>JAQOTM010000981.1:0-64535 GCA_029168755.2 Tillandsia fasciculata | reverse complement strand
GCGCACACAGTTCAAGCGACGCGCGGTGGCAGCGCGGCGACGGCGAGGCGGCAACGCGGCGGCAACTAGGGCATCCTTGCGTCGTCCGGCAACAAATGCGCAAAAACACAAAACCCTAGACGACCGAAAACCGAAACAAAACTACGAAAAGAGAGAGAGATATTAAGCCGCTAACCTTGCTCTAATGCGGACGAAGAAGAAGAAGAAGAAGAAGAAGAAGAAGAAGAAGAAGAAGAAGAAGAAGAAGAAGAACCGATCTCGTTCCTCGCAAGTAGTAGGAAACCGGATCTGTTCCCCGTTGACGGTGACGTTTCCGTTACGGCCTCCGGCACGTAAGAAGATGAAAGAAATCGATCTCTTCTCCCCGTACTAGGGTTAGCCGATTCTTGAAAAAAAGATTAGTTAATTAAAATATTATTTCTCTTGTACGTAAGAAAAACCCTTATTCGGTATATATAAAGAAAGATTCCAATCTTCTTGAAAAGCGTGCCGATCATCGAAATGTTCCGTAACAGTTAGCACGGATCCCGATGCATACTATGGATGCCGAGACCTAGAAAACCCTATTCCGGGAGATCCGTAAGTCGGATTTTAAATCCGATCTATTCGTCATTCTCTGTTTTCCGAGTTCTATCACAGAAGAAAACTCGCAAGTGCAGAAGTTCTACCCTAAGAAGTCGATAATTCAAGTCTCCTAACAACTAATTTAATTCACAAGGAAATATAAAAGGCAAGAACGGTCGAGATACTACATCACACACCCCTTAAAAGAAGTTTCGTCCTCGAAACTTAACATCTAGTCTCGTCAAGCAAAACCGGAAAACATTCTCTTATCTTCGATTCTAATTCCCAAGTAGTTTCGCGCTCTTCATGGTTACTCCACAGCACCTTCACGTAAGGAATAATCCGGTTGTGCAACTTCTTATCTTCGCGTGCCGAGATCCGTATCGGTGTCTCATCAAAACTCAAATCCTCTCGAAGCTCAATTGCAGAAGCATCAAGGACGTGTGACGGATCAGGGAGCTATTTTCGGAGTATTGATACGTGGTAGACGTTATGCACATGATCGAGATTCGGCGGCAAGGCTAAACGATAGTCTACTGGGTCAATGCTGTGGTGTTTCGGAATTCCCGTGTGACCCGACCGTGTGGTTGGTGGTGAGGAAACACCTATTTTTGGTGTATTGAGTGCGTTGCGCGTCGAATGGATGCCAAAAACGGACTCAGAGCGCCCAAACAGTCAAAATCGGCTATTTTCGGGCATAATGGGCTAACGGGCCCATTTTGGTCGCGGCCCGATCCACGGCCCACCCGCGTGCACCGGGAGCAACGAACCCGCGCTGCTGCCACGTGGCGAGCGCGGGTTGGTTGAGCCGGTCGCAGGCGCAAACGGGGGCGCGGCGACCCAGGCGATGGCGCGGGGGGTGTGGGCGAACATGGGAGGCGCCACGCGGCCGATCCGCGTTGGGCGCGTCGGCCCACGGGTTGACGCGCGCGGGGAAGCGGCGCGGGCCAGCGCGGGAGTCGCGAGGGTGGCCACACGTGGCGGGGCCCGGTTCGCCCCGCGGCGCGCGATGGGACGCGACCCTGGCGCGCTGGTCGCGGAGTGGCGCCCGTGCCGCCACGTGGCGGCCTCCGGGTGGACGCGTGCGGAAGAGGGGGCCCGTCCTGCCACGTGTCGGCCCCCGGTTGGCTGCGCGGTGTGGTTTTTTTGGAGATGTTACTGTAGCTGCGCCCGAGGGGGGTTTCGGGCGCCCGAATGTGGAATTCGGGCGCCCGAACCTTGGCGTTTTGGGCTATTTAAGCCCAAAACGTCCCCTTTTCTCCCTTTTTCCTCTTTTGCTCTGTCTGTGCATGCGAGAGGGAGAGAGACTGAGCGTGTGGGGGAGTTTTCGGGGTGCCGCGAGCATACCGTTTGTGCCGTGGAGCGCGCGTGAAGTGTCCCTTGGAGCCGGGCGAACGTGCGGGTGTTCGTTTGACGATGCGCCGACTTTAAGGTTGGTTTCGCTTGTCTTTTTGCGGTGTTTTTTGGCACAGTTTTGGGGTTTACCCTTTTGGATTTTGGATTTGACCCATGTCTTTGTGCTTGTTAGGGACTGTTGTTTACCTCCCCGTTTTGCGTGCGGACTCCGATGCCGTGCACCGTTTTGCGTGCGGACTCCGGCGCCGTGCTCCATTTTGCGTGCGGACTCCGGTGGCGTGCACTGTTTTGTGTGCGGACTCCAACGGCGTGCACCGTTTTGCGTGCGGACTCCGGTGGCGTGCATCATTTTCTGTGCGAACTCCAGTGGTGTGCACCATTTTGCGTGCGGACCGCGAGGAGGCAAGAAATCGCGCGGAGCCCAATTGCAAGTGTCTACGAGCAATTGGTGGCAAACCGAGGTGGGTTGGATTTTTCTCTAAGTCTGCGGACTTCTTTCTAATTCTATTATGATAGGACTCAGCATGCTAGAATAGATGCTTTATTTGATATTTGTAGAGTTATTGGAACCTTGACTAGCACCCCCGTCATATGTTGCATGTGTTTAACCAGACCAGTAGAGAACCTTAATTTGGGCTAGGTTCTTTTATGCTTTAGACATCCCACACATTGCATTTCTTTCTGGCATAGCGTTCCTCGCCCGGGTAGCGGGCCGAGTGGTCAGGGTATTGTGGGACGTGTGTTGCACTCGGGTCTGGGGGCTGAGTGGGGTCTGGTAGCTAAGTTTAGGCCAGTGTTAGTGTTTTGGGAACCGTTTGGGTAAACGGTGGTCCCGGGTCCTTGGGTATTTCTCCATTTTGGTCGTCACCACCAAGTTGTGATCGTGGTGCGCGTGTGTTATCAGGACCTTGAACCCAGAATGTTTTGGACACTCATGATTTTAGTAAACCAGTGTTTTTCCTTTCGAATTTCTAGGGGTCGCCGGAGCCTATTCTTGTTTGATTAGGCGAAGGCATCAATCCCTTGGAGTCCGAAAAATAAACTTGTTTTAACTGATTTTCTCAAAAACTAAAATCTATAAAAGTTGGTTTTCTCAATTCAAGACGGTTTTCAAAAAAGGGCTATTTTTATCCTCACCCCAAGGGGGTTTGAGTGGAAATGGTATTTTACAATAAAGGTCATCTTTTCTCATAAACTTTCTCACCCGAAAGGGGTGAGTGATCTGGGTTCTAAGGGTTGATTTCATTCTTGGGTCGAAAACAACGGGAGGCTACGCCTATAGCCTGTTCTTGTTTGATCGGGGTCGTAGGTATTAGTCTCCCGGGGTTTTCGGACCCTTCGCTGTTTTGGATGTAGAGCATCTCCAGCCTGTGAGTTTAGTGTGTTGAGATGGATTCCCGCTTTAACCGAGGGAGCCGAATCCCTGAACGGTAAGGGATCGAGGACTTCGAAAGGCTGAGCCTAGAGTCTGTTCTTGTTTGATTGGGGTTCTAGGCACCGGCCTAACGGGATTCTCGGACCCTTGCTGTGTCAGTCGGTTCTTCTCGTCTATGAGTGGGGTGTCGTTTTGGGAGCCGTTTGGGTTGACGGCGGTCCCAGCTGTTGTGTACTTCCAGCTAGTGGGTTAGCGTTTTGAGATTGAGTCGTGGAAAGTTCTCCGACTGAGTGATGGTTATTTGGGTGTTCGAGTTTTCGATCTGTTTGATCGTGGATTGTAGCCTGCATGTGCCGCTTTTTGCCAGATGAGACACGCTTGAGATCGGTGGGGTCGCTCCCCTCGAGTTACGCTCCGGATGCGATGATGATGATGCGCCTAGTTGATACACTAGAGGTCGCTTTGCGTGGTACTGAGATAGTCCGATGGGACGCCCTGGTTGATACACTAGGGGGCGTAGGCTTGACTGGACCCGATGTGGCAGTCACTGAGATTGGGTTATTGTGAGTGAATGGATGCATAGCACGTTCTTAGATGAGTTTTCCTTTGAGCATGGTACTTGAGATATATTAGCAGTAGCGAGTGGATGCATACCATCATCTGTGTTTTTCCCCATTGAGCATAGTAGATAGAGGCATGATAGCTGTAGATACATTTCTAGCTTAGTTTTCATTATCACTGTCACGCCCCGGGGTTTTCATTAAGCGGAAGACAAGATTTGAAAAGAGTTGAATTTGCGTATAAATTTTTTTTTTTAAAGTCCTTTTCCCCCGGTGTGTGCCCAGACCCGCCGCATACACCGATTCACCCCGCAAACGGGCGGAGTCTCCTCTGTATATGCACGGCGTCGCAGTTACAACAATGATTTAACCACAGCAGTTCACTAACATGAGCGCACAAGACTAAATAATTCATGAGGCCGCCTGGTTTAAAAGGATAAATCCACAAGTTTTAAAAACGGTGCCCACACGGCACCCAGGTTTTTCAAAACAGTTTTCGAAATCCATAAATCCACAGGGTTTTAAAACGGTGCCCACACGACACCCAGATTTTCAAAACAGTTTTCGAAATTCATAAATCCACAGGGTTTTAAAACGGTGCCCACACGACACCCAAATTTTTAAGACAGTTTTCGCAAGGTTTTCTTTTTCTTTTCTTTTGTAGTTCGAAAGCGGCCATTCAGGAGAAAATAATACAACCATCCACAAAGGTATGAAGAAAATATTCCAACATCCACACCGACCCCACAAGGGTATCGAAAACCACAAAGTAAGCTACTACAGGTAATGAAATGAGCATAAGGTAGAGAGTAAACACAGTCTGCAGCCTCGAAGGGCCAAAAGATCTTTCGTGCGGCCTCACCGTCGCCCTAGCTCTCACCCCTGACTGAACCTGTCACAGAGTGGGAAGTCAGCGACACATGATACAAAGTATGAAATGCATGAAGGACTATAGCTAAAGCAAACCAGAGCAACCGCCCTCCTCATCGTGCAATCGATGGTATCCCCTCCCCCTGCATAACCTGAACCGGGCACCTGCAACCCAGACCGAGCACCAACCTCGGAAAACCAGACCGAGCACCTACCTCGGTAAACCACGCCGAGCACCTACCTCGGCGGGTCGCACCATTCGCACCTTGGCGCCTCTAACCCCCCACCTACGGGGGCCCCCACTACGTCACCTTGTGGGGTACACGGGTCAACATACCACTTTTCCGAAAAGCACACCCTCGCGGTGGCCAAACCGCTGGTGTGCGTGTAGCAACCTTGAGCATCGTAACCAAGAACACATACGTAACGTAGAGCACCGCGACCCTTGGTCGCCATAATATCGATAATAGTATATGCTAAGCATTAATAGGGGTTAACAGTCGTAAATCATGCAATTATTTTATTCCTACACATTACTCAAAATTTTCGGAATCCAAACATCGGAAAGGTACCCACCTCGAAGTCAGCCGAACGAATCACCTGAATGTAGGCCGATCCCGAATTCCCGCTAGGCTACTGGGAGGCTGGTGCTGAACTGCTGAGCCCTGAACAAAAAACTGTGGTCAGAACTAGACTCACTCATACCCGTCCCGACAACACTACAGTAACCTGAATCCATTCTTTCATACCGTAGTACGCGAAACACGCGCCAGAAATCGTAAAACCGACGATTTCGCCGATTTACGGAACGATATCCATTTTTCGCTCAACGAGAGTCTAGGGAAATCTAACAAATTACCTAGAGACAGGTTTACTCTGTTTAAATACTGTCCATAAGGTTACAATTGCAAGTTAACCCATTAAACTTCTCTAAATTGCAGAATAGCTTTGCTTTAAACGTTGTTTCGACTCGTTCTCGAAGTCCCGGAAGCCAAAGACAGCGCCGTAAGTTTCAGCGCGTCCGAAACGACGAGACGGAGCTCGTGCTCACGGGCTTGGGCCAGCATGAGGCCCATTTACAAGGTTGGCCCATAAACTCTTATGGCCCAAAATGACATATTGCTACAACTAATTACACACTTGATCAAACTGAGATTTGCTGTGAGCATGGTGCTTAGATTGGACAGAGAAGTGAGATGCTCACCTGAGGTGCGCCGGAGGGTGGCCGGAGAAGTCGCCGGAGCAACACCCTAAAACAAGCTAGGCTCGGGTTGCAACCCCTTGGATCAAACTAGGTTTAAACCTGGAACAAAGGTGAGCCTAAGTTAGATAACCTTCTCAGATGTGGTTTAGACTCGGCCAAGTTGGCTGCCGGCGGCCGGAGGCGACGGCGGCCGAAGAAATGCCCATCAAAAGTAATTTCATATGAAGTTGGAGCAACTTAATTTGCAGAGCCTCTCAGTCCAAAACAACTTGATGGAAAGCAACTTGATGGAAAGCTTAAATATAGTCCTTACAACTCACCTGGGTAGTTGGCCGGCGACCAAAGGCGGCGGCGGCGGCCGGCAGTGGAGCTCGGTTACAACAATGGTGCAACTACAAAAACACAAAACCCCACGTTAAAAGCTTCATGCAAATGCATTCAAAGCTTCTACGAGACCTAACAATCTTACCTGGGTCACTAGCCGGCGGCGCGGAGCGGCGGCGATCGCCGGAGCTCAAGCTCGGAAGATCCCGAGGTGCTCTAATGGCGGATTCCGGCCGGTGGCTCTTGAGTCCCAGAAACTTGCACCAACCCACTCACCTCGATGCCGTGGAGCTTGCTGAGGTGATGGCCGGCGACTTGGGTAAGCGGCGGCGCCGGCCGGCGAGGTTCGGCCAAGGTGACAAATAACCCGATTCTAGGGTTGGCTCGTGCGACTCGGATCCTTATCCGATCGTCCTCAAACTTGGTGGAGAGGTTGCAGTCGACGAGAAGATCAAATCCAACCGTCTTGATCTCCGCTTCAACGGTCGGATGAAGTCCGAGCACAGATCTGGCCAAAACGAGGATTCCGGCAAGAGATCGCTCCCGCCGGCGATAGGGTCGACGGCGACCGCTTCCAACCCCACAGAAAAGGTCCACTCGATGTCAGGAACACATTGCTTGGGTCCATGGGCCAATTAAAAAGAAAAAGTTTCATCATCTTACCTCGCCGGAAAACCGAGGAAGAAGGAAGATGGCCCGCGGCGGCGCACGGCGGAGCCCGGCGTCGGGTTCACCCTGGCTCGACGTCACGCACACAGAGGGACTCCCAGATGCACTTGGAGCAAACCAACACCTCCCAGGTTGCTTCCCTCGCCCACCATACCAAGAATCCAAGGCTATTCTTGCTTCCTTGAGCAACTCCGGCGACGGGACGGCGGCACTTGGTGGTGCGAACGGTTGGGAAGAGCAGATGGAGACGAAGGGTTTTGGTGAGGCGGCTAGAGAGCTAGGGCTACGGGTTAGGGTTGCAAGAGAACCCTAATGCATGTATATATATGCAAATTGCCACAAATGCATTTTGCCCCCTCAACTCTGGATATTTTGTGCTGGGTCCTTCACAGAATACTTATTTCACACTCTGGTCCTTGTCCATGAAGCGGCACAGTAATCGGAGCATAAAATATAGGGGTTAATGCGTAAAATACTGCACTTTTCGCTGTTTTTCATTCTTTTCGAGGGATTTAGTCGTCAAATCGAAAAAAGGACTTCGCCACGATGTCCGGCTCGACGAATTCTATAAAGTAGTGATTTTGGTTCGTCGCAAACGATCCCATATAATTTTTAAAATCCATCATATATGGTAAGTTAAACAGTTCAGCGCGCTTTACGATGCTTTCGGCTCGTCAAACAAAAATTTGGTCAACGCCACCACGCTCAGAACGATGACGCCATTCAAATCGACTACCTGGATCGTCAGATTCGGACTCCAGACAGTCGATCGGGCGACGTTGGCCAACGCGGGAATTAAATCAGGGTGTTACTATTCAAATCACTATTCACTTAAGTCACGGGTCCCACTAGTTTTCTTGCTGATTCAGGACGATCCGACCGTCGGATCAACAAACGGTCTATACCATTTTCACTCGATTCGATGAGACGGTCGCACTGGAGATTTCAGATTTTTGAGATCAGACTCAGATCGGAAAGGCGGAAATAGTGCCTCGGAAACTGTGCAATTCGCGCACCGGTACGCAAATCACTAAGGTTTAGATTTGTTTCCTCACCCGCAAACACACTTGAATTTCTCGAGTGTTACATCACTCACACCTTAAAAGAAGTTTCGTCCTCAAAACTTAAATACGCCAGGAATCCAATAAATGGGGAAAGTGCCCAAACATGTCCGACTTGCGCTCCCAATTGGCTTCGTGCCCCTCGTGATCCTCTCATTTCTCTCTGGCACTAGGAGAGATTGCAGTTTCCCCGCCGGGCGCTGATGTTCGGCCTTTATTCGATGACCAACCCAATAGCGAGCCACGAGTTGTGCTACATCTCTTGTCAATTTAAGCCACCAAAAGTCTGCTGTTGATCCGTCTTGCTGCGTAATCGCGGTTACCGATATGTCTCCCGTCTGACTCTTACCGCTCCAGGCATCGACTGCTCCACTTGTCTTTCCAGGGTGATCTTGATTGGACGAATCGTTTCCTTGAGTTGCTTGGTCGTATAGGCCTTAACTCTCCCCCCTGTTGCCTCAGCACACCTCCAAGTCCGTTCCGTGATGCATCACCACACCTCAAAATTCTCACCGGTTGCCGATAGTGCATACACTGGTGCCCGTGTTAGCCTAACCTTGCGTTCTTTGAAGCTCTCCTAAGCTTTAGCCGTCCCAAAAAGCCCACCTCGCGATGCCCAAACTCACACCTTTGGAGTTTGGCCTACACTCTCTGGTCCCTGAGAGTCTGCAAGGTCACTCATAAACGCTCCTTGTCTGTACGCGAGTTGATCCAAGAAGGGTCTGAAAATTCTGTTCATCATACCCATGAACACCGCTGGGACGTTCAAATATCCACCCCCGAAGCAATGACACGTGGAACGCCCTAAATCTCTTGGCGAAACTCGGTGGTAACCCTGAACGGGAAACTACCGGACTGAACCGCCCCAAGGTTTCAGACAACCGACGGGCTCAACCGGCAACCCTACTGTCCCGCCCCTCTTGATCGAAACTAACCTGAGTAAGCTTGCTCCTCGACTTGGAGTTCCCTGTTATGACGCCACCGGTTCGCAGACCACCTCTGACGGTGCTGAACAGCCAGCAACCAAAGTTTCGTAATGCGTCGAGGCACCCCGGTCCTACCACCAAACCCGTACCAATGAGCCCTTAACTATCCAAAATAACCCGACAACAAAGGGGGAAACCACACTAATACTCTCACAAAGCTCCAGGATGTGCCAACAAAGCAAGCCGGGTCACTGCCTACAAATAGTCCTCCTTTGAGAACAACGAACCCACCCGCCACCAACACGGGCCACTTCCACCCGTCACCAACACGGGCCACTTCCACCCGTCACCAACACGGGCCACAAGCTCGGGGCATAACCACCATCCCGGATTGTCCTCTCCGACTGTCCGTGCTACCGAGGTGACGGTCAAAACTAAAGCTAGGATTCAGCTCTAAGACCTACCACAAGGTCTACCCCACAGAACAAGCTGCATGTAGGGCATCCTAGCCGAAAGTGACCAATGCCAGAGCGCCATGTCGTCAACAACCCCCGCTGACCTACACTGCTTCATAATCAATAGTCTCGCAACCCAAATCCTCCAGACTATGCCTTGGTCATGGGAAGCTGGCGACAAAAACTAAGAAATACGGTCCTACTTCCGTCTTGGCACCGAAGGGGTGCGACACTCTGATTAAACCCCTACCGCTCGGTCCTAATCCGTTGCCCCTCCAAGCACCGTGCATTGAACCGAGCCGCATACCCCCAGACCAAATGGTCACACTCCCAACTAGGAGAATTCTAAGCTCTAGGTCCGCTCAACAATGACCTCCAAGTACGGTAGACTACTGATCCAAAGCCTATCGGGTCGGGAGAAGATAAGCAACGAAAACAGCGAGAATCATCTTGTCATCAACCTGCCTAGGTTTACTATGTGCACTCGAGGGATCACGCGTCAACCCATTAATGAGACGACCTAACCGACCCTCTTGTGTCGAACGTGAGAATTCAACCCAGAGCTACACCACCACAACTCCCTTAAAAGGGGCTAACCGCCACCGCCCAGCGACAAAAAGCTAAACACCCAATGAAAAGTTGCCACTTACGCACACTTGTGCGAAACGAGGCACGACCTCTCTAAACAAAACTGAGCCCAAACGAACAAGGTTGACTAGTCCCGGTGGTCTCCTTTTTAACCTAAAGGAGCACCCCAAACCCTACTATGAAGATTTCTACAACCATCGCAGTGTTCACAGCAACAGTTGAACGGTGGGTAACAGCCGTAGGGGAAGAATCCTCATTCCCGCGCATACCTTGCCCAAGGTGCAAACGATTCGGCCGACCATCCATTGTAACCTAAAACCGGAAGACCTAAAAAGTACAACCTTAGACAAGAGCCACCTGGTTACTCACGACCGACAAAACGGCCGACACACTAACAAACACCGGCGGATTACACTACCACCAGTCACCGTTACTAACGACGACCAGAACGTCGGCAGAGGAAGGGGTTCAGAAAAAACAAAAGCCAGCGTAACGATCTGCTGTGTTAACAGCCGCACCAAGTGCATGAGCACCGTCGGCAGTCCCACCGTGTCCTGTGCCGGTTGCTTAATCCATCGATTCCTAGCAACCTCCACGAACCCGGTGGCAGCCGGCCTCGACCCCAACCTCCAAATCAACCCGACTACACTAGCAATCTCGCACTCTCGCAACTCTACGCACCAATACCCTGATCATTTCATTAGTTAGTAGCTAGTGGTAATGTGCTTCTGTGGATGTTGGACAGCGACTACTGTGGTTAAAGTTGTTTTGCTCTGATACCATCTTAATCTGTCACGCCCCGGGGGTTTCATTAAGCGGAAGACGAGATTTGAAAAGAGTTGAATTTGCGTATAATTTTTTTTTTCAAAGTCCTTTTCCCCCGGTGTGTGCCCAGACCCGCCGCATATACCGATTCACCCCGCAAACGGGCGGAGTCTCCTCTGTATATGCACGGCGTCGCAGTTACAATAATGATTTAACGACAGCAGTTCACTAACATGAGCGCACAAGACTAAATAATTCACGAGGCCGCCTGGTTTAAAAGGATAAATCCATAAGTTTTAAAAACGATGCCCACACGGCACCCAGGTTTTTCAAAACAGTTTTCGAAATCCATAAATCCACAGGGTTTTAAAACGGTGCCCACACGACACCCAGATTTTCAAAACAGTTTTCGAAATCCATAAATCCACAGGGTTTTAAAACGGTACCTACACGACACCCAGATTTTTTGTCACGCCCCGGGGTCGAAACTGCGACCCGGGCTCGCCAACAGATCCGCCACCTATGCCAAACCCCGCATAGGCGAAGCGTCCTACCTACAAGAAAAGTACTACAGCTAACAGATATCAGAGCTATAAATGAAAATCTGCTGTATAACTAAAATCAACCACTGTACAACTGGAAATAATACAACAATGTCCATCTCCCAAAAATGATAATGATACAATATCCTCATCTACAAAGCTCAAAACTCAACAGGGAGATATCTCCAATAAATACATCAGTGTACAGGCTCTCAATACATATCATATCCTTGCTACATCAGTCTCTCAAAAGAGGAAAAATAAAGTAACTAATCTAATGAAGATCTCCTCTGAAGGGGGTACCGCTACTCTCCAACGACGGGTAGGGATCTAGCACGCGACTCCCTCGCCTCGATCAACAACCGCAGAATCAGCAACACCTGCTAAGACTCTGCAAAACAAAGAAGAGGAAGGAAAAATGGGGGGGGAAACCCCAAAGGGTGTGAGAACTACACCAAAAAGGGAGTTCTCAGTGGGTACCACCGCCAGACCCGACGGTCTGCCCACTAAGTCCTCAAGAGACGTAAAATAACCAAAGAAGTGGGAACTGAATAAGAACGCTGATGTCACCTAACAGCTACCAAGCCTCCATCTAAATGCTCAAGAGGGAAGAATCAAAGAATGGTATGCAACCACTAGCACATGAAGTGCACAATCGACCCAATCGAGCTGACTGCCACATCTGGTCCAGTCAAACCTGCGCCCCACCTACGACCACCTCCCGCTGACGGGCAGGAATTACGCAGGGCGTCCAAACGGACTAACTCGCTATCGAGTAGTGGCTCATGCAGGCTATAGTCAAAATCCACGCTCTCTCTCAGAACGGATAAACTCAAGATCACCAAGCCTCTCGCACAACGGTCAACAACTCACAATGACCTTGGGACAACCGTCGATCCCCAAACGGTTTTCAACAACACTAGCACTGGTCTAAACACGGCTACTAGACTCCACTCGGTCCCCCTGACACGAGTGTAACAGTAAAGTAAATATCTGTAATAAACCCAATCTAATGTCACCAGTAAAACTGGCACTGCCTGCTGTGCCTGACAAATCGGGTATGCTGGCCAATGCATAACACCGATAAGGGATAGGAGTCTCAAGGACTCAAAGTAAGTAACAAATCAGCCTCTCTAACCGTCCGATCGCAAACAAAAGTAAGTAACAGATCGGCCTCTCTAACCGTCCGATCGCACACAAAAGTAAGTAACAGATCGGCCTCTCTAACCGTCCGATCGCACACAAAAGTAAGTAACAGATCGGCCTCTCTAACCGTCCGATCGCACACTCCGGAGTGGCACTCGAGGGGAGCAACCCACACGAGTAAAGTATCTCAGTAACCAGTAACATGAGTATAAATCAGCAGGACTGGATCATGACCCTGATCAAAGTGGGAAAGCCCAACCACTAAAGAAAGCCTCGGTTCTCACTCAGATGCAAAAGTACTCAAATAGTGGGAATCTCCATCCACTAGAGAAATCAGATACCCAATCTGGTGCATAAATAAATATCCGGTCAACCGCCCAATATCCGCGGTTGCCGCAATACCCTGCCGTCTATAATCAAGTCCTATAACCGACCTCCGGTCAACCGCCCAAAGTCCGCGGTCACCGCAAACCCTGCCAACCGTAATCCATCACAATCCGTCCCTGACACCAATGTCCCGACTACACTACCCCAGACCCCTGCTCGCACCCGAGCAACACAAACCGCCTGACTAACAAAGAAGGAGAAAAGGATAACATGGTTTCTCCTAAGTCAAGTTCCAAAAGTAGTGCAGCAGTAAAAGATGGCCTAACTACATGTCCATACAAGCATGCTTTTATCCTCAGAAACGATAAAAGAGGGTGAAACATATAATAGCAAAGCATGCTAAAATATTCCTACTATGGTATACCAATCTCACCCAAGTCGGCCATTCCTTGCTTACCTCTCGCTCATATCGGTTGTACATCAAATATGCCTGCTATCAATCATAGAGGGGTGACATCCCCACAAGTGCACTTACATTCACCGTAACATAAACACCTTAGACAGTTACCAATATTAAGCTTACCCACCTGAAGTGCTCAATCCAAGGCAAACCTGGGGTCGGTGAAGAGCGTGGCCACTTGCTAACCATATCTGCTGAACCCGTATCCACGGTACATGTCGCGCCAACCTCGGCTCCTAGCAGTGTTCCAAAAATATTCGTGAACCTTCCTGGGTACAACAAAAGGTCCAAAGTTACACTTTATGCTAAAAATATCCAAGTATACACCATCTGCTGAAACCAGTCCCGAAGATGTGCAATTTTCACCTGCAGAACGGACTCTGAAAAATCCATCAAAAATACTGTCGCGATCGTCGCGTCGAGACCTTCGAAACGAGTACCTGCACGTCAAAATCCGAGTCCCGGAGGCCGAGTTACAAATTCCACATCACACACAACACAACACAATTCACTAATCATACCCCAAAACGTACACAAAACAGCATTGCTGTTTTTCCCAAACAGCACACAGAGGGGCATTCTCACCTCCAAGAAGTGCTCCAAAAATTCCAAAAAATTCACGGTTGCGATCCTCGCGACGAGTAGCCCCAAAACGAGTATTTATACGCCCCGTTCCGACACCTGTAGGCCAAGATACAAATTAAACAACGCGGGGCGCCGGTAATCCACAATACTGCAAAACTGCGGAATACAACCCCAAAGAAGCTTAAATCTCACCTTCGAAGAGTCCTCAAAAAAATCCAATAAAAATATAAGCGCGTTCCTCTCGAAGAGTAGATGTCAATCGAGTCCTTAAACGCCTCATTCCGATGCTCGTAGGTCGAGATAGAAAATCGACAAGCCTCCGCTGTCCAAAATCTCGCAGTAGAAAAAGGGGTCACAGAAACACTTCGGGAACAGTGCCGAAAACTCGAAACGAGGAGAAGTGAACAACAAGGAAAACGAAGCCTTACCTCTCATGAGCGCGATGCCGTGAAAATCGGCTCAAAATTCTATCGGGGTGATCCGGTGTGCCTCGCGGACTGAAGAGCGACGGGAATAGCCAAAAATCCAAAGTGCGTCGCTGTGCGGCGCGTCGCAGATAACGTCGATGCCGCAGTCTCCAAAAATCCCAAAAATCCATCGGAGGGTGGAGGGTACAGTGTAGAAGGCTCTGTAGAAAGGGGAGCTCCCAGAACAGCCAGAAAAACCCGCAGAAAGGCCTAAACTGCCTATTTATAGGCTGAAATCCGGACAAAAAAGGCACTTTGGGGGACATTTTCCGGGCGCCCGAAACATTCGGGCCCAAACAGTAAATCCATCCCAGCCGTCGATCGCGCGTCCGGATCGCTCAGGTTGCGACACATCATCACCAAACACGCAACAGCCAAACCAGCCAACCCCCGTGCGCCACGTGGCCCAACCTGCTGCCGACGCGTGGCGCGCACAAGCGCGGGAACCCGCGGTCAGCGCGCCTGCCAGCGCCGCCTGCGCTCTCTGCCAGGCACGCGCCCCGAGGCGAGCCGCACCAGCTCGGTGCACCGAGCGCGCTGCACCGCACCTGCCGCAGGCCGCCACATGTCCACCCTCCGGTGCACGCCGGCGCCGTGGACCGCGCGCTTGCCCGCGCGCCCGCGCGCCTGCCCGCGGTCGCTCCGCCGCCTGCCCGAGCCCGCGCCGCCGCGCTCCGCCGCTGCCCGCCACCGCCCGCCGGTGCCGGAACAGTACCACTGCCTCGAAATCTGTGCCAGGTCATCCGGGCTCCGAAAAATACAAGTAAATAGCCCATTTCGATCGTTTTCGCGCGCTGAATCCAAATCCGCTGTCCGTTTTGCCCAATTCCAACTCTAAAAATTGCCGAAGGCATCCGGAAAGGTGTTCCTTTGTCCAAACTTCGCGCTGAGCCCAATTTTAATATCTGTTTCGCGCGAAACCACTTCTAAACATCCGACGGGGTCCTCCGATCACTCACGTGATCCATTTTAAGCCCGAAGTCCATCACTTGTGTCCAAATTGTGCACAAACACCACCGACACACCACGTAAGCCTCCAGAAGCTGCTGGTCATACTGTAGTAGCCCTGCAGAGATCCAGGTCACCACATTTTTAAGACAGTTTTGGCAAGGTTTTCTTTTTCTTTTCTTTTGTAGTTCGAAAGCGGCCATTCAGGAGAAAATAACACAACCATCCACGAAGGTATGAAGAAAATATTCCAACATCCACACCGACCCCACAAGGGTATCGAAAACCACAAAGTAAGCTACTACAGGTAATGAAATGAGCATAAGGTAGAGAGTAAACACAGTCTGCAGACTCGAAGGGCCAAAAGATCTCTCGTGCGTCCTCACCGTCGCCCTAGCTCTCACCCCTGACTGAACCTGTCACAGAGTGGGAAGTCAGTGACACATGATACAAAGTATGAAATGCATGAAGGACTATAGCTAAAGCAAACCAGAGCAACCGCCCTCCTCATCATGCAATCGACGGTATCCCCTCCCCCTGCATAACCTGAACCGGGCACCTGCCCCGGCAACCCAGACCGAGCACCAACCTCGGAAAACCAGACCGAGCATCAACCTCGGAAAACCAGACCGAGCACCTACCTCGGTAAACCACGCCGAGCACCTACCTCGGCGGGTCGCACCACTCACACCTTGGCGCCTCTAACCCCCCACCTACGGGGGCCCCCACTACGTCACCTTGTGGGGTACACGGGTCAACATACCACTTTTCTGGAAAAGCACACCCTCGCGGTGGCCAAACCGCTGGTGTGTGTGTAGCAACCTTGAGCATCGTAACCAAGAACACATACGTAACGTAGAGCACCGCGACCCTTGGTCGCCATAATATCGATAATAGTATATGCTAAGCATTAACAGGGGTTAACAGTCGTAAATCATGCAAATATTTTATTCCTACACATTACTCAAAATTTTTGGAATCCAAACATCGGAAAGGTACCCACCTCGAAGTCAGTCGAACGAACCACCTGAATGTAGGCCGATCTCGAACTCCCGCTAGGCTACTGGGAGGCTGGTGCTGAACTGCTGAGCCCTGAACAGAAAACTGTGGTCAGAACTAGACTCACTCATACCCGTCCCGACAACACTACAGTAACCTGAATCCATTCTTTCATGCTATGTGAAACACGCGCCAGAAATCGTAAAACCGACGATTTCGCCGATTTACGGAACGATATCCATTTTCCGCTCAACAAGAGTCTACGGAAATCTAACAAATTACCCGAAGACAGGTTTACTCTGTTTAAATACTGTCCATAAGGTTACAATTGCATGATAACCCATTAAACTTCTCTAAATTGCATAATAGCTTTGCTTTAAACGTTGTTTCGACTCGTTCTCGAAGTCCCGGAAGCCAAAGACAGCGCCGTAAGTTTCAGCGCGTCCGAAACGACGAGACGGAGCTCATGCTCATGGGCTTGGGCCAGCATGAGGTCCATTTACAAGGTTGGCCCATAAACTCTTAGGGCCCAAAATGACATATTGCTACAACTAATTACACACTTGATCAAACTGAGATTTACTATGAGCATGGTGCTTAGATTGGACAGAGAAGTGAGATGCTCACCTGAGGTGCGCCGGAGGGTGGCCGGAGAAGTCGCCGGAGCAACACCCTAAAACAAGCTAGGCTCGGGTTGCACCCCCTTGGATCAAACCAGGTTTAAACCTGGAACAAAGGTGAGCCTAAGTTAGATAACCTTCTCAGATGTGGTTTAGACTCGGCCAAGTCGGCTGCCGGCGGCCGGAGGCGACGGCGGCCGAAGAAATGTCCATCAAAAGCAATTTCTTATGAAGTTGGAGCAACTTAATTTGCAGAGCCTCTCTGTCCAAAACAACTTGATGGAAAGCTTAAATATAGTCCTTACAACTCACCTGGGTAGTTGGCCGGCGACCAAAGGCGGCGGCGGCGGCCGGCGGTGGAGCTCGGTTACAACAATGGTGCAACTACAAAAACACGAAACCCCACGTTAAAAGCTTCATGCAAATGCATGCAAAGCTTCTACGAGACCTAACAATCTTACCTGGGTCACTAGCCGGCGGCGCGGAGCGGCGGCGATCGCCGGAGCTCAAGCTCGGAAGATCCCGAGGTGCTCTAATGGCGGATTCCGGCCGGTGGCTCTTGAGTCCCAGAAACTTGCACCAACCCACTCACCTCGATGCCGTGGAGCTTGCTGAGGTGATGGCCGGCGACTTGGGTAAGCGGCGGCGCCGGCCGGCGAGGTTCGGCCAAGGTGACAAATAACCCGATTCTAGGATTGGCTCGTGCGACTCGGATCCTTATCCGATCGTCCTCAAACTTGGTGGAGAGGTTGCAATTGACGAGAAGATCAAATCCAACGGTCTTGATCTCCGCTGCAACGGCCGGATGAAGTCCGAGCACAGATCTGGCCAAAACGAGGATTCCGGCAAGAGATCGCTCCCGCCGGCGATAGGGTCGACGGCGACCGCTTCCAACCCCACAGAAAAGGTTCACTCGATGTCAGGAACACATTGCTTGGGTCCATGGGCCAATTAAAAAGAAAAAGTTTCATCATCTTACCTCGCCGAAAAACCGAGGAAGAAGGAAGTTGGCCCGCGGCGGCGCACGACGGAGCCCGCCGTCGGGTTCACCCTGGCTCGACGTCACGCACACAGAGGGACTCCCAGATGCACTTGGAGCAAACCAACACCTCCCAGGTTGCTTCCCTCGCCCACCATACCAAGAATCCGAGGCTATTCTTGCTTCCTTGAGCAACTCCGGCGACGGGACGGCGGCGCTTGGTGGTGTGAACGGTTGGGAAGAGCAGATGGAGACGAAGGGTTTAGGTGAGGCAGCTAGAGAGCTAGGGCTACGGGTAAGGGTTGCATGAGAACCCTAATGCATGTATATATATGCAAATTGCCACAAATGCATTTTGCCCCCTCAACTCTGGATATTTTATGCTGGGTCCTTCATAGAATACTTATTTCACACTCTGGTCCTTGTCCATGAAGCGGCACAGTAATCGAAGCATAAAATATAGGGGTTAATGCGTAAAATATTGCACTTTTTGCTATTTTTCACGCTTTTCGAGGCATTTAGTCGTCAAATCAAAAAACGGACTTCGCCATGATGTCCGGCTCGACGAAATCTATAAAGTAGTGATTTTGGTTCGTCACAAACGATCCCCTATAATTTTTAAAATCCATCATATATGGTAAGTTAAATAGTTCTGCGCGCTTTACGATGCTTCCGGCTCGTCAAACGGAAATTTGGTCAACACCACCACGCTCAGAACGACGACGCCATTCAAATCGACTACCTGGATCGTCAGATTCGGACTCCAGACAGTCAATCGGGCGACGTTGGCCAACGTGGGAATTAAATCAGGGTGTTACTATTCAAATCACTATTCACTTAAGTCACGGGTGCCACTAGTTTTCTCGCTGATTCAGGACGATCCGACCGTCGGATCAACAAACGGTCTATACCATTTTCACTCGATTCGATGAGACGGTCGCACTAGAGATTTCAGATTTCCGAGATTAGACTCAGATCGGAAAGGCGGAAATAGTGCCTCGGAAACTGTGCAATTCGCGCACCGGTACGCAAATCACTAAGGTTTAGATTTGTTTCCTCACCCGCAAACACACTTGAATTTCTCGAGTGTTACAATCACAGTCTTTTCTGTTATCTTATGCCTCTAGTAGACTTAGTGGGCAGACCGTGGGTCTTGGAGACGGTACCCACTAAGAACTATTGTAGAATGTAGTTCTCACACCCTCTGTCGGTGACTGGTTGCTGAGGTTTTTTCTTCCGTTCCTACCCGAGCTGGCTTGACGGACCGAGGACAGAGAGTCGCGAGATAGATCCCTACCAGCATAGTTCATTTTGAGTGAGGTAGATGTACCATCCCGGACTATGGGATTCACTATATATTGTTATATTTCTAGTTTTAGTTATCTCCCTTTTTGGATTCATAGATGTTGTATAGGTGGATTTTTATTTGTATCTATCCTGTGGATCTAACCTTGTATTATTCTTGCTTTTGGGAGATGGACCTTGTATTTATTTCAGCTTTATAGTAGTTTGATTTTATATTTACAGCTTTTATTTTTCCGCTCTGATATTTGTGTAGCTGTAGTACTATCTTTTGCAGGTTGGACGCTTCGTCGGTGCGGGGCTTTCCGTATCGACGGCGGATTTGTTGGCGAGCCCGGGTCGCAGTTTCGACCCCGGGGCGTGACAAATGCGCTCCAAGATTTCAAAAGGTCCAACAAACCGTGGGCTCAACTTGCCACGTGAACCAAACCGTTTGATCCCCTTGGATGGCGAAACCCGGAGCAAAACATGCTCTCCGACCTGAAACTCCAAGTCACGACGTCTCCGGTCCACATAGCTTTTCTATCGACTCTGGGCGGTCAACAACCGCTGCCTGATAATGCGCACCTTTGCCTCAGTCTCCTCCACTAAGTCTGGACCCAACAACTTTCGCTCCCCTAAGTCATCCCAGCAAATTGGGGATCGACACCTGCGCCAGTACAAGGCTTCATACGGCGCCATTTGAATGCTCTCCTGGTAGCTGTTGTTGTAGGCGAACTCCACTAGAGGAAGATAACGAGACCACCCCTTGCCCAAGTCAAGTACGCACGCTCGGAGCATGTCCTCGAGAATCTGGATCACCCGTTCTGATTGTCCGTCGCTCTGGGGGTGGAAAGCCGTGCTGAACTGTAGTTTGGTCCCCAAAGCCTGCTACAGGCTCCGTCAAAAGTTTGACACAAACCAGGTGTCTCTGTCTGAAGTAATCGACGCCGGTACCCCATGCAATCTCACAACCTCGTTGATGTATACTTGCGCCAAACGGTCCCGAGACCACGTCGTGTGGATAGGTAGGAAATGAGCCGACTTCGTCAATCGGTCTACCACGACCCAGACCGCGTTGAGACCTTGCTGCGATCGTGGGAAACCAGTGACGAAGTCCATGGTGATCCGCTCCCACTTCCACTCTGGCACTGGAAGAGGGTGCAACCTTCCCGCCGGGCGCTGATGCTCGGCCTTTATCCGCTGACAAACCAGGCAGTGTGCCACGAAGCGCGTAACGTCTCCCTTCAATTTGGGCCACCAAAAGGTTTGCCTGAGGTCCTTGTACATTTTCGTGCCTCCAGGATGCGCCGTATAGAGAGCACAGTGTGCCTCCGTCAATATTTCTTCCCTCAAAGCTGGCAAGTCGGGCACACATAATCGTCCTCGGAACCGTAAAGCATCGTCCGCTCCAATCGAAAAGTCGCTCTCCTGGTCTGAAGTGATCCTGTCCCGTACGAGTTGCAACGGTGCGTCCGTTTTTTGACCTTCCAGGATTTTGTAATGACGCTAACTTTTTATTTTTTCCTAATTGACGTCTTTTGGATTTAAGCTTGTTTTTGGTGGATTTTTCTTGGTATTGATTTGCTTGGATTTTGGGTTGCGGTTACTGTATCGCAGTAGAGCTCGTTAAACGGAGAACGACGATGCGATCGGATCGAAAATCCGATTTACGGATCTTCCGAAATGAGGGTTTCAGTGTTAGTGAGTCCGAATTGATAAGTTCGAAATTTCTCGGGACCCGTTAAGTGTTGTTGGTGCATCGGGATCCGTGCTAGCGGTTATGGTACATTTCGGAGGATCGACACGCTTATCGAGGAAGTCGTGGAAAAATCCCTTTTGTTTTTAAATATCGGATATTGGGATTTTCGTACGGACAAAGGGAATTAAATAAATAAAATATTAATAAAAAGATTTTAATATCCCAAATACTATATAACCCTAATTTTGAGAAAAGATCGCTTCTCTTCCTCTTTCCTTGTTGTGCGTGCTGAAGACCGAGACCGGAAGCGTCGCCGATACCGAGGAGCGGATCTAGAAACACCACTGTCCGCGGAGATCAGGATCGCATTGTCTTCTCCGTCAGAGCTAGGTTAGTTAGCACCCTTTTTGTCTTCGCTTTGTGAATCTTGACCTTTGGTGATCGTTACTTTAGTTTCTTTGCGTTCTTGAATGTCGTTGGATGGTTCCGTTCGTCGGTTTTTTGATCGTTAGTATTTTCATGATTCGTGTTGTGAATCTCGTCTCTCAGTTTTCGGTAAATTAGTTTTGCGTTAGGGTTTCGTTGGTTTTATTCTTGGACGATTGCCGGTCGTGGTTTTTCGTGGTTTTGTTCGATGGGGTTTGTGTTGGGTTTCTGGGGTTTTCGGCGGGGTTACTTTTGGATCGTCGATGGCGGCTCCATCGCCGCTCGATGCCCTAGCCGAGCCGCCGCCGCCACCGCCACTTGATGCCCTCGCCGAGCCGCCGCCACTCGATGCCCTAGCCGAGCCGCGGCCACCGCCGCGCGCAGCCACCGCAGGCCACGCGCCGCTGAGGCGCTGCTGCCGCGCGGAGCCAGGCGCTCTTGCGCTGTTAGAGCATGTCGGACAGGGCCGCGCCCTGCCAGGCCACCGCTGCTGGAGCCTCCGCCCTATGCCCTAGCCGCCGCTGCTGGATGCCCTAGCCGCTGCCATCGCACACTACTTGCACGCCGCACAGGGCTGCCGTCGCGTGGTGCTGCCGCACGCTCGCGCCGCGCCCTGCCAGGCCGACGCCGCGTGGTGCTGCCACATGCGCGCGCCGCGCCCTGCCAGGCCGCCGCCGCTGTTGCTTGCGCCCGTGCGCGCTACTGCGCACTGCTTACACGTGCCCGCGTGGGGCTGGTCCCGCGCGGGGCTGTCGCACTGCTGCGCACTACTTGCGCGTGCCCGCGCGGGGCTGTGTGTCACGCCCCGGGGTCGAAACTGCGACCCGGGCTCGCCAACAGATCCGCCACCTATGCCAAACCCCGCATAGGCGAAGCGTCCTACCTGCAAGAAAAGTACTATAGCTAACAGATATCAGAGCTATAAATGAAAATCTGCTGTATAACTAAAATCAATCACTGTACAACTGAAAAATAATACAACAATGTCCATCTCCCAAAAAAAAGATAGTGATACAATATCCTCATATACAAAGCTCCGAACTCAACAGGGAGATATCTCCAATAAATACATCAGTGTACAGGCTCTCAATACATATCATATCCTCACTACAACAGTCTCTCAAAAGGAGAAATAAAATGACTAATCTAATGAAGATCTCCTCTGAAGGGGTACCGCTACTCTCCAACGACGGGTAGGGATCTAGCTCGCGACTCCCTCGCCTCGAACAACAACCGCAGAATCAGCAACACCCGCTAAGACTCTGCAAAACAAAGGAGAGGAAGGAAAAAGGAGGGGGAAAACCCCCAAAGGGTGTGAGAACTACACCAAAAAAGGAGTTCTCAGTGGGTACCACCGCCAGACCCGACGGTCTGCCCACTAAGTCCTCAAGAGACATAAACTAACCCAAGTCATAAAGACTGAAATAAGGAAGCTGGAGACTCTCAACAGCTACCATGCCTCTATCTAAATGCTCAAAAGGGGAGAACCAAAGAATGGTATGTAATCACCAGCACATGAAGTGCACAATCGACCCAATCGAGCTGACTGCCACACCTGGTCCAGTCAAACCTGCGCCCACCTACAACCACCTCCCGCTGACGGGCAGGAATTACGTAGGGCGTCCAAACGGACTAACTCGCTATCGAGTAGTGGCTCATGCAGGCTATAGTCAAAATCCACGCTCTCTCTCAGAACGGATAAACTCAAGATCACTAAGCCTCTCGCACAACGGTCAACAACTCACAATGACCTTGGGACAACCGTCGATCCCCAGACGGTTCCCAACAACACTAGCACTGGTCTAAACACGGCTACTAGACTCCACTCGGTCCCCCTGACACGAGTGCAACAATAAAAGTATCTGACCGAAATAAACCCAATCAAATGAACCGGTATAAAACCCGGTACTGCCTGCTCTGTCATCAATCTCACGAACTCAGTATCTCCACTGTCCAAATGACCGGAACCCAACACGGTCTGACCGGAACCCAACACGGTCTAAAGCCTACTCCGGAGTGGCACTCGAGGGGAGCGACCCACACGAGTAAAATATCTCTCAGTAACAAGTATCTCTGTCAAGTGTCTCAATATAGCAGGACTGGATCACGACTCTGATCAAAGTGGGAAAACTCATCCACTAAAGGAAGACCCGATCTCAATCGGATACAAACTAAACGATAAGTGGGTAGCTCCATCCACTAGAGAAAACTGATACCCAATCTGATGCATAAGTAAATATCCGGTCAACCGCCCAATATCCGCGGTCGCCGCAAACCCCACAACTAATCCAACCTGTCCCAGACACAAAGTCCCGACTACACTATCCAAACCCCTGCTCGAACCCGAGCAACACTGACCACCTGACTAACAAAGTAGGAGGAAGAAAAAGCATGGTTTCTCCTAAGTCAAGTTCCAATAAGTAGTGTAGCAGGAAAAGGTGGCCTAACTACATGTCCATTCAAGCATGCTTTTGTCCTTGGAATCAATAAAAGAGAGTAAAACATATAGTAGCAAAGCATACTACAGCATTCCTACTATGATATACCAATCTCGCATAACTAGGCCACCGAATAACCATGTATGATCTCTATATCATCTAGTGTGGGATAAATATAATCTGTCTATCGCATGCTAAGTTTCTGATTCAACAAACATGTACAATTATCAGGAAAGCATCAATCCACATGATCTAGGCCGTTTCCATGCTTACCTCTCGCTCATATTGGTTGTACATTAAATTAGGCATGCTATCAATCATAGAGGGTGACAATCCCACGGGTAAGCCTATCTTAACCATACATGAACATCCACTATTACACCTCCCATAAGGCATAACATGCATACAAACCCTGTCATTCCCACAATTAGTTGCCATTACTAAGTTTACCCACCTGAAGCGCTTAAACCAAGGCAAACCTGAAGTCGGTGAAGAGCGTGGCCACTTGCTAACCATATCTGCTGAACCCGTATCCACGATACATGTCGCGCAAGTCTCGGCTCCAAGTAGTGCTCCAAAAACACCCATAAATACTCCTGGATACAATAAAAGGTCCAAAGTTACACTTTATGCTAAAATATCCAAGTATACACCATCTGCTGAAACCAGCCCCGAAGATGTGTAATTTTCACCTGCAGAACGGACTCTGAAAAATCCACCAAAAATACGGACGCGATCGTCGCGTCGAGCCCTTCGAAACGAGTACCTGCACGTCAAAATCCGAGTCCCAGAGGCCAAGTTACAAATTCCACAACGCGGTGAGCGCGAAAGTCCACAACAGACACAACTGTATCACATTGCACCAGAGAACGGGAAAAGTATACCTTCGGGCAATCCCGGAAAAATCCCAAAAAAATACGATGATGATCCTCGCGTCGAGTAGATGAAAAAAGTGTACAGGCTCGCCTCGAACCGACGCTCGTACAACAAGTTGCACGCAAAACGGTGCACACTTTACGAGTCCGCGCGCAAAACGATGCGCGGCCACCAAACCTGTTGTGAGGTCCCGGAATTCCCCGCGTAGGAGTTGCCGATCGTTGGGCAGCTTTTAGTGGCCGTTAGGAGTGTTTGTGCGCGTGTCGGGCCCAAGAAATAGATTTGCGATGCAATTTGGGATTTAGTTGCATCACTGGAGGCCTGCGTGATGTGTCGGTGGTGTTTGCGCGCAATTTGGACACAAGTGTTGGACTTCGTGCTTAAAAGGAGACCCCGTGGGAATTTGGATGACCCGTCGGGTGTTTGGAAGTGGTTTCGCGCGATTCAGATGTCAAAATTGGACTCCGGGCGAAGTTTGGATAAAAGATTACCTTTCCGGTCGCCTTCGGGAATTTTTAGAGTTGGAATTTGGCAAATCGGACTTTAAAAATGGACCCGGCGCGAAAATCGGATCGAGTGGGCATTCGGCAAATTTTCGGACGAGAATTTGGGAAAACGGACATCGTTTTTGGATTCAGCGCGCGAAATCGCTAAGAATGGACTATTTACTTGTTCGATTTGGAGCCCGGATGAAGTGCGCGTTTTTCGAGGCAACGCGGCACGAATCTCGAGGCGAGGCGCGGCACGTATCCCGAGTTTTGCCGGCACGGAAATCGAGGTGGGCGCGCGGCTCGAGGAGCGTACGGACGGGGCAGTGCGCGCAGGCCCGCTTCAGCACGGAACGCGCGGGGCCCACCACGTGGCGGGCCCCCATTCGCGCCCGCGCGGGGCGAGGGTGACGCGCGCCCGTGTGGCGCGCGCATGTCCCGCGCCTGCGCGGCGCTGGGTGTCACGCGCCCGTGTGGCGCGTGACTGCCGCGTGCCGCGTGGCGTGCGGTGACGCGGCCGCGTGGACGGGCAGGCGCGTGCGTGGGCCGGGTGCACGCGCCTGTGTGCTGTGGACCGCGGCTGGGGGCTCCCTCATTGGCCGGTCCACCGTGCACCATGTGCCGTGGACCGCCCCTTTCTCTTTCTCTTCTTCTTCTCCTTCTTCCTCCCCCGAGCACCATTTCTCCTCCTCTTCTTTTCCTTTCTTCCCCAACCGAGAGCGAGAGGGTGTGAGGGAGAGGATTGTGTGAGGTGCGGCGGCGCGTCGTGGACCTCGTTTTGCGTGCGAGGTCGCCCGGCGGAGCGTTTCGGCGACGGCGGCGCAATCGGGTAGGTCCCGTGTGTTGGTTTTTCTGTATTTTTTGTACAGTTTTTGGAGCGTTCTTTTAGACTGTAATTGACCCTCTTGCTCTTTTCTGTGTTGGGCACCGTGCACCGTTTTGCGTGCGGACTTTGTTTTGCGTGCGGATCCTGGCACCGTGCACCGTTTTGCGTGCGGACTCCGGCACCGTGCACCGTTTTGCGTGCGGACTCCGTTTTGCGTGCGGATTCTGGCACCGTGCACCGTTTTGCGTGCGGACTCCGGCACCGTGCACCGTTTTGCGTGCGGACTCCGTTTTGCGTGCGGATCCTGGCACCGTGCACCGTTTTGCGTGCGGACTTCGGCACCGTGCACCGTTTTGCGTGCGGACCCCGTTTGGCGTGCAGATTCCAGCACCGTGCACCGTGTTGCGTGCGGACTCCGTTTGGCGTGCGGATTCCGCCACCGTGCATCGTTTTGCGTGCGGACTCCGGCACCGTGCCCCGTTTTGCGTGCGGACTCCGTGGAGGTCAATTGCAAGTGTCTACGAGCAATTGGTGGCAAATCGAGGTGGGTGGCCTTATCTCCAAGTTTTATGGACTGTACAGTATTTCTACTGATGTAGGACTATGCATGATAGTTTATTTCATTGTGTAGCATGCTAGATTGTAGGAATTGTTATTCCTTTTAGTATCTGTTAATATAGTTATCTTGGAACTTGACCTAGCACCCCCGTCATATGTTGCATGTGTAACCAGACCAGTAGAAAACCCTCACTTGGGCTAGGGTTATTTATGCTTAGACATCCACACTGTTCTTTCATTCCTGGACATAGTGTTATTCTCGCCCGGGTAGTGGGCCGAGAGGTCGGGACTTGCTTTTAGTGTGGGATGCTTTTGCACTCTTGCTTGGGAGCAGAGTGGAGTCTGGTAGTTGTAGCGGGTTGCTTATCTGTGCCGGGAGCCGTTTGGGTAAACGGTAGTCCCGGGAGGTCTTGTTTCCTTGTTGTGCCGTCGTGGAGGGAGCCGTTGCGCAGGCGGCAGTCCCGGGCCGTCGAGTATCTTCCGGTCCGTATTGTTGGGAACCGTTGGGGTTGACGGTGGTCCCAGGTCGTTGAGTGTTGTCCGACCTGTTTTGTTACCCTGAGTTGTGGGTCGTTCCTGGCTGTGGAGTATCTCCAGCCAGTGAGCTTTGTGCTGCGAGCTGTTGGAGAGGCTAGTGTCTCGTGTTTCGAGTTAGCCGATCAGCTGAGTCGTCGAGAGTGCTCCGACTGTTGTGCGAGATATTTGGGGATCTTGAGTCCTACCGTTCTGAGAGTGAGCGTGGATTTTGACTAGCCTGCATATGCCAATGTTTGATACTCTATGCCGCGCCGTTTTCCTCAGTTGGAGTCGCGTCCTGAGATGCCGCTGTGGATACGATGGTTGGCCTGTTGAGGCAGTTTTCCGCAGTGGAGGTAACGATGGGCCTGTTGAGGCAGTTTTGCGCGAGGGATGAGTTAGTCGGACAGGACGCCCCACGTAAATCCCGTCCTCATGTGGATGTGTGGTAGTGGGCAGGAGCGTTCCTAGTCGACAGGCGCAGGCTTGACTGGACCTTTGAGGTAGTCAGTTCGTTTGGGTCGATTGAGCACCTTGGGTGCGAGTGGTCTCTTTTACTTTCATCTGTTCCACTTTTGAGTGTCTAGATAGAGGCATGGTAGCTGTAGAGTAGATTCCAGCTTTTCTTGTTCAGATTTCTTTGCCTGTTATCTTTTACCTCTGGTAGACTTGGTGGGCAGACCGTTGGACTTGTTGACGGCACCCACTGAGAACTACTGTGGGAAGTAGTTCTCACACCCGTCGTGGTGTCTTTTCCCCAGGGACTTCTTCTTCTGTTCCTGTGCTCCTGTTGCTGATCCTTCTGCCGAGGCGAGGGAGTCGCGAGCTAGTTCCCTACCCGTCGTTGGAGTGTAGCGGTACCCCTCTTCAGCGGAGAGCTCCAGTTGATTAGTTTACTTCTTTTACTCTGTTGAGAGACCTTTGTTGTGAGGTATAGAGTTGTACTTTATTTTACAGTTTGAGAGACTGTTGTAGTGAGGATATTCTTGTATCGAGAGTTTGTACACTGATGTATTTATTGGTGATATCTCCCTTTTGAGTTTTGTATCAGAGGACTTTGTATACGATCGTATTTGGGAGATGGATATGGTATTATTTTCAGTTGTACAGGGTTCGGATTTCAGTTTTTAGTAGTTTACTTTCAGCTCTGATATCTGTGTACTGTAGTTGATTCTTTTTGCAGGTTAGACGCTTCGTCTGTACGGCAGTTTCCGTACAGATGGCGGATCTGTTAGCGAGCCCGGGTCGCAGTTTCGACCCCGGGGCGTGACACCTGTACGCAAAACGGTGCACGCCATTAAAACCCGCACGCAAAACGGTGCGCGCCAACACGACCTGCACACGAAACGGAGCACGTACCTCGAATCTGCACGCAAAACGGAGCATGCCACTCCAAAGGTTGCACGCAAAACGAGGCGCGTCCAAAAAGCCAGCAACAGTCCGTGCAGTAAAACGGCACAGTAAAACACGATCCCTAACACGCATGAGGGCGTGGGGTCAAATCCAAAATCCAAAAAGGAAAACTCAAAACTGTGCCACAAAATACCGCAAAACAACAAACGGGGCCTACCTCGACAACGCTGTGACGTCCATCGCGCCCAAAAGCCTCTTTGGAGCACCTTGCGCGCTCCACGGAGTCCACAGCGCGCTCGTGCGCCCTCGAAAACCCCGCCACGAATCGCCCTCTCCCTCTCCTGGTACGCTCGGGTGAAGCCAAAAAGGAGAAAAGGACGAAAAAGGAGCCGTTTTGGGCCTAAATAGGCCGAAACCGGACTTTCGGGCGCAACTTTCGGGCGCCCGAAAACTTCCGGGCGGCTACAGTAACCGCCCCAGCCGCGGTCCACCGGTCCACGCTACGCCAGCTGGGCGCCACGTCACCTCCTTTCGGCCAAACAGGGGATGACACGTGTCCCTGGACCCGTGCACCGCGACCATCGACCAGTGGCAGCCAATCAGAGGCTGCCACGTGGACCGCACTTGTGATGATCCGAATTTTTATGAAGGATTTTGCAGCATTAACGGCGCTTAGAGGAAGCCTACACAGTGCAATGGAGCTTGCAGCGTCGAAAACGGACTTCAGAAATGGATCCGGCGTGAAAAACGGATCAAGTGGGCCTTTCGGGAGCTTTCGGCAAAATTTCGGATGAGAATTTGAAGAAACGGAAGGCGGATTTGGACTCAGCGCGCGAAAACGATCAAAATGGTATATTTGCGGCATTTTTCGGCACTATGGCACTGTTCACCGGAACAGTAACTCCGGCAGCCGGAAAATACTGTTCCGGCTACCGGCGGCAGGCGGCGGCGCGGCGGAGCAAGGCGGCGCGCGGCGGCGCAGGGGCGGAAAGCGGCCGCGGGCTGGAGCGCAGGCGCGCGGTCCACAGGCAGGCGTGCACCGGGTGCACGGAAAATACTAACTGCCACGTGTCATCACCTGATTGGCCCGGCGGAGTCAAGGGAGGCGGCTGGCGTGCGACACGTGGCATCACCCCATTGGTCGACAGGATTCGGAAGACCCGGCGCGTAGACCGGGCTCGTGCGCCCCGTGGACCACGTGGGACACGTGACCACTGTTCATTGGCGGGCGCAGAGCCGCCCACGTGCGCCGGGCGCGTGGAACACGTGGGCGGCAGGGACACCTGGCGCTTTCCCGTTGGACCCGCACGGCTGCCGCCTATTTGGCGGACACGTGGCGGGCCGTGGGCCGGGTCGGACGGGCGGTCGGACGCGGCTGGATCCCGTGTGCGGGCCGGGTTGGGCTGGGCCGCACTGTGCGCGCCCGGAAATCCTTGGGCCGGGCCGCACTGTAGCCGCCCGAAAGTGGGGACACAGTGGTCATTTTCCCAAAAGATTTTTTGGGCCTATAAATAGCCCTTCCCCTCCCTTCTTTTCTCTGATTTTCGAGAGATAGAGAGAGAAACAGAGAGAGGCCATTGAAGAGAAGTTGTTCCTCACTGATTTTTCTACCTCGTGGTGCGTTCCCAGATTTTCTGGAAGTTCGACAGCGGCGATCCGGATTTTACAGTGTGCCTCGGTTTTCCCCATTTCGGCCCGTTATCGTCGCATTTCAGTCCGAGGAGTCCCCTGCGCAGTACAGGAGTCCTCCTTCGACGATTTCTTCGCCGGTGTGTTCCTAAGAGGTAGGGCTTCGTTTTCCGTGTTGATGGTTTCTCTGGATTCCGATTCCTTGGCACGTTTCCCGAGGTGTTTTGACCCCCTATTTTGCTGTTTGGATTTTGGACAGCGGCAACTTCGACGAATTGTTTCTCAGCGTAGGAATATCAGATCGAGGCGATTCAAGAGTCGATTTTGGGCTACTTTTCGCGAGGAACGCAACCGTGATTTTCTGGGATTTTAGGAACTGGAGACAGAGGTGAAATTCCTCGTTTTGCGTGCTGATTGTAAAAACAGCAAATCTGTTTTGAGACTTGTAGTTTTTACATCGTGTACACTTATGTGATGTTGTAGGATACTGTTTCAGCTGACGGTGTGCTTAGAGGACAGCGGGTATTTTCTTGGTGTGTTGTGCATGCTTTTCGAGGTGGGTGGTTGTTGCTTACCTCATTTCTGACTATCTCACTAGGAGTATTAGAGACTCCCGACTTTAAACTAATAATCGGTACTTTTAATCATGAAATGCATAAGTAAACCCCACAAATAATAGGACAGCTCATTTATGATAAACTGGGACACTGTTGTTGGACATATGTTGTAACCTATCATCGCATGCTAAAGTCTTATCATAGAACCATCTTTTTCTAAATAAATATTCAATACTTTCCTTCTGTTTTTAAATGCGAACCTTTGCATGCTTGTTTGGACATCTAGATGGACTACTATTTATTGCTACACTATCTTTGGGACTTGACTTAGGAGAAACCATGTTTCACTATTCTCCTTCGCATTCGGATATATGTTGCTCGATTAGAGCAGGGTTTGGGATAGTGTAGTTGAGGCTTGAGTCTGGGACAGGTTTGACTCGATTATATATATTGTGGGGCATTGTGGTAACCGCGGACTTGAGGCGGTTAGCCAGATGTTGATTACTTTATCAGATTTTGGACTTACAGGGTGTTTCGGCGACCGCGGACATTATGCGGTTGACCGGATGTTCACTTATGCATCAGATTGGGTTTCAGATTTTCCTAGTGAATAGTGCTTCCCACTTGTTGATTATTATTGCATCCGATTGGGGATCAGGGTTACTTTAGTGGATGGACATTTCCCACTTTGATCATAGTCATGATCCAGTCCTGCTATTGTGAGACATTGGTTACAGAGATACTTGATACAGGGATACTTTACATACTTTACTCGTGTGGGTCGCTCCCCTCGAGTGCCACTCCGGAGTAGGCGTTACACCGTGCCGAGCGCCGGGCACCTTGATGAGTTGCGAGTGATGACAGAGCAGGCAGTGCCAGTATTTCCTGGCCCTTTGATTGGGTTTCTTTGGGCAGTTAGCTTTACAGTTGCATATATACAGTTATCTTTTGGCACTGCATTTAGAGGCTTAGTAGTGGTAGTTTCCTTTTTCAGCAGTCTTTATTGCATACCACTGTTCTTTCCTTTTTGCCTCTTATAGTCCTAGTGGGTGTGTCAGTGTTTGAGGTTTTACCCACTAGGGGAGGCTACTGGTTTATCTAGTAGTTCTCACCCCCATTGTTGCTTTCTGTTCTTTTCCCCTGTGTTATGCAGAGTCGTCTGCGGGAGCTGCTGGGCCTTCAGCAGCGGATCGAGGTAAGAGGATTGCGGACTAGCTAGATCATCTACCCCGACAGTGAGAGTAGCTGGACTTTTATTGTACCCCTTTTGTATCTCGGACTATATTAGTTTACTTTTGGGACTGGCTTTAGCCAGCTGGTTATATTTATGGTGAGCTGGGAGTATATTGTACATTTATGTCAGCTTGTAGTTTATTTCAGTCTGAGATTACTTTTAGTTCTATTAGTTCAGCTCTGTTTATGCTCTTTTATTGTATATTATCTATCTGAGCAGGTTACCAGCGCTTCGTGTACATGGAAAATTCTGTGTGCACGGCGGATCTGTTGGCGGGCCCGGGTTCTGGTTTACACCCGGGGCGTGACAGATTAAGTTGGTATCAGAGCTTAGGGATAGGTCAGTTGGGACTTAGGAAACCCTAGGCTTTTGGCAGACCCTAGGATGATAGGGCGCGAGAGACGTGACATTTTGCGAAAGTCGTTGATTTATTGATTTGACTCTTCCAGTGAGTGAAGAGGGATCGACATACCCAATTTCTGGTGGACAGTTATGTTGGCTGCAGACAACATAAAGTCGCAGAAATAGGGGGATGTCTTTGACTTTCGCTTGATTGGGTCGTGTGGGGTTTTGTTGCTGATTTGTGCCTTTTGTGACAGTATGTCGCCTCGTCGTCGTTTTTCCGCCGGGGGTATCCCCACCCCTTCTGAGGAGCCCGAGCAGGCGGTATCTGCCGAGCTGGGGGAACTTCGGACCTTGGTGACCCAGTTGGTGGCGAGGAGCTTTCGACAGGACCAGCGCCTGGAGCAGCTGCTGGCGCAGAGGGGTGATTCGGTAGTTGGAGAGAGGGCCAGGGCTTCAGAGCAGCGTTTAGAGAGGAAACGCCCAGCCCCGGATGTTGTTGGACATGCCACTTCTCGTAGACGGCCACGGTTTCGCGGCAGGTGTGTTTTCTGTAGAGGACGGCATCCATCAAGCACCTGTGACTTGAGGCGGGGTCGATGCTTCCGATGTGGACAGTCTGGCCACGTTCGAGCTTCGTGCCCCCATTCGACCTTAGTACCACCTTCTTCAGCGTTGGCCTCTATCGCATCCCAGCAGAGATCTCAGCAGCAGCGGCAGACACGGCAATTGCGGGCTCCCTACAGTTGTATTTTCTGTGGAGGTCAGCATTTTCCCGGCACCTGCGCCCAGCGGTGGGGTCGCTGCTATAAGTGTGGACAGCCCGGGCACCTGCGAGTTGCGTGCCCCTCGGGGACTGCGGCGGCACCCACTTTAGTGTCCGTCCCTACTACTTCCCAGCTACGACCGGGAGCTTCACCGACAGGTCTCCAGGCAGACCGAGTTTCACCTCCACACCCTTCCGGTGAGAGACAGCCGTTGTTGAGCGGTCAGGATGGCTTAGCGCATGCGGGGGATTCTGCTACAGCTGACTGTGTGGTGGCAGGTATCACCTTACTCTCTGGCATTAGGACTCGTACTTTATTTGATACTGGAGCATCCCATTCTTTCATTAGTAGATCTTTTGCATCATTACATGGGTTAGAGGTAGGACTTTTGCCACGTGCACGAGAGGTTCAGATTCCCGATCACACTTTGCACGTGGAGGAGTGTTGTTGGTCCTGCCCGATGCAGATCGAGTCCTGGATTATGCCAGCAGACCTGTTGGTCTTGAGACAGCTGAGGGACTTTGATGTGATTCTCGGGATGGACTGGCTGGCTCGGTATTTCGCGACTATTGATTGTGCCGCGAGGACTGTCACTTTTAGAGAGCCAGGCCAGGAGATGTTTGTATATCGGGGATGTCAGAGTGCTTTCTTTGCCTCTATGGTTTCGACTTCCCGAGCGAGGCGGATGATTCATCGAGGATGTGTAGCCTTTTTGGCTAGTGTTGTTGAGGGGCCTACGGCGGCACCGGGACTCGGGGATATTCCTATTGCCCGCGAGTTTCCGGATGTTTTTCCACCTGAGCTGACTAGTATGCCGCCAGACAGAGAGATTGAGTTTGTGATTGACGTAGTTCCAGGAACTGCGCCAATCTCTAAGGCTCCTTATCGGATGGCACCGGCTGAGCTGCGAGAGCTTAAAGCACAGCTGCAAGATCTGATGGATAAGGGTTTATTAGACCCAGTGTGTCGCCCTGGGGAGCGCCGGTGCTATTCGTGAAGAAGAAAGATGGGTCACTTAGACTGTGTGTGGACTATAGGGAGCTGAATAAAGTGACCATCAAGAACAAGTACCCTTTGCCGCGCATCGATGACCTCTTTGATCAGCTGCAAGGGTCTTGTGTATTTTTCAAGATTGATCTACAGTCTGGTTACCACCAACTGAAGGTGAAGGCCGAGGATATTCCTAAGACTGCTTTCAGATCACGGTACGGGCATTATGAGTTTACAGTTATGCCGTTTGGATTGACTAATGCCCCTGCCGCCTTTATGGACTTGATGAACAGGATATTTCGGCCATTTCTGGATCGCTTTGTGGTGGTGTTCATTGATGATATCCTTATTTACTCCCGAAGCGAGGCCGAGCATGAGGAGCACTTGAGGACTGTGCTACAACTTCTACGAGATAAGAAGTTGTATGCCAAGCTGTCAAAGTGCGAGTTTTGGCTTCGGGAGGTAGCTTTCTTGGGCCATGTGATTTCCGCCGCCGGTGTAGCTGTAGACCCGGCGAAGATTGAGGCAGTTCGAGATTGGCCCCGACCGACGACTGTATCTGAGGTGCGCAGCTTCATGGGTTAGCTGGTTATTATCGTCGGTTTGTGGAAGGCTTTGCGAAGCTTTCCACACCCCTCACTCGGTTGACGCGTAAAGGAGTTAAGTTTATCTGGAGTGAGGACTGCCAGAGGAGCTTTGAGGAGCTAAAGGATAGATTGATGACCGCTCCTATCCTTTCCCTCCCTGTTATGGGGAAAGGATATGTGATCTACAGTGATGCATCGCACAGTGGACTTGGATGCGTGCTGATGCAGGAAGGGAGGGTAATTGCTTATGCATCGAGACAGCTTAAGGATTACGAGAAGAATTACCCTACCCATGACTTGGAGCTTGCTGCCGTGGTGTTTGCACTGAAGCTTTGGCGCCATTACCTATATGGGAGCACTGTGAGATCTACACCGACCACAAGAGCCTAAAGTACCTGTTCACGCAGAAGGAACTGAATTTGAGGCAGCGCAGATGGTTAGAGCTACTGAAGGATTACGATGTGGATATCCTTTACCATCCAGGAAAGGCCAACGTGGTTGCAGATGCCTTGAGTAGGAGAGCGGTGCAGAGTTTGTCCATGTTGATTGCAAATTGTTACGGAATTTGAGTTGGCGTATTTCGTGAATGTATTAAGTCTTGAAGATTGAAGATGAAGAAACTTTGGATCATATACCTCAATCTCAAGAAAGAAGAATTCAAAAGGATCAGGTACGTTTAACTAAAGATTTTGATGATCCGAATACTTCTTATAGTGTAGAAACACCTGGAAGAAGGTTTTATTGCATAAACATCAAAAACTGGACATGGGACATGTTCAGGATCCGGATCGAGCTCGGCAATCCGGATCCCGAAGGGTGTTCGTTCATACACTGGTTCAATCCGGATCGCAGCTTCCTCTGATCCGGATCCCGAACACTAGTTTTACCTGTTTGCTTCCTCGATCCGGATCAGGACTTGCAATCCGGATCCCGAACATTGATGTTTGGTAAAACTGTATGAACGATCCGGATCGGACTTACGATCCGGATCCCGAACAGCATTTTTCTGGAAATCGTCTTTCTTGCTTCTGCAATCCGGATCGCCAATTCCAATCCGGATCGCCGTCGGTAAAAATTTCCAGAAAAGGCTGTTTTTGATCCTATCTTCTTCCAATGGTTTCTAACCTATAAATAGGCCCTATATTCATTTCTAGGGCATCCGCTATTACAGAAAAAAATAGCCGAAAAGAAAAATCCACATATAGAGAAGAAAGGAAATCAATAGATTTATTCTATGTTTCTTCATCTATATTGATTGATTTGATTCTAGGTTTTCCATACTCACATTTTGAGTAGAATCAAATCAATGAATACTTAGATGGTATTTCCGATCTATCTTTAATCTAAGTATTCGGCGGATCATCACCACCCAAAAACAACGATTTACCCCAAATCGGCGCGTGGACTCGCGTGGCCTTGTGGATTCAAGGTGCAACCGCTCTCGTGGATTCGGAGCGAGGTACGTTCGTGGATTCGAAGCGTGCTACTGGGTGAAGACCGTGGATTCGGTCGGACGTCGTGGACTCGACGTTGGACGCTGTGGATTCAGCGTTGGGCGCGGATCGTGGATTCGAGAAGCGTCGTGGAGCGAGCGGGAAGATCTACTAGGAGCGTATGGTAAAAGGTTGAGTCGTCTGTGAGTACGTTATATCACCTTGTACGTGTGTTAATTCTAGTGGATTTCGCCGTGTTATCGGTCCCGTGGTTTTTTACTCCGGTTTGGAGTTTTTCCACGTAAAAATCTTGCGTGTTCTTTTATTTTTCCGCATTGGGTTTTATTGCGCAATGATTTTTTGAGTGTTTATTGTTTACACCTATTCACCCCCCTCTAGGTGTTTTTTCCCCTATTTAGATCCAATTACTTATAACCCAACAAGTGGTATCAGAGCGGGAATAGGGTTGTAAACAATGGTTGAAGGTGGAAACATCAATCGACCCCCTTTCTTTGATGGAACAAATTATGCGTACTGGAAAGTACGGATGAAAGCCTTTTTAATTTCCATCGACGAAAGGGTGTGGCAATCAATTGAATTAGGATGGTCTAATCCAACTGAAATTTTAGATGATGTTCGCACCTTAAAACCTAGGTCGAAATGGACCAAGGAAGAGATAGATTATCTTCTTACAATGGCAAAGGGAATTAATGCTCTATTTAATGCTTTGTCACAAACTGAGTTCTCTCGCGTCTCGGCATGTGAGACTGCGAAAGAAATCTGGGATGTTCTTCAAGTTACGCATGAGGGAACTAACCTAGTGAAGATTCAGAAACTGCAAATGCTTACGAGCAAGTTTGACTCTATCTCTATGGCAGAGAATGAATCTTTCACTGACTATTACACACGATTGCAAGACATCGTAAACTCATGTGCTAACTTGGGAGAGAAGATTCCAGAATTTAAAGTTGTAAGAAAAATTCTAAGAACTCTTCCTGAACGATTTCGCCCGAAGGTCGCAGCCATTGAAACAATTAAACACCCGGACGAAATGCGTGTAGAAGAATTAGTAGGTGCTTTACAAACTTATGAAATGACATTTCCTACTAACTATTCTTCTGGAAAGGCATCCTCTTCTAAGTCTTCAGGTTACGCATTGAAATCAACTAAAGAAGAAGACGCGGATTCATCCTCCTCGGACGACGACGAGAACCTTTCTATGGAGGACTTTGAGAAGCAGCTCGCTCTCTTGACAAGGAAGTTTCGCCGCAACTTTCGAAGGGGTAATTCAAGCAAAACTCCATCCTTCGGAAAGTCGAAGAAAGGCAAGGGTTCTTCAAGCTACAAGTCAAGAAAGCAAGAGAACTTCTCAAAGGATAAGAAAAGTTCAGAGGGACAAGTTCAGTGCTTCAAATGTCGAGGCTACGGCCACATTGCAACGGAGTGTCCCAACAAGAATCCGGCAAAGAAGAAGGCGATGCAAGTCGTCACTTGGGATGACAACTCCACGTCAAATGAGTCATCCTCAAGTGATGAAGAAGACAACGCGACAGCTTTCCACGCGTCCACTACATCTTCACCCTTCATGTGCTTAATGGCAAGTACATCCGATTCACTGTCCAACTCCACTGTTGAAAAGATTGCAACGGACGATGAATCAGATGATTCGGAAGGTGAAGATTTTGCTTTAGCCTACCATAACTTTTGAGGGATTCAAAGAAACTGGCTAAGCAAAACAAGGGGTTGAAAGGGAGATTGCAGGATCTCGAAGAAGAAGTAAAAAGGGTAACCTCTCTCTCAACCGATCTTGAAGTGGAAAGGGATAATCTGATTAAGACAAATGTTTCCCTTCAAGAGTCCAATGAGCAACTCGAGAAGAATTATATGGATATGGTGAACAAAGCGAATTACTTCTTGAAGCTCAACGGCGAGGCTCGACAGGAAAAATTGGAAATGACGGAGACCATACGCCAACTGAAGGATGACTTAAAGAGATTTTCTTCTGGAAGGAGTAAGTTGGACAGACTTCTTGGTCTTGGTCAAAGAAATAAGTTCGGCCTCGGATACACTCAAACTGGAGACATTCCAAGTTCGAGTGGGACAGTATTTGTGCCTCAGTCGGTATCTCCTCCTCCGACACCGGAATTCACGACAAGCAACGACAACAAGCCTACTACATCCTCCTCGGGATCGTCAAGACCTAAGGTATGTTTTCGTTGTGGCATTTCAGGGCACATAAGGAGAAATTGCAAGACGGAAGCCAAACGCACACCTCAAGCACCTCTTGCAATGACTACCAAAAAGGCTATTCCTCGAAAATCAACTGCAATTCAATTGAAGGAAAAGAGCCTTGGTAGTACACCGCTCAAGACGACATCATCAAGGAGCAGCAATTCTTCAAGCAAGACGCTCTCACCTAGGAAATCAACTTCACGATCATTACCGACGCATTCCAAAAAGGTTTGGGTGCGCAAAGGTGAAATTTTCCCTTGTCTTGCTACCAATGTTTCCTTGCATGCATATGATAGTTCGTCTTGGTATCTGGATAGCGGGTGTTCCCGTCATATGACCGGTGATAAAAACTGTTTTCAAACATTTGAGAAAAACTCCGGAGGACTTGTTGTTTTCGGAGATGGTCGGTCTTCCAAAATTGTTGGAAAGGGAACGGTAGCTATTCCAGATGGCCCGGTTCTAGATAATGTGTTATTTGTTCATGGCCTTAAGACTAACCTCATAAGCATAAGTCAACTTTGTGATAGTGGTTATTCAGTTAATTTTTCATCTGATAAATGCACTGTAACTGACATGAACCATGCTTTCTTTTTAAAGGGGGTTAGATCAGAAAACAATTGTTATGTAGTTCCTCTAAGATTTCTGAAAAATGTAACCTAGCATCTTTGAAAAATGAAACACTTTGGCATGAAAGGCTAGGTCACATAAACTTTAAGGAACTTGCTAGAATTTCAAACAAAGATGTGGTCAAGGGGGTTCCGAAACTTTCTTTTGAACAAAACCTTGTGTGTGGCGGTTGCCAAAAGGGAAAACAGTCTAGGACTGCACACAAGAACTTGAACCACATAGGTACAAAACGGCCTTTGGAACTTTTGCATATGGACTTAATGGGGCCAACTCGTCAACCATCTCTGGGAGGTAAATGGTATATTTTCTTATTGGTTGATGATTTTTCTAGATATACTTGGGTAGCATTTTTAAAAGAAAAAGCTGATACCTTTGATTCTTTTCTCGAAATCTGCAATCGTATTATGATTGAAAAGAATGAAAGGATTACTCGAGTTAGGAGTGATAGAGGTGGGGAATTCATAAATTCCAAATTCATTGATTTTTGCACTTCTAATGGCATTAAACATGAATTCTCCGCACCTTACACACCTCAACAAAATGGTGTAGTCGAGCGCAAAAACAGGGTCGTACAGGAAATGGCACGTGTTATGCTTCACAGCCGGAACTTACCTTTTATTTTTGGGCTGAAGCGGTGAACACTGCTGTTTATGTTATTAATCGCGTGTATTTGCGCCCGGGGACATTGAATACACCATATGAACTTTGGTTTTGTAGAAAACCTAACATCAAATATTTTCGTATCTTTGGGAGTCGGTGTTTTATTTTACGTGATCGTGAAAATCTTGGAAAATTTGACTCTCGAAGTGACGAAGGGATTTTCTTAGGTTATTCTACAAACAGCAGAGCATATCGAGTTTTTAACTTAGAATCTAAGACGATCGTAGAATCGATAAATGTTAAGGTAGATGAAGCTTTTCACTTTGAATCTGAAAAATCTACCCTCGATATCTCTCTTGATGATGATACACCTGCTAATGCATCTTCTTCTAACAATTCTTTCGATAATAATGTTGATGCATCTAACGGTTCTTCAAGTTATCTGATGTGCAGGAATCATCTCGTGTACCTCCGTCTACTCCTCTACCTCAAACGTTACGCATCTCCAAGGATCACCCTGAATCGAACATCATTGGAGATCCACAAGAAGGAGTTAGAACACGGAGACAATTGGTTTGCGGATTTGCATGCTATGTATCTCAAATCGAACCAAAGAATGTTGATGAAGCTCTCCAAGATGATTACTGGATTAAAGCAATGCAGGAAGAGCTCCATCAATTCGAGCGAAACAAAGTCTGGGAATTAACGAAGCCTCCGAAGCAACACAATGTGATAGGTACCAAATGGATCTTCAAGAACAAGAAAAATGAAGAAGGTACTATCATCAGGAACAAAGCAAGGTTAGTTGCTCAAGGCTACTCTCAAGTAGAAGGTATAGACTTTGATGAAACTTTCGCCCCTGTAGCTAGACTCGAGTCCATTCGTATATTGTTTGCGATTGCTTGTCATTTTAAAATCAAATTATTTCAAATGGACGTTAAGAGCGCCTTTTTAAATGGGTTTTTAAATGAGGAAGTTTATGTGGCTCAACCGAAAGGTTTTGTGGATCATAAACTACCTAACCATGTTTTTCGTCTGAAAAAGGCTCTTTACGGTCTGAAACAAGCACCGCGAGCATGGTACGAAAGGTTGACAAAGCACCTTTTGGAAAAGGGCTACACTCGAGGGGGAGCTGACAGGACTCTCTTTGTGAAGCATTATCAAAACAATTTCATAGTTGCTCAAATCTATGTCGATGACATTGTTTTTGGAGCAACAAGAGATAATGATGCTTCTAAATTCGCGGAGACCATGGAAAGCGAATTTGAGATGTCCATGATGGGCGAATTGACTTATTTTCTTGGATTACAAGTTAAACAAAACGATGAAGGAATTCACTTGTGTCAATCCAAGTATGCACTGGAGTTGGTCAAAAAGTTTGATCTTGAAAATTCTAAGGATTTTCCGACTCCAATGGGAACTAGCCATAAGGGACTTGGAAGTGAATCACATAGTGAGAATGTAGACGAGAAACTGTATCGCAGTATGATTGGAAGTCTACTATATCTCACGGCTAGTCGCCCGGATATATCCTTCAGTGTTGGGATTTGTGCGAGATATCAATCAGCACCGAAGGAGGTTCACCTGAAAGCGGTGAAACGGATCATCCGGTATATCAAAGGTACAATCAATTTCGGAATTTGGTATCCTATGGGAACGACTTTGGATATTGTTGGATACTCAGATGCCGATTGGGCTGGATCAGTGGATGACCGGAAAAGCACGAGTGGTGCATGCTTCTATCTTGGCCATTGCCTTGTTGCATGGCACAGTAAAAAGCAGAACTGCATAGCACTCTCGACTGCCGAAGCGGAGTACATTTCTGCAGGAAGTTGTTCAACCCAATTGATTTGGATGAAAAGCGTGTTGAGCGATTTCCGGATTTCAACATCTTCGGTAACCATTTTATGTGACAACACTAGTGCTATTAACATTTCAAAAACCCTGTGTTGCACTCTAGAACAAAACATATTGAACTTAGATATCATTTTCTTAGAGAGCTAGTTGAATCAAACATTCTTCAACTGTCATATATTTCAACTGAGGATCAATTAGCTGATATCTTAACAAAACCTTTGGATCAAAAACGTTTTATTCACTTGCGTAAAGCAATTGGCATGCTTTCCTTGAAATAAACTCTTTTGAAACCTTTGCTTAGGTTAGGTTTTGTTTTTGTTTTTGTTTTGTTCTTTATCTATGTTTTGTACATAGGACATTAATTGAGCATAAATCATAATTGACTTTAATTGCATCCTTTTATGCATTTAGAAATTTATTATGCTTTTGATGTCATAATATTTCAATGTTGCAATGATCATTTACGTTAATTAAACCATCTTTTAAGTGATCAAAGTCAATTTCTCTCTCAATGATCTCTTGGTATAGTCATTATCATATTTGATTGCTTAGTCGAGTATGAATTCGAGATCAATGGTTTGGTTGAATACCTTATATATTAAATAATTGATAGCCAATTGAGGGGGAGTCAATGAAATGTAAAATGCTCAAAAGATGTGGAAAGAGTTACATCCCAATGAGGAGTGTGAAAACTACCACCACATGGAGAAAATGAAAGAAAAAAAAAGATACTCCATGAATGCAAAGCAATTTTTGTTTTTTGTTGATGAAATGCATATTGAAATACTTGACTCAGTCGTATTTCATGGTTGGTATAAGGTGGGATTTTTGTAAAAGATGCTCAAAGAGCCACTCCTTCAACAGATTGTCTAGATATATTATCTAACTTATCTGGGATTTCAAACATCTATTGATCTTGGTACTTCATTTTCTTTACCAAAATTGATGATTTGATAAAGGCATTACACATAAGATCAGGATAGATGTTATTGAGTTGTTCAAGTAAGAAACATTTGGACGGAGTTGGGGCCCAATTCGGGTTAAATTGGAGAGATCAAAAATTTATGGAGAAATGGGGCCCAGATTTTTAGTGAAAATTCACAGTGTCGGAAATTCGAAAAAATTACGGGAGCCCGTAAATATGTTTAAGACCACAGGAAAAAGTTCCGCGTTGATCGGTATACCCGATAGTGAAAACGGGCTCCGCCAACAGTGTCGAAAAATTCTGAGAAAATTTGGGGAGCTTCGTAATTATGTTTTAAGATCACAGAAAATTTCGGTAATAGGTACCGGATTGTGAGAACGGGGTGCGCCAATGACTCTAAATACAGCGGGTTTTGGTGGTCCAGAAATGGCCTAAATTGGGTTAATAAATTATTTAATTATGTTTTGGATTTATTTTTGTTGCCTGTGAGGGCATTAGTTGAAAGAAAATTTATTCAGAGGAGATTGGATTAATAAGAGATGGTTTAAGGTGTTGATAGGAGATTTTGTTTCTTGGTGCAATTAATGCACCCAACAACCCCCACCTACCCCCCCCCCCCCCCCGCCCCCACTTTAATTAGCTGGTACTAATTAATTACGCCACTTACCTTTCTTTCCTCTTTGAAACATGTTACGGAATTTGAGTTGGCGTATTTCGTGAATGTATTAAGTCTTGAAGATTGAAGATGAAGAAACTTTGGATCATATACCTCAATCTCAAGAAAGAAGAATTCAAAAGGATCAGGTACGTTTAACTAAATAATTTTGATGATCCGAATACTTCTTATAGTGTAGAAACACCTGGAAGAGGTTTTAATTGCTTATTCATCAAAAACTGGACATGGGACATGTTCAGGATCCGGATCGTGGCTTTCAATCCGGATCCCGAAAGGTGTTTGTTCATACATTGCTGCAATCCGGATCACAGCTTGTGCAATCCGGATCCCGAATGGGGTGTTTTGTGAAAATGTATGAACGATCCGGATCGGGGATTATGATCCGGATCCCGAACAGGCTATTTTCTGGAAACCGCATTTTGTGCTTCTGCAATCCGGATCGTGGCTTTGCAATCCGGATCGCCGTCGGTAAAACTTTCCAGAAAAGTTTGTTTTTGATCCGAATATTCTTCCTAGGGTTTCTAACCTATAAATAGCCCTTCTATTTCATTTCTAGGGCATCGGAAAATAGATCCGCATTTCGGCCATTTGAGAAAACCTAGCCGAAAAGAAAAAATCCACATATATAGAGAAGAACGGAAATCATTAGATCTATTTATGGTTCTTCATCTATATTGATTAGTTTGATTCTAGGTTTTTCATACTCATATCTTGAGTTGAATCAAACTAATGAATACTTAGATGGTATTTCCGATCTACTCTTGATCTAAGTATTCGGCGGATCATCACCACCCAAACAAACAACGATTTATCCCAAAATCGGCGCGTGGACTCGCGTGGCCTTGTGGATTCAAGGTGCTACCGCTCTCGTGGATTCGGAGCGAGGTGCGTTCGTGGATTCGAAGCGTACCATTGGGTGAAGACCGTGGATTCGGTTGGACGTCGTGGACTCGACGTTGGACGCTGTGGATTCAGCGTTGGGCGCGGATCGTGGATTCGAGAAGCGTCGTGGAGCGAGCGGAGAAGATCGACTAGGGGCGTATGGTAAAAGGTTGAGTCGTCTGTGAGTACGTTATATCACCTTGTACGTGTGTTAACTCTAGTGGATTTCGCCGTGTTATCGGTCCCGTGGTTTTTTACTCCGGTTTGGAGTTTTTCCACGTAAAAATCTTGTGTGTTCTTTTATTTTTCCGCATTGGGTTTTATCGCACAATGATTTTTTGAGTGTTTATTGTTTACACCTATTCACCCCCCTCTAGGTGTTTTTTCCCCTATTTAGATCCTTATTAACCTAAACCCAACAAGTGGTATCAGAGCGGGAATAGGGTTGTAAACAATGGTTGAAGGTGGAAACATCAATCGATTGATGGAAAATGCGTACTGGAAAACGGATGAAATTTCCAACGAAAGGGTGTGGCAATCAATTGAATTAGGATGGTCTAATCCAACTGAAAGATGATGTTCGCAACCTAGGTCGAAATGGACCAAGGAAGAGATAGACTTATCTTCTTACAATGGCAAAGGGAATGCTCTATTTAATGCTTTGTCACAAACTGAGTTCTCTCGCGTCTCGGCATGTGAGACTGCGAAAGAAATCTGGGATGTTCTTCAAGTTACGCATGAGGGAACTAAGTTGTGAAGATTCAGAAACTGCAAATGCTATGGCAGAGTTTGACTCTATCTGGATTGCAAGACATGAACTCATTGCTAATTGGGAGAGAAGATTCCAGAATTTAAAGTTGAAGAACTCTTCCTGAACGATTTCGCCCGAAGGGAAGCCAGAAACAATTAAACACCCGGACGAAATGCGTGTAGAAGAATTAGTAGGTGCTTTACAAACGAAATGACTTTTCCTACTAACTATTCTTCTGGAAAGGCATCCTCTTCTAAGTCTTCAGGTTACGCGAAATCAACTAAAGAAGAAGACGCGGATTCATCCTCCTCGGACGACGACGAGAACATTTCTATGGAGGACTTTGAGAAGCAGCTCGCTCTCTTGACAAGGAAGTTTCGCCGCAACTTTCGAAGGGGAAATTCAAGCAAAACTTCATCCTTCGGAAAGTCCAAGAAAGGCAAGGGATTCTCAAGCCACAAGTCAAGAAAGCAAGAGAACTTCTCAAAGGATAAGAAAAGTTCTGAGGGACAAGTTCAGTGTTTCAAATGTCGAGGCTACGGCCACATTTCAACGGAGTGTCCCAACAAGAATCCGGCTAAGAAGAAGGCGATGCAAGTTGTTACTTGGGATGACAACTCCACGTCAAATGAGTCATCCTCAAGTGATGAAGAAGACAACGCGACAGCTTTCCACGCGTCCACCAAATCTTCATCCTTCATGTGCTTAATGGCAAGTACATCCGATTCACTGTCCAACTCCACTGTGGAAAAGATTGCAACGGACGATGAATCAGATGATTCGGAAGGTGAAGATTTTGCATTAGCCTACCATAAACTTTTGAGGGATTCAAAGAAACTGGCTAAGCAAAACAAGGGGTTGAAAGCGAGATTGCAGGATCTTGAAGATGAAGTAAAAAGAGTAACCTCTATCTCAACCGATCTTGAAGTGGAAAGGGACAATCTGATTAAAACAAATGTTTCCCTTCAAGAGTCCAATGAGCAATTCGAGAAGAATTATATGGATATGGTGAACAAAGCGAATTACTTCTTGAAGCTCTACGGCGAGGCCCGACAGGAAAAATTGGAAATGACAGAGACCATACGCCAACTGAAGGATGACTTACAGAGATTCTCTTCTGGAAGGAGTAAGTTGGACAGACTCCTTGGTCTCGGTCAAAGAAACAAGTTCGGCCTCGGATACACTCAAACTGGAGACATTCCAAGTTCGAGTGGTACAGTATTTGTGCCTCAGTCGGTATCTCCTCCTCCGACACCGGTGTTCACGACAAGCAACGACAACGAACCTACTACATCTTCTTCGGAATCGACAAGAGTGAAGGTATGTTTTCGTTGTGGCATTTCAGGGCACATAAGAAGAAACTGCAAGATGGGAGCCAAACGCACACCTCAAGTACATCTTGCAATGACTACCAAAAGGGCTATTCCTCGGAAAACAACTCCAATCAAATTGACGGAAAAGAGCCTTGGTAGTACATCTCTCAAGACGACATCATCAAGGAGCAGCAATTCTTCAAGCAAGACGCTCTCACCTAGGAAATCAACTTCACGACCATTACCGACGCACTTCAAAAAGGTTTGGGTGCGCAAAGGTGAGATCTTTCCCTGTCTTGCTACCAATGTTTCTTTGCATGCATATGATAGTTCGTCTTGGTACCTGGATAGCGGGTGTTCCCGTCATATGACCGGCGATAAAAACTGTTTTCAAACTTTTGAGAAAAACTCCGGAGGACTTGTTGTTTTCGGAGATGGTCGGTCTTCCAAAATTGTTGGAAAGGGAACGGTAGCTATTCCAGATGGCCCGGTTCTAGATAATGTATTATTTGTTCATGGCCTTAAGACTAACCTCATAAGCATAAGTCAACTGTGTGATAGTGGTTATTCAGTTAATTTTTCATCTGATAAATGCACTGTAACTGACATGAACCATGCTTTCTTTTTAAAGGGGGTTAGATCAGAAAACAACTGTTATGTAGTTCCTTCTAAGATTTCTGAAAAATGTAACCTAGCATCTTTGAAAAATGAAACACTTTGGCATGAAAGGCTAGGTCACATAAACTTTAAGGAACTTGCTAGAATTTCAAATAAAGATGTGGTCAAGGGGGTTCCAAAACTTTCTTTTGAACAAAACCTTGTGTGTGGCGGTTGCCAAAAGGGAAAACAGTCTAGGACTGCACACAAGAATTTGAACCACATAGGTACAAAACGGCCTTTGGAACTTTTGCATATGGACTTAATGGGGCCAACTCGTCAACCATCTTTGGGAGGTAAATGGTATATTTTCTTGTTGGTTGATGATTTTTCTAGATATACTTGGGTAGCTTTCTTAAAAGAAAAAGCTGATACCTTTGATTCTTTTCTCGAAATCTGCAATCGTATTATGATAGAAAAGAATGATAGGATTACTCGAGTTAGGAGTGATAGAGGTGGGGAATTCATAAATTCCAAATTCATTGATTTTTGCGTTTCTAATGGCATTAAACATGAATTCTCCGCACCTTACACACCTCAACAAAATGGTGTAGTCGAGCGCAAAAACAGGGTCGTACAGGAAATGGCACGTGTTATGCTTCACAGCCGGAACTTACCTTTATACTTTTGGGCTGAAGCGGTGAACACTGCTGTTTATGTTATCAATCGCGTGTATTTGCGCCCGGGGACTTTGAATACACCATATGAACTTTGGTTTTGTAGAAAACCTAACATCAAATATTTTCGCATTTTTGGGAGTCGGTGTTTTATTTTACGTGATCGTGAGAATCTTGGAAAATTTGACTCTCGAAGTGACGAAGGGATTTTCTTAGGTTATTCTACAAACAGCAGAGCATATCGAGTTTTTAACTTAGAATCTAAGACGATCGTAGAATCGATAAATGTTAAGGTAGATGAAGCTTTTCATTTTGAATCTGAAAAATCTACCCTCGATATCTCTCTTGATGATGATACACCTGCTAATGCATCTTCTTCTAACAATTCTTTCGATAATAATGTTGATGCATCTAACGGTTCTTCAAGCTTATCTGATGTGCAGGAATCATCTCGTGTACCTCCGCCTACTCCTCTACCTCAAACGTTACGCATCTCCAAGGATCACCCTGAATCGAACATAATTGGAGATCCACAAGAAGGAGTTAGAACACGGAGACAATTGGTTTGCGGATTTGCATGCTATGTATCTCAAATCGAACCAAGGAATATTGATGAAGCTCTCCAAGATGATTACTGGATTAAAGCAATGCAGGAAGAGCTCCATCAATTTGAGCGAAACAAAGTCTGGGAACTGACGAAGCCTCCGAAGCAACACAATGTGATAGGTACCAAATGGATCTTCAAGAACAAGAAAAACGAAGAAGGTACTATCATCAGGAACAAAGCAAGGTTAGTTGCTCAAGGCTATTCTCAAGTAGAAGGTATAGACTTTGATGAAACCTTCGCCCCTGTAGCTAGACTCGAGTCCATTCGTATACTGTTTGCGATCGCTTGTCATTTTAAAATCAGATTATTTCAAATGGACGTTAAGAGCGCCTTTTTAAATGGATTTTTAAATGAGGAAGTTTATGTAGCTCAACCGAAAGGTTTTGTGGATCATAAACTACCTAACCATGTTTTTCGATTGAAAAAGGCTCTTTACGGTCTGAAACAAGCACCGCGAGCATGGTACGAAAGGTTGACAAAGCACCTTTTGGAAAAGGGCTACACTCGAGGGGGAGCTGACAGGACTCTCTTTGTGAAGCATTATCAAAACAATTTCATAGTTGCTCAAATCTATGTTGATGACATTGTTTTTGGAGCAACGAGAGATAATGATGCTTCTAAATTCGCGGAGACCATGGAAAGCGAATTTGAGATGTCCATGATGGGCGAGTTGAATTATTTTCTTGGATTACAAGTTAAACAAAACGATGAAGGAATTCACTTGTGTCAATCCAAGTATGCACTGGAGTTGGTCAAAAAGTTTGATCTTGAAAATTCTAAGGATTTTCCGACTCCAATGGGAACTAGCCATAAGGGACTTGGAAGTGAATCACAAAGTGAGAATGTAGACGAGAAACTGTACCGCAGTATGATTGGAAGTCTACTATATCTCACGGCTAGTCGCCCGGATATATCCTTCAGTGTTGGGATTTGTGCGAGATATCAATCAGCACCGAAGGAGGTTCACCTGAAAGCGGTGAAACGGATCATCCGGTATATCAAAGGTACAATCAATTTCGGAATTTGGTATCCTATGGGAACGACTTTGGATATTGTTGGATACTCAGATGCCGATTGGGCTGGATCGGTGGATGACCGGAAAAGCACGAGTGGTGCATGCTTCTATCTAGGCCACTGCCTTGTTGCATGGCACAGTAAGAAACAGAATTGCATAGCACTCTCGACTGCCGAAGCGGAGTACATTTCTGCAGGAAGTTGTTCAACCCAATTGATTTGGATGAAGAGCGTGTTGAGCGATTTCCGGATTTCAACATCTTCGGTAACCATTTTATGTGACAACACTAGTGCTATTAACATTTCTAAAAACCCTGTGTTGCACTCTAGAACAAAACATATTGAACTTAGATATCATTTTCTTAGAGAGCTAGTTGAATCAAACATTCTTCAACTGTCATATATTTCAACTGAGGATCAATTAGCCGACATCTTAACAAAACCTTTGGATCAAAAACGTTTTATTCACTTGCGTAAAGCAATTGGCATGCTTTCCTTGAAATAAACTCTTTTGAAACCTTTGCTTAGATTAGGTTTTGTTTTTGTTTTTGTTTTGTTCTTTATCTATGTTCTGTACATAGCACACTAATTGAGCATAAATCATAATTGACTTTAATTGCATCCTTTTATGCATTTAGAAATTTATTATGTTTTTGATGTCATAATGTTTCAATGTTGCAATGATCATTTACGTTAATTAAACCATCTTCTAAGTGATCAAAGTCAATTTCTCTCTCAATGATCTCTTGGTATAGTCATTATCATATTTGATTGCTTAGTCGAGTATGAATTCGAGATCAATGGTTTGGTTGAATACCTTATATATTAAATAATTGATAGCCAATTGAGGGGGAGTCAATGAAATGTGAAATGCTCAAAAGATGTGGAAAGAGTTACATCCCAATGAGGAGTGTGAAAACTACCACCACATGGAGAAAATGAAAGAAAAAGATACTCCATGAATGAAAAGCAAATTTTTGTTTGAAAAATTGTTGATAAAACTCATATTGAAATACTTGACTCAGTCGTATTTCATGGTTGGTATAAGGTGGGATTTTTGATTTAAGATGCTCAAAGAGCCACTCCTTCAACAGATTGTCTAGATATATTATCTAACTTATCTGGGATTTCAAACATCTATTGATCTTGGTATTTCATTTTCTTTACTAAAATTGATGATTTGATAAAGGCATTACACATAAGATCAAGATAGATGTAATTGAAGTTGTTCAACTTTAAGTGTTTTAACTTTCGTAAATTTTCGTTTCATTTTTGGATATTTTTGATAGATTTCTCATAATCTATTTCTTGTTGTGTGAAACGATGCCATTTGTTTAAAGTTGACATGGTAATGTGCTTACATACTTTTTCTGGATTTTAGTGTATTTTTCTAACTTTTTCTGAAGAAAAAGGTGTAGCCGATCCGGATCGGGTCAAGTGATCCGGATCCCGAACGCAGGATTTTTCCTGCGAGTGGCCGATCCGGATCACATTCTCGGCCGATCCGGATCGCGGCTAGGGTTTTATATAGAAACATCCAGATTTTTGATTTCTTTACCCTAATCTCTGGTTTTCAAGTCTCTAGAGCTTCTCTCTCTAGATCTCTTGCTGTTTGAAGCCTCAAAACTCGAAGTTCTTCGGATTCAAGTAAGTTTTATTGATCAAAACTCGGTTTTTACAGTTTTTATCAAACGTGAGTTGAAATCTTGGATCTTTTTCGTTTGTGATTGGTTTTTGATCAAATTTCTTTTGAAATAAGAACTCTGGATCAATTAGTTTTACTTTTATGCTGTGATTTCATCTGGTTAACGAGTTTTTAGGCTTCGATTTCTAAAAATTCGGTTTTAGGGCATAAAAGAGGAATTTTTGTAAATCATGAAATTGATCTATTTTTGAAATTCTTTTTGGAAAACTAATTTGATTCTTGGCTTCTCTATATGATTATGATTGTCTAGGTACAATGTGTTAAATTTTTCAAAATTGACAATCTTTCATATGTTCTTGAGTTGGTTGCACAGGACACTTTCTTAAACTCAAAAGCACTGTAAGCAATGGTGATCACCTGGATCATTTTCCTACTTGCTGCCATGGTCCATGTGAAGGATTCTACAAAGCCCAAGAGGACCAAGAGGGCGAAACGAGCTCAAGCTGACTCCGACACTGAGTCTGAAACGGAGTCGATCGATTGGGACAACATTGAAATTGAAGCAACTGTCCCAACTGTCGCAAAAGGAAAGGCTCCTGCTGAAGCCCCCAAAACTAAGCCTCCTCCTACAGCAGCTGAGAAAGGAAAGGCACCAATGGAGCCTACTGGAAAAAGAATGAAAACCTCGGCAAGGAAAAGAAGTAGTGCCCAAGGCATCTCAATCAATGAACCCATAGCCAATCAGCCACCATTTCAGGGATTCGTCAGCTCCGCAAGAATCAAAGATTTTGAAAAGAGGGAATGTATAGGAGAAAGACATGTCAATGTACAACAGTTGAGGAATCGATCTGCAGAGTTTGGAGCTCTGTTTGACCAAGTTGGTCTCGCTCCGATTTGTAACTTTCCTGAAAAAACTGGGTATTGCCCACACTCAGCTAGGATTTTCTATCAGAATGCTGCAGGTCTTATTGATAATGTTGACGGACGTCGGGAATTTCATACCTTTGTAAAAGGTATCAAAATCAAAGTCACTCCCCAACTGATTGGAGAGGTGCTTGGCATGACAGCCATCTCAGATGGACTTCACTATTTGAAGACTCAGGTCTTCACAGAAAACTCTTGGAGAATTGTAGTCAATGGAATTTGCCTTCCGGATACTCAGTCTGCCGGAAACTCGGTATTTTCCAGAGAGCTTCGGAAAGAATATAAGTATATCAATTTCATTGTCTGCTACAACATTCTTCCAAATATGAATACAAAAGTGCTTCGATGGGATAGGATGTTATTTCTTTATCTTCTTGGGAACCCAACAGCTGCAATGGGAGCAAACTTGAACATCCCTTACCTCATTTGGAACAGGATGACGCGGTATGTCGAACACTCTCACCCAACAGAGCGACTACCATATCCATTGATTATAATGCGCATCCTTAGGAGATTTAAAGTGGATACGAGCGCGAGTTCTTATATGTATAGTTTGGGGACAATCAATGAGACAACCATCGTCAAGTCTCTGACAACAAAGCAGGATGATCCCCCTTCTCCTCCGATTGGACAACGAGCTCGACCTCATGCAACATCTTCCACTGCCCCCGTTCCTCCGAAACAGAAGGCACCTCCATCTACTTCTGACGATGATGCCTCTGTCACCTCCATCTTCAAAGAACAACAGCGGCTTTCGAATGAACAGGAACGCATCTCCGCTGAATTCACTGAAATGAAAGGCGACCTTCACATTATGAAGAATGAGATGGAAATCCTCACAGCTACTCAGGTCACTTTGACTAAGTCAGTTTCTTCCGTGAAGAAACTTGTGAAAAAGCTGTTTGCGAAAATGGGGTGCACGACATCTGACGACTCCGACTCTCAGGAGTAACTTTATGTTTTAATCGTTTTGCTCTAACTTTGCAGGTTTTTCAATTTAATCCTTATTTTGTTTTGCAGGGTTATGATTTTTGTTTATCCTCTTAACTCTCCTTGTTTTGTAAGTATTTGGCTTGTTTTGTGACAAAAAGGGGGAGAGAGTTAGCGAAAACAATGAACAATGATTGTGAATATCGATGATATCAAGGTAAGTATGAATCTCAACTCAACTTTGGTTTTTCTTTTGTGATTTGTGGCATGCTTCTATACTAACTATTTGACTAACTATTTGGGCATGTAATATGACTAACAAGTTGATGTTGGACTAACATACTTTGACATTTGGTTTTCAACTGCTTAGAAGATATGTTGGTTTTAATTATGTTCTCTTACATATCTGATATTTTCAAATGTCATGATGAGAAAAACTCTATCTCTGTATCTGGTTTTGAATGTTTCAATTCTTGAGGTATCTAACGATTTCTTTTGTCAAGAATGTTTTCTGTGTGCAGAGATAACAGATGTCTAAGTCTAGAGTCTGTCTTAGGAGTTTATCTCATGTATTTAATTCCTGGAACTCTTTTGTAAATTTTTGTTGTATGGTGATAGCAACAAAAATATCCTTTTTGAATTTTCTTTGTGGATTTGTGTTTTGTCACGAAACCGCCAAAGGGGGAGATTGTTACGGAATTTGAGTTGGCGTATTTCGTGAATATATTAAGTCTTGAAGATTGAAGATGAAGAAACTTTGGATCATATACCTCAATCTCAAGAAAGAAGAATTCAAAAGGATCAGGTACGTTTAACTAAATAATTTTGATGATCCGAATACTTCTTATAGTGTAGAAACACTTGGAAGAGGTTTTGATTGCTTATTCATCAAAAACTGGACATGGGACATGTTCAGGATCCGGATCGTGGCTTTCAATCCGGATCCCGAAAGGTGTTTGTTTCATACATTGCTGCAATCCGGATCACAGCTTGTGCAATCCGGATCCCGAATGGGGTGTTTTGTGAAAATGTATGAACGATCCGGATCGGGGATTATGATCCGGATCCCGAACAGGCTATTTTCTGGAAACCGCATTTTGTGCTTCTGCAATCCGGATCGTGGCTTTGCAATCCGGATCGCCGTCGGTAAAACTTTCCAGAAAAGTTTGTTTTTGATCCGAATATTCTTCCTAGGGTTTCTAACCTATAAATAGCCCTTCTATTTCATTTCTAGGGCATCGGAAAATAGATCCGCATTTCGGCCATTTGAGAAAACCTAGCCGAAAAGAAAAAATCCACATATATAGAGAAGAACGGAAATCATTAGATCTATTTAATGGTTCTTCATCTATATTGATTAGTTTGATTCTAGGTTTTTCATACTCATATCTTGAGTTGAATCAAACTAATGAATACTTAGATGGTATTTCCGATCTACTCTTGATCTAAGTATTCGGCGGATCATCACCACCCAAACAAACAACGATTTATCCCAAAATCGGCGCGTGGACTCGCGTGGCCTTGTGGATTCAAGGTGCTACCGCTCTCGTGGATTCGGAGCGAGGTGCGTTCGTGGATTCGAAGCGTACCATTGGGTGAAGACCGTGGATTCGGTTGGACGTCGTGGACTCGACGTTGGACGCTGTGGATTCAGCGTTGGGCGCGGATCGTGGATTCGAGAAGCGTCGTGGAGCGAGCGGAGAAGATCGACTAGGGGCGTATGGTAAAAGGTTGAGTCGTCTGTGAGTACGTTATATCACCTTGTACGTGTGTTAACTCTAGTGGATTTCGCCGTGTTATCGGTCCCGTGGTTTTTTACTCCGGTTTGGAGTTTTTCCACGTAAAAATCTTGTGTGTTCTTTTATTTTTCCGCATTGGGTTTTATCGCACAATGATTTTTTGAGTGTTTATTGTTTACACCTATTCACCCCCCTCTAGGTGTTTTTTCCCCTATTTAGATCCTTATTAACCTAAACCCAACAAAACAGAGGGTTGGATTTGAAACAGAGGAATAGAGAAAAGGGAGAAATAAAGGAAGAAGGAGAAGAAGAAGAAGAGAAGAGATGGAGAGATGATGGTTGAGCTACTAGGTGGAAGCTTCCTGCTTGTGGCTGTGGAGCAGGCGGACTCGCGCGCGCGTCGATTCCTCTTAGAAGGTATGTGCGTTGTTTTTTTTCAGCCTGAGGTGGAGAGTTTGGTTTTTATTGTTGTTTTTGATCTTTGTTTGAGTTTGGGGTTTTGGTTGGTTACCTGGTGAGGAGGTGAGGCAGCAGGTACTGCGCGCGCGGCGGGGGCGCGCGCAGTGGGTGCGCGCAGCGGGGGCGCCGCATGGCCGCGGGCGTGCAGCCCGCATGCGCGCGGCGCGCGCAGCCTGCGCGCGGCCCGCATGCGTGCGGTGCATAGCCTACGCGCGGCCCGCATATGCGCGGCGCGCAGCATGCGCGCGACGCGCAGCGCGCCGCTGCACCGCGCGGCCGCCGCATTAGCGTGCGCACGGCAGCAGCAGCGCAGCGGCAGCGGCGCGTGTGGTGGGCGCGGCTGCTGCAAGCGGGGCCGTTGTCGCGTTGGCTCTTGTGGGCTGTTTTTAACGAGGTTTTTCCCTCCTTGCTCTCTCAGGTCGGGTCTGTTGCAGCGATCTTCTTGCCGAGGTGCGGTGCGGAGCCCGTGCTGTGTGTGTGTGCACCTTGTGGATTTTCACCCGTGCTGTTTGGACAATGCAAGAGCTTCGAGCTTTTCCAGGTGTTGTGAGTATTGGGTAGCTGCTGTTGGTGGTGCTATGTGGTGTGCATTGGAGCCTGGCAATGTGCAATTGAGCAGTGAGTTGAAGTGAGTGTGTTGGGACTTATTGTTGTGCTTTTGGACTTGTATGTATGCTGGAGGACTTTTTGCTTTTATGCAATCTTGATTTATTGTGTGCATGGGAGCATGTTGGGGGTAAGTGGATTTATGTGAGTGTGTTGTGTATGTTGTGATAGTCTTGGGAATGCTGGAGTGGTGCTGTGAATTACCAAATTGTGATGAACTTAAATTATGTAATTGGGTTGTGTGAACCTATAGGGTGCAAGAGGAGTTTTGGGATATTTGGATTAAGTGAATTTTTAATTATTAGAGTGCCTTTGGAGCTTTTAATTATGCTGGATTTTTGGTGTGTGTGTGTGTTGTGGGGGCTATAGGGTATTGGTGATTATGTGTTTCTCCTTATGGAAGCAATATTTAAGTTGTGTTGAAGGAGTGCTTGTGTGAAGTGGATTGTGTATGTGAACAATTGTTGGGTGAGCATTAATTTAATTTATTAATGTGCTATTTGGAGCTTTTAAGTGTACAGTGGGATATTTTGAGGTGCAGATGGACTTAATGGTTGTAATGGTGGATTTATTAGGTGAGCAATTATTTGTTAGTGAGCAGTTTGTTCTTATGTAAAATTGGAAGTATGTAAATGAAGCTTGTATTTAATTGCAAGCTGTGATTTGTGGTGGACTTTTGATGAATTTAGTAGTGATTGGTTGTGGTGGGTACAGATGCACTTGGGAGAGAGTAGGTGGATTTGGGTTAAGGAATTGTGTATATGTGATCTGGAATCATTATGTGCATGTGAGCATAATGTTGGAGATGTATTTGAAGACTTTTGTATATTTGTGAGTGTGCTTTGGATTATTAGAGTGTTATAGGTGATATTGTGATCAGTGTGAACTTATATGTAGCAGGTGGATTTATGGGATTTGGTGGTTATATGAGCTTTAATTTATTTTTGTGCTAAAGGGAGCAGCTTGTGTGTGTGTGGGGGTTGACTTAAGAAAATAATGTTTGGGTGAGCATGTAATTTTAATTAAGTTGTTAATAGGAGCTTGAAGAGTTTATGTGTTTTGAATGAGCATTTATTCTATGAGCGTGCAGATCATTTTGACGTGCACCGTTTTGCGCGCAAGTTTTATTAATGTGCACCATTTTGCGTGCAGGTTTGGAGGACGTGCACCGTTTTGCGTGCGGACTCGAGGGATGCGCACTGTTATACGTGCAAGCTCGAGGAAACAAGAAGAATCGCGCGGAGACGAGTTGCAAGTGTCTACAAGCAATTGGGTACACCACAAGGTGGGAAATTCTGCCGAAATTGGGTGACCTCTCCCCTTGCTCCTTTGCTTTTCGATTCGAAGCATGATAGTAGCCTGTTAGAGGCGTTAGGTTGATCATGATTATGATTGCTTGTGTAGATGGATTCAGATGGAATAAGGGCAACTGTTGGTTGCCAGAGATAGAGGAATAGATGTGTGTGTGCAAATTGACACAGAGATAAAGTGCAACTGTTGGTTGCCAAAGATACTTGATGAATATGCATGCGTAGAAGTAATTACTATTTGATGAATGAAATGAAATAATTGCATGTATGAGAAAGATTTGTTGATTATGAGTGTGATCATGTTAGGGTATAACCCTAGGAATCATGTGGCATTAAGGAAAAGGACATGTTGGTAGTAAGACTAGGAGAAAACCTAGATTCAGGGTTTAACGAGTGACATCAAACTTAGGAGTTATCCTAGGGAGGACGAGTGGCATGGTCTTAGGTGATAACCTAAGGACACTGGATAGAGTGATCAACATAGAGTCAGAGGACTCTAGGGTGTATATGGCATGGAACTTAGGTAAAGAGAACCTAAGGAGAATTAGTGTTCAACATAGAGTCAAGGAACTCTAAGATGAGTATGACATGGATCTTAGGTAAAGGAAACCTAAGGTGAATTAGAGGTCAGCATAGAGTCAAGTTGACTCTGGGATTCAGTAAGGAATCAAGAGAATGAAACAATGGATCAAATGTGGAGATATGAAAGGGAAAACATGCAATTAGAGTCAGTGTAATTCTAAGTTATTAGTGGAACAGGAAAATAGAGTTAAGTTAACTCTAGGATTCAATGAGGAATCAGGAAAGTGGGATAAGATCCCAAGGTTAATAAGCTGATCAAATATAACCCTAGAAGGTCATAGGGTGTCTGGGCAAATGGATAATAACTTTAACTTCAATTTGAGTTAAAGAGATAAAAGAGAAATGTTTAAGAGTCCATGAGACTCTCTAGTTACCCGTGTGGCAAGACCTGGGTAAGAGGTGAAAAAGTGATTAATAGCAAGACAATCAAATTGCTCAAGATAGAGCTAAAATTGGTTAATAAGCAAGACAAGCAAATTGCTTACGATAAAGAGAATAAAGAGGATATTAATGACGCCTTCGAATTTGAGACTCGTCAAGTGGAGCAGGACTCCCTGGGCAGTGACCCGTCGGACGAGGTACTTTCGAAGGGCTAAAAGTGAAAGCAAGGAGCTAAATGCTCGAAGAAAAGAGAAAGTGAATTGCCAGTGGCAAAAAGGGAGCTATAAGCTCGAATAAGAAAGGAAAGCAAGTGTTCAAAAGCAAAGAGGCTAAGAACTAAAATAAAAAGAGAAAGAAAAGAAAAGAAAGAAAATTAAAGATAAAACGGGCGTACCTCCGGGGGCGAACGTACAACGGTCAGGAGTTGGACAGGGTCCCTCTCCCGGCAGCGACCCGTATGACTGGTAGATAGAGTACTCTTGTCAGAGTTGGGCAGTGACCCTAACGGGCAGTGTCCCGTATGACAAGTCCCCCCGGCAGGACGGGGTAACACTTGCGAGTGTTATCGGCAACCTTAGAAATCTTATCTTATGGTAGCAAGACTACCGGGCTCGGGCCCGTTGGATAAGAATTTCCAAGGGTTAACTTGAACTAAAGCACCAGAATCTAAAGAATAAAGAAAAATAGAGTGGCCAGGGTGGCCGGGTTAGTTGAACCCAGTATACAGCGGCATAGTGGCCGAGTTGGTGCTTAGCAGCCTAATGTGGCTAGACAGAGTAGTGCTGGGTAGATGATTGTACACAGATAGTGTAGTGATATGTTATATTGCATAGCTGCATTTTGATATTGAGGATTTTAGTTTCCTAGCACTATTATTATTGCTTCCATTGGACCAAGTGGTGTAGGACACTTTCTCTCGGTGGTTGAACCCACTGGGAACTCGCTCGTAAGTTCTCACACCCCTTGGGTGACCCCCCACAGATTCGGGAATGGATGCAGCGGTCGAGACAGATCAGATGCAGACGACAGCGAGGCATACGACAGGGGCAAGGGCCCAGCAGCATAGTGACCTAGAGGGTCTAGCAGAGGTATCCCTTTCTATATATTTCTTGAGTGAACCTTGTATGGTGAGGAATTATGTAAAGGAAATGTAATAATTTTATTTGCAAGTTCAGAATTGTAAAGTGTAATAAGTTTAACTTATGGTTCACTCCTTTAAACTTTCATTTAATAACTAATGCGGAAATGAAAGCATACAGGAGTGAACCATAAATTAAACTTATTACACTTTACAATTCTGAACTTGCAAATAAAATTATTACATTTCCTTTACATAATTCCTCACCATACAAGGTTCACTCAAGAAATATATAGAAAGGGATACCTCTGCTAGACCCTCTAGGTCACTATGCTGCTGGGCCCTTGCCCCTGTCGTATGCCTCGCTGTCGTCTGCATCTGATCTGTCTCGACCGCTGCATCCATTCCCGAACCTGTGGGGGGTCACCCAAGGGGTGTGAGAACTTACGAGCGAGTTCCCAGTGGGTTCAACCACCGAGAGAAAGTGTCCTACACCACTTGGTCCAATGGAAGCAATAATAATAGTGCTAGGAAACTAAAATCCTCAATATCAAAATGCAGCTATGCAATATAACATATCACTACACTATCTGTGTACAATCATCTACCCAGCACTACTCTGTCTAGCCACATTAGGCTGCTAAGCACCAACTCGGCCACTATGCCGCTGTATACTGGGTTCAACTAACCCGGCCACCCTGGCCACTCTATTTTTCTTTATTCTTTAGATTCTGGTGCTTTAGTTCAAGTTAACCCTTGGAAATTCTTATCCAACGGGCCCGAGCCCGGTAGTCTTGCTACCATAAGATAAGATTTCTAAGGTTGCCGATAACACTCGCAAGTGTTACCCCGTCCTGCCGGGGGACTTGTCATACGGGACACTGCCCGTTAGGGTCACTGCCCAACTCTGACAAGAGTACTCTATCTACCAGTCATACGTGTTACGGCATTTTGGTGTTGGCATATTTCGTGAGTCAAGTCAGTAAGTTGAGTCGGAGTCTTAAAGGGATCAAATTGTCAATCAGCAATCAAAGACTTAGAGAAGATTCAACAAGAGCTCAAGTTGACACTCAGTGTCTTGAGTCTTGAAGATTGAAGATGAAGAATTGTGGATCAGTTACATCAATCTCAAGAAGAAAGTATTCAAAAGGATCAGGTATGTTTAACTAAATAATTTTGGTGATCCGAATACTTTCTTATAGTGTAGAAACACTTGGATGAATTTTTAATTGCATAAAAATCAAAAACTGGACATGGGACATGTTCAGGATCCGGATCAGATGATCCAATCCGGATCCCGAAGGGTATTAGTTCATGTGCAAATCCAATCCGGATCCAAGCCTATTCTGATCCGGATCCCGAACATTGGATGTTGCTGAAATTCATGAACGATCCGGATCGGGCCTTGCGATCCGGATCCCGAACCCTTGGATTTCTGGAATCGTCAATCTCGTTACGACGATCCGGATCGCAGTAATCCCGATCCGGATCGCCGTCCTGAAAAATTCCAGATAAGGTATGTTTTTGATTCTTATCTCTTTCCAAAGGTTTCTAAACTATAAATAGACACTTAGGGTTTCTCAAGAACGGGGAGCACGGCCGATCAATTTATAAAACACTTGAGAGCAACCCTAGAGGCTAGGTTTTTATCGTTCTTCTTTATAGCCTCTTTTAGGTCAATTCGATGGTTCTTTCAAGAACATATCTTTTGTCGAATTGATCTAATCTTTGCTTAGAGATTTTTCCCATGGATCTTCATTGATAATCTAAGCAAAGGATCACCATCGAAGCCAATATTCTTACCGGCTGAGTTTGCGTCGTGGATTCGACGTGGCATCGTGGATTCGGTGTGTTGAAGGCGTTTCGTGGATTCGAAACGTGTGCTCGTGGATTCGAGTGGCGTTCGTGGATTCGAACGTGTGCAGTGGACGTGCAAACGGTGGAGCGCAAGGTCCGAAGAAGTTGAAGGAGGGGTTAAATCCGTGGAGACGGTAATCACCTTGTTATTCTTCTTTTCTTAGTGGATTGTTATTGCGTGGACATCCAACCGGTCAGCGCAAGGTCCGAAGAAGCTGAAGGAGGGGTTGAGTCCGTGGAGTCGGTAATCACCTTGTTATTCTTCTATTCTTAGTGGATTGTTATTGCGTGTTGGTCCCGTGGTTTTTCTCCTGGATTGGAGTTTCCACGTAAATCTCGGTGTGTTGATTTTTATTTTCCGCATTGTTTTTATTTTTGCACTGAGATTGGTTTTTATAATATTACACCTATTCACCCCCCTCTAGGTGTTTGATAGTACCTATTTAGATCCTTGTGGATCCTAAATAACTCTACAATTGGTATCAGAGCGGGTTTTAGGTTTATCTATCATGTGGGTGAAAGTGGTAATATTTTTAGACCTCCTCTTTTTGATGGGACCAATTATGCATATTGGAAAGTGCGGATGAGAGCTTTTCTCATCTCTATTGATGAGCGGGTATGGCAAACCGTTGAATACGGTTGGGTGCATCCGGTTGAGGAAGTAGGAAATTCTACTACCCCAAAACCTCGCTCTAGATGGTCTAAAGAGGAAATCGAAAGATCTTCTTACAATGGGAAAGGTATGAACGCTTTATATAATTCTCTTTCCTCGACTGAGTTTACAAGAATTTCCGCGTGTGAAACCGCGAAGGAAATTTGGGATATTCTCAAAATTACACATGAGGGTACTAATCTTGTAAAAATTCAAAAGCTCCAGATGCTTACAAGTCAATTTGACTCTATTCATATGGAAGAGCATGAATTGTTTACAGATTATTACACTAGACTTCAAGATGTAATTAATACATGTGCTAATTTAGGAGAAAAGATCCCGGAGTCGAAAATTGTAAGAAAGATTCTTCGGACTCTTCCGGAACGGTTTAGGGCAAAGGTTACCGCCATTGAAACCGTTAGTCATCCGGATGAGATGAGTGTAGAGGAATTAGTAGGTGCTTTACAAACTTATGAGATGACTTTTCCTACTAATCAAATTTCTTCCAAGTCTTCTTCTAAGCTTACAGGTATTGCATTCAAATCAACAAAGGAAGAAGATAGCGAATCAAGTTCCGACGATGAAATCTCTTTTGCCGATTTTGAAGAACAATTGGCGCGGATCACAAAGAAATTTCGTCGGAAATTTTGGAAGAATCGAACCGATGGATCTTCATCCACGAAACCATCTAAAGGATCATCGGGTTCTAAATCCTCTAAACTCAAAGGCGTTGCAAAACCTTCTAAAGAAAAAGAAAAAGATGATTTCGAAGGGGAAATCCGATGTTATCGATGCAAAGGCTACGGCCATATTTCAACGGATTGTCCTTCTAAGAAATCATACAAAAAGAAGGCTTTGCAAGCAAAAACTTGGGACGATTCTAGTTTCGATGAATCGACCTCAAGTGAAGAGGAAAAAGAAAAATTGTTGCTTTTCATGCCTCTCAAATTCCCTCTTCTAATTTGTGTTTATCATCTTTAGTCACTGACTCTATTCCTTTGATTTTGCATGAAACATCAACATCCGGAGGAGAGTCATCAAGTGAGGGGGAGTCGGACGAAGAAGAACTCGTTGAGGCATACCAACAACTTCTTGCGGAATCAAAGAAGATGGCCAAGCATATCAAGAAGTTGAGGAAGCAACGACTTGAAGTTCAAGACGAGAATCAAGCTTTAAAGATCAAACTTCATGATCTCGAGGAGGAACGAGACTTTATTGGATAACAATAAAATCCTCCAAGAAAAGATAAATCAATCGGAGACAAACGTTAAATCATATATGGACAAGATTGGTTTTCTTGAAAAGCAGTTTGAAGAGATTCATGTCACCAACCAAGCTTTGACCAAGCAAGTTCATCAACTTAAATCCGACATACAAAGGCTTTCAACCGGTTCCAAGAAACTTGATTGTATGTCCGGATTAGGTCAAACAAGCAAGGTTGGTTTGGGATTTAAAAAGAACCAAACTGTGAATGCTTCAAGTTCCACAATAAATTGAAAGGAAGAACTTGTCACCTATGTGGACTTGAAGGACATTTGGTGAAGAATTGCCCGAAAAAGAGAAAGAAAAATCCTTCGGCAACTTCATCTACGGAGCGGACTCAACGGAATCAAAAGACACATCAAGTCAAAGGAGTTCACTCAACCCACCAAAGGTCCGAGCCACAACATCAATCATTCAAGTGGATCATTGCGAGGCAAAGACCTAAGGTGGATCAACAGTCAAAGCGGACAACCCCCGGGCACAACGAATCAAGACAACCCAAGATCCACGATTTTGGATTCGGAAAGGTGATATCTTTCCTTGTCTTAAGTTCTAAATAGCTTATGACTGTATGTAATGCTTTGATTGGTTTTTCCTTCATATTTTTCTTAATCTTTGCATTACATGTTTTCAATGCTCTTTGTTTTATGTTTTTTTTTTTTGAACAAAAGGGTTTTAACGAACAAGTGCATTGAATAAAAAGGGCTTCACGTTCATTCACTCCAAATTAATTTTATATGGATTATCAACTTTACTCCATAATCATAATCTTGAAGATACTTCATTATAGGAGTTTTGATAGTTATAAGCATCAAATTTTAGAAATCATGTGTGATCTTTAGATGCTTAATCTATCTCGGTTGTGTGAATTCTTTGTGATACACAAGTTGAGCATTGGTTATATTGACTTTAATTGCATCTTTTCACGCATTTAGAAATCTATTATGCTTTTGACATCATAATATTTCAATGTTGCAATGATCATTTATGTTAATTAATTCATCTTTTAAGTGATCAAAGTCAATTTCTCTCTCAATGATCTCTTGGTATAGTCATTATCATATTTGATTGCTTAGTCGAGTATGAATGCGAGATCAATTTTTGGTTGAATACCTTATATATTAAATAATTGATAGCCAATTGAGGGGGAGTCAAAGAAAAGTAAAATGCTCAAAAGATGTGGAAAGAGTTACATCCCAATGAGGAGTGTGAAAACTACCACCACATGGAGAAAAGAAAGAAAGAAAAGATACTCCATGTATGCAAAGCAAATTTTTTTTAAAAATATTGATGAAATGCATATTGAAATACTTGACTCAGTCAAATTTCATGGTTGGTATAAGGTGGGATTTTTGAAAGATGCTCAAAGAGCCACTCCTTCAACAGATTGTCTAGATATATTATCTAACTTATCTGGGATTTCAAACATCTATTGATCTTGGTATTTCATTTTCTTTACCAAATTGATGATTTGATAAAGGCATTACGCATAAGATCATGTTAGATGTAATTGAAGTTGTTCAACTTTAAGGGTTTTAATTTTCATAAATTTTCGTTTCATTTTTGAGTATTTTTGATAGATTTGGTATAATCTATTTCTTGTTGCATGAAACGATGACTTTTGTTTAAAGTTGATGCGCTAAAGTGCTTACATACTTTTTCTGGTTTTATGGAATTTTTCTAAATTATTCTGATGAAAGGGTAGAATTCAAGATTGATGTCATTTGGAAATCTCCGTAAGTCATCTTTGTAAATTCGTTACATCTTGATAGAGTTTGGATCTCAAGATTATTTTTGATGACTTGTGTTTGATGAATATAACATGAAAAACTGTTTATAATGTTTTATCTTTGTTTTTCATGATTTAGGAGTAAATCTTTTTAATTTTGTGAAATTAATTGGATTGAATGACATCTGTGTGAATTCATTGTTTAAAGCACTTAAATTGATTTCTTGATGGAATACAAATCGGTATTTGAAAAGATTCTAAAATCTGGATTTGTTTCAAGAAATTATTTGATTTTTGCTTTCTGGTACCGGTACGCAATCTGCATTTTTGTTATATACCGGAACTGAGCTTTTATCTCTCTTTCTCTATGAACTAATAATTTCCTTTTGTCTAGTATGTTCACTGTTTGACAATTTGTGACAAAAAGGGGGAGAAGAGAAATGACGGAGATGAGATCATCAAGAGAGGACAAACGAAAATGGAAAAATGGGGGAGAACGAAAAATGATGATCGTATCACAAAGGGGAGAACATAAATGCTCAAGTGTGGTGATCCTGTTCCCATGCACTGTTTTTCCCAGGAATCCAAGTGTGCACACCTAATGATGGTGTTTGATCCACAGTGTGTCCAAGGGACAGCACAGATGGGTCCGTGGCGGTATTTATTGTTAGTTTGGCCTTCGGCGGGATTTGCCGAATTTTAGGAAAATTTCTAGGCCAAACGGATGGCGTATTTGGATTCAGCGCGGAAAAACGCTTGAAAAACGGCTATTTATTTGCCGATTTTGGAGTCCGAGATGCCCAAAAACGGACTCCCGTAAGTTTCTGGA
>JAQOTM010000977.1:0-64609 GCA_029168755.2 Tillandsia fasciculata | reverse complement strand
TGTTGAGGTGGTGATGATCCGCGAAATACTAGGACTTAAAGATAGATCGGAAATACCATCTAAGTATTCATTGATTTGATTCTACTCAAAATGTGAGTATGGAAAACCTAGAATCAAATCAATCAATATAGATGAAGAAACATAGAATAAATCTATTGATTTCCTTTCTTCTCTATATATGTGGATTTTTCTTTCGGCTATTTTTTTCTGTAATAGCGGATGCCCTAGAAATGAATACAGGGCCTATTTATAGGTTAGAAACCATTGGAAGAAGATAGGAATCAAAAACTGCCTTTTCTGGAGATTTTACCGACGGCGATCCGGATTGGAATTGGCGATCCGGATTGCAGAAGCAAGAAAGACGATTTCCAGAAAAATGCTAGTTCGGGATCCGGATCAAAGTCCCCGATCCGGATCGTTCATACAGTTTTACCAGAACATCAATGTTCGGGATCCGGATTGCAAGTCCTGATCCGGATCGGGAAGTGAAAAGGTAAAACTAGTGTTCGGGATCCGGATCATGAGGATGCTGCGATCCGGATTGAACCAGTGTATGAACCAACACCCTTCGGGATCCGGATTGCCGAGTCCGATCCGGATCCTGAACATGTCCCATGTCCAGTTTTTGATGTTTAAGCAATTAAAAATTCTTCCAGGTGTTTCTACCACTATAAGAAGTATTCGGATCATGTCACGTCCCGGGGGTTTCATTAAGCGGAAATATTTAGTAAAAAGGGTTTGATTAGCGTGTCTAATTTTTTTTGAAATTCCTTACTCCCCGGTGCGTGCCCAGACCCGCCGCATATACAGGATCTCTCTGTAAACGGACAGAGTCTCCTGTATATGCACGGCGTAGCGTTTAGTACATGTTCCGAGTCAACACACAACCATTCAATCACACAACCATAACATACAACAGTATTCTAATCATTCAAACGCATGGCGATCAATTTGGAAAGGATAAATCCACAGATTTGAAAGAGCGCCACACGGCACTTATGTTTTGAAAACGAGTTTCGAAATCAGCATAAATCCACAGGGTTTTGAAAACGGTGCCCACACGGCAACCTAAGTTTTGAAGACGATTTTCGCAATCTTTTTATTGGTTTTGTTTTTCTTTTTCAAATGGCCAACAGAAATAGAAGGAGAACATCGCATAAAGGAAGATAACTGAAAACAACTCGCACCGACATCCCACCGACCCCACAAGGGTATCGAGAACCTCACACACAATTACAACGTAAATGAAATGCAAGAATAAAAGAAGAAGTACAGTCCAGGTTCCCAGCAACCCAGAAGCTCCTGCCCCGTCCTCACCGTCGCCTACCTCTCCCCCCGCCTGGACCCTGTCACGAAGTGGGTAGTCAGTGACGAATAATAGTAAAGCAGGAAATACAGTAAAACAAACCGTGAAGATAACCGGAGCAACCCCCCGTCCTCTCAAGAGGGAAACAATAACCTGTACACCTGTACCCTGCTTTACCCGGCCACGTCGGACAACTAAACCGACGGCCCATACCGCACCTGCAGAAACCCGACCACGTCGGACAACTAAACCGACGGGTCGCACCGCTCGCACCTCGGCGCCTCAAACCCCACAACTAATAAGGGGCCCCACTACGTCACCTCGTGGGTATACACGGGTCATAGACCACTTTTCTGGAAAAGCGCACCCTTACGGTGGCCAAACCGTGGGTGCGCGTGTTGCAGCCTCGAGCACAGGAACCATGAAGCAATATATATAAGTGTGCACGCGAACCATAAGAAACACATATATATGTAAGGCGGAGGAACAATAAAACCATAGATAATCAGTTAATGCCTTCCCACGATATTCTAACCCAAGCATGGCATATATATATTAAAGCAAAGAGGATAGTAACTATAAATGAATTAGTTGATGCCTTCCCCCCAATACCCTAACCCAAGCATGAAGTCCATATGAAGTTTAGAACATCCCTTCTTTTTCCATATTTCCCTTTCCTCTTTATTTTAGCCGTTAGCACAATCAAACAGGTAATGTCTATCACCCTTCGGTCTCTAACCCAAGTACGCGCTAGATTGACCCCTCCCAACTTAATAAAATTACATGCAGGGACTTAGAACAACAACCCACCTCAAACACGAAGGAAGAGGCGTGTAGAAACTCCGACAAAAGAAACCTCACCGCGTGCCCGAACAGCTGTAATAAAAATTCATTCGTTAAAAATATCGTTGCGGTTTAAAACACTCAAAAACGGGGCGAAACGGACTAAAACGGAGCTCCTGGGCCCTTTTTCTGGAAGCGGGTGCACGGGTCCAACCGTGGACCGGGTCCACGGCGGCGGCGGCATGGGCGTGGGCCGGGAGCACGCGGCGCGGTGGACCAGCGCCGTCTGGGGGGCGCGCACGGGTGCGGGCGCGCGCCGGTCCACGGCCCCGCGTGCTGTGGCGTACGCCGGGTGCACGCCCGGGCGTGCACCGCGCGGCCTGGCGCACCGGGCCGTGCGCCGGGTCCGCGTCCCCGGCCGCAAGGGCGTGCGCCGGGTGCACGCCGGCCCGGTGGACCGCGCGGCCTGGCGCACAGCTCGTGCGCCGGGTTTGCGGCCCGGGCCCGGTGCGGCGTGCACCGGGTGCTCCCGGACGGGTGGACCGCGGCCAGAAAACCCCAATATCGCGTCCGTTTTTGGCTCCGGTCGCGACCCCGCGATCACGGCGGCTCCGGCGATGACCTCGTGAACACGGTGACGGCGGCGGCGGCCTCCCGTTTAACCACGACGGCGGCGGCCTCCCGTTTGGTCCCCAAAATTGCCTCGCTCGCGGTACAAGACTAAGGGAAATCCCGCCCCGACGATTCCAAGGATTTCCCCTCCCTTGCCCGGATCAAGAACAAAACAAGAAGCGTGCGTTCCCTCCTCGCCGAAGGGACGATCAAGAACCCCAAGAAGACAATTAACTGAAGAACTTCGTCCCACCTCGGTTTCGACGACGATGGTTGAGAGGAGGAGGATCGTCCATTCTTGCGTGCCCGGTTCCGGTAGAAAGCGTGCGGTGTTCTTTCCCCCTCTCGATGGCTTCGTCGCGATGCTCCACGCCGATCAAAGGGAAGGGTTGGGGGAGAGCGTTCTTCGTCCACGCTCGGGCAACTCACGCCAAAACCAGAGAGAGGAGGGGAAATAGGGTTCCCAAACCTAAACCCCCAACCCTTATTTAATCGACGATTTGGCGCAATTGGGTCTGAACCCAAACGAATGTAATTAAGTTTAGATTAGATTAAATTACCAATTTAATTAAATTAGAATTAAATTAAATTCCCCAATTAAAAAAAGATTAAATTAAAATTACCCGGGTCTGGTTTACCTCTAATAAGACTGTGCTGAAAACCCGAGCTGCTACAAACTTTCGAAATTTATTCGGGAGATTTAGGGGTCGGAAATCAGATCCGATCGCGCCGCCGGTCTTCGTTTCGCAGGCTTTATTCTCTAAAAATACCCGCGAGCCCCGACGGCCTCCCACCCAAACCAACGCGAGAAAAGTGTGTACCCGCGGACCCCTTAGCCGAAGAGCGGTTCGAAATAAATTCACAGGCAGACCAAAAAGGGAAATATAAAACCGCGGTTAGTAAACACTCACCTCTAAAAACGAGTTCGTCCTGAAACCAAAGCCCGGATGGGAGTGAAAAGGTCGGGGTAGCACTCCCCATCTTGATCCAGTCCCAAGGCTCCGCTCCTCATGGTTGTTCCTTAGTACTTCACGTAGGGGATAGTTCGGTGTTCGCAATGATTGTTTCCCTTGCAAGGATTCTCACCGGGGTTTCTTCGAAGTTAGGTCCTCCTTAAGTTCGAGTGCCGAGGCGTCCAGACCGTGTGACGGCCCCGTCGGGGGGAGATATTCCGACAGCATCGAGACGCAGGGCAACACGTCGTGAACTCGGCGAAGGTTGGTGGTAGGGCGAGGCGGCGGGGTAAGCTACTGGGCCAATACGCTCTAGTGTTATCTCGAAGGCCCACAAACCGTTTGGGTGCATATGTGTCACGCCCCGGGGATTTTTATTTAGCGGAAACGTTATACAAGAAATCTCATTTATTAGTTTATTATCCTTTATTGAAAACCTCCTTCCCCGGTGCGTGCCCAGACCCGCCGCATATACAGATTTACTCGAAAATCGGGCAGAGTCTCCTCTGTATATGCTCGGCGTCGCGGCTAATACAACAGTCACATACACCCATTATTTCGCATTTAATCACAACAGTACAGGTACTAACTAAGCAGGAAGGTTAAAACAATACCCGTGGCCAGTTAGGTTGAAAGGATAAACCCTGAGTTTTGAAGACAGGCCCACACGACCTCAGTTTTAGAAAACAGTTTGAAATCCACATAAATCCACATAAGTTGGAAAACGGGTCCACACGACCCTCGATCTTTGAAAACCGTTTTCGAAAGTCTTTTCTTTTATTTTTGTTTCGGAAAATAGCCAAGCGGGAATAGAAGAGAACAATAGTAATGTGCATCCAAATAGAAATCAACCACATCCACACGACCCCACGAGGGTATCGAGAACCACACAGTAACTACAATACTGAATGAAATGCGGAGAAGGTAAAGGGAAATAAAAACAAACTGGGGCTCCCACAGCCCGATCGCTCCCACCGCGGCCTCACCGTCGCCTACCTCCCACCCCTGGATGAACCTGTCACAGAGTGGGTAGTCAGTGACAACACAGGCTAAAGTAATAAGCGATAAAGTAATAACAAACCACAAAGCACAACTAGCTGGAGCAACCACTCTGCTCAAAAATCAATCCGCGATCACCTGTAACCTGTAACACCTCACCTGTAACCTGTAACACCTCACCTGTAACACCTGACCTCGTCGGTCACCAATCCGACGGGTCGCACCGCCCACACCTTGGTGCCTCAAACCCCACACCTACGGGGGTCCCCACTACATCACCTCGTGGGTAAACACGGGTCAAGGACCGCTTTTCCGGAAAAGAGCACCCTTAGCGGTGGCCAAACCGCGGGTGCTCGTGTCGCAACCTCGGGCCACAGAACCAAAAACAGGTAATATTGTAACACACAGAGACCATTAGCATTAGGAATAATAAAACAGGCAAATTAACAGTATCCCTATTATCCAACTTGTATGATCCGTCTCAACGGTGATAAAAGAAACCCACCTGTCACGCGTGAGGACTGCCGCTCAACCACTCCGTGCCCGGGTGCGCTCGTCCGGTCCTACACGAACCCGCGCTAAGTTAGTAGCTGAGCAAGGAATTAAACAAATAAAGACTGCTGCCCAAAAGGTCTCCTCGGCCGGCCATAGGCACACCACGTCGTCGCGCGGTGATGGCGGCGGCGGCGATGGCCCGGTACATATGGTTCGCGCGGCGCCCGGCCCCGCGCCGCCCGCGCGAACGCACTGCCCGCGTGCGGGCAGCGCATGCCTGGCCCCGCCTGGGCTGCACGGGCGCGCCGCCCGTGCCCTGCGACGCCCGGCCCGCTCCCCCCCTCGCATGCGGGTCGCGGGCTGGGCGGCCTGCTGCCCGCATGCGGCACCGCCCGCATGCGGGTAGCGCGTGCGAGCCCAGCTCCGCATGCGGGCTGGGCGGCATGCCGCCCGCATGCGGCGCCGCCCGCATGCGGGCAGCGCATGCGCGCCCGGCTCCGCACGCGGGCTGGGCGGCATGCCGCCCGCATGCGGTGCCGCCCGCATGCGGGCGCCTGCGCGCCCGGCCCCGCACGGCCTGCGGGTTGAGCCGCCCGCAGGTGGGGCTAGCCGCATGCGCGGCTCCGCGCGTGCCGATCCCCGGCGACGGCGTCGACCTCCCCCCCCTCACCTTGCTTGAAGAACAAGAAAGCAAGAACAAAAGAAAACAAGAACGATCTAAAACCGTGCTCACCTCGATTTCGTCGCTTAGGGTTGAACGAAGGGGAAAAGAGGGATCGTCCCGTTCTTGCGCTCTTGATTTCGAAAGGTGCACGGTCGTTGGGAAGGAGGTAGCGTTGGTATGGGGAAACGGTTCCTCGTCCGCGCTCGGGTTACGCACGCCTAGGATGAAAGAAGGGGGGAAAGAAAGTGGAACCCTAACCCCAAAACGCCAAAATAAGCCGGGCGGTCCCAGAGGGCACTGGGGATGAACCCGTTATCAAAACAACAGAGAATTACTAAGTCAGATGCGAACCTGGGTCCGGTTCGCCAGATAGCCCGCGTTGATCGCCTGAACCGCCCGCCACCTTCCGGAATTTATTCCGGGAGATTCCGGAGTCGGAATCCAAAACCGATTTCGCCGGCGGTCTCCGTTTCGCGAGCTTTATTGACTAAAAATACTCGCGAGCCCCGACGATCTGTCCAGAAACACAGAATTATTAGTCCCCCTTCCCGGACCCTTGAGCGAAACGCGAAATATAGACCATCAAAAGTAGACCCGAGAATGGAACCAAAGCATTTTAGACCAGCGGATACTACACCACTCACCTTTTAAAAACGAGCTTCGTCCTCGAAGCTCAATCCTGAATCTCGGTGAAAAGATATGGGTAGCCCTCCCTCATCTTGGATTCCAGCTCCCACGTTGCTTCCCGTTCCTCGTGGTTGTTCCAAAGCACCTTTACGTAGGGGATGACACGGTTTCGAAGTGTCTTGCTCTCGCGTGCTAGGATTCGAACCGGGGTTTCCTCGAAGCTTAGATCCTCTTTTAATTCAAGTGTTGAGACATCCAGAACATGCGAGGGGTCGGGAAGGTATTTCTTGAGCATTGAAACGTGGAACACGTCGTGGATCTGGTTGAGGTTCGGTGGTAGAGCGAGACGGTAGGCTACTGGGCCGATGCGTTCCAGGATCTCGAATGGCCCTACAAACCGTGGGCTCAGCTTGCCCTTCAGTCCGAACCGTTTGATTCCCTTGGACGGCGAGACCCGCAGAAAAACATGTTCTCCCACCTGGAACTCCAAGCTGCGGCGTCTCCGATCCGCGTAGCTCTTCTGTCGACTCTGGGCGGTTAGTAAGCGCTGTCTGATGAGGCGCACCTTCTCCTCTGTCTCTTCCACTAAGTCGGGTCCCAAGAATTTTCGCTCTCCCAAGTCATTCCAACAGATCGGGGATCGGCAACGTCTCCCGTACAAGGCTTCGTAGGGTGCCATCTGGATGCTAGCTTGGTGGCTGTTGTTGTAGGCGAATTCCACGAGTGGCAAGTAACGCTCCCAACCGACTCCCCAATCAAGTACACAGGCCCGGAGCAGGTCCTCCAGCGTCTGTATCACCCGTTCTGACTGCCCGTCTGTCTGAGGGTGGAAGGCTGTGCTAAAATGCAAATTTGTCCCCAAGGCTTGCTGCAGACTCTGCCAAAACCTCGAGACGAAGCGTGTGTCTCTGTCTGATGTGATCGATATCGGTACTCCATGCAGCCTCACGATCTCGCTGAGGTAGACCTGAGCCAACCGCTCTCTGGTCCAGGTTGTGTGGATGGGTAGAAAGTGCGCTGACTTGGTTAGCCTGTCCACCACGACCCATATTGCGTCGTGGCCTTGCTGCGAACGTGGGAACCCGGTGACAAAGTCCATCGTGATATGATCCCATTTCCACTCCGGCACCGGCAGGGGTTGTAGCTTTCCCGCCGGCCGCTGATGCTCCGCCTTTATCTGTTGGCACACCAGGCAGTGGGCTACGAAACGTGTCACGTCCCCCTTCAGTCCAGGCCACCAAAAGGTTTGCTTGAGGTCTCTGTACATCTTTGTGCCTCCTGGATGCGCCGCATAAGGGGCGTTGTGTGCCTCGGTTAGGATTTCCTTCTTCAATTCTGGGGTATCCGGCACGCAAATCCGCCCGCGGAACCGTAGAGTGCCGTCACCCTCTACAGAAAAGTCGCCTTCCTGATCCGGTACGATCTTATCTCTTACGAGCTGTAAATGCGAATCCGCCTGTTGTCCCTCTCGAATCCTCTCGAGCAACGTTGGCTTGACCACCAAGGTTAACAGTTGCGCGACCGTGCCTGCGGGCACTACCTCTAACCTTAGCCGTGAAAAGTCCGCAATCAAGTTGCTCTGCTCAGTTATCGCGTCCACTGTTCCCTCTTCCAATCTCCCCTTTCTGCTCAGGGCGTCCGCTACCACGTTTGCCTTCCCGGGGTGGTATTGGATTGATAGGTCGTAATCCTTCAGTAATTCGAGCCACCGCCTCTGACGCAGGTTTAACTCTTTTTGGGTGAACAAATATTTAAGACTCTGGTGGTCTGAAAAGATGTTACAGTGCACCCCGAAGAGATAGTGTCTCCATAGCTTCAGGACGAAGACTACCGCAGCCAGCTCTAAGTCATGTATCGGGTAGTTTCTCTCGTAGTCCTTTAGCTGTCTAGACGCATAGGCTATCACTTTTCCCCGCTGCATCAGCACACCCCCAAGGCCGATCCTCGAAGCGTCGCAGTACACATCATAGTCCTCTCCCGGTGTTGGTAATACCAGAATTGGTGCCCTGGTTAGCCTTCTTTTGAGCTCTTCAAAACTCTCCTGGCATTTAGCCGTCCATACAAACTTTTCACCTTTCTTGGTCAATCGGTTTAAAGGGGCCGCAATCTTCGAGAAGCCTTCGACAAAACGTCTGTAATAACCCGCCAGTCCCAAGAAACTGCGGATCTCCGTCACCGTCGTCGGCGGCTGCCAGTCGATCACTGCCTCTACCTTCTTGGGGTCCACCGCGATTCCCTTCGCCGAGATCACATGCCCCAGGAAACCCACCTCGCGTAGCCAAAATTCGCATTTCTTAAGCTTAGCGAACAGCTTTTGTTCCCTGAGGGTTTGGAGTATCGTTCGCAGATGGTCCTCGTGCTCCTCGTCGGTAGGTGAATAGATCAGTATGTCGTCGATGAAGACCACCACGAACCGGTCTAGAAATGGTTTGAAGATCCGGTTCATCATGTCCATAAAGACCGCGGGGGCGTTCGTAAGCCCGAAGGGCATGACCGTGAACTCGTAGTGGCCATACCGCGTCCGAAAGGCGGTCTTTGGGATGTCCTCATCCCGAACCCGGAGCTGGTGGTAGCCCGACTGCAGATCAATTTTTGAAAAGACCGTTGCTCCTCGTAGCTGATCAAAGAGGTCGTCGATTCTGGGCAAGGGGTACTTATTTTTCACCGTAACCTTGTTTATTCCTCTGTAGTCAATACAGAGCCGCAGGCTTCCATCTTTCTTCCGCACAAAGAGTACCGGTGCACCCCAAGGTGATACACTCGGCCTGATAAACCCCTTGTCCAAGAGATCCTCCAGTTGCGCCTTCAGCTCTTTTAACTCCGCAAAAGCCATTCGGTAGGGCGCCTTCGTGATGGGTTGAGTACCCGGTAAGAGTTCAATAGGAAATACCACCTCTCGTTCAGGAGGTATCCCCGGCAGCTCTGTCGGGAAGACGTCGGGGAATTCCCTCACCACTGGGATGTCTGCGAGTGTCGTCGAGGGTCGGGTGACCAGATCCACCGATGCCAAGTAGGCCACGCACCCACCCTCCACCAATCTCCTGGCTCGAGCCGCGGATATTACTGCCGGGAAGGATGTACTCTTGCACGCCAGGTACGCATTCTTAGGAAAACTTGGTTCTTGTAGTTGCACCATCCGCTTCTCGCAATCAATTAGTGCTTGGTACCTTGAGAGCCAGTCCATGCCCAAAACAACGTCATACTCCTTCAGGGGAATCACCACCAAATCCCAAGGGCAAGCCAGTCGCCCCAGCTTAATTGGGCAACTGGCCACCAAACCTGTCGCCTCCAGTGTCCCACCCGCTGTCTGCACCGTCATACGGCCTTGGAGAGGTGTCACCTCGAGATCGTGTGAAAACACGTAGTCAGAAGAAATGAACGAGAGGGTTGCTCCAGTGTCGAAGAGGGTTCTAGAACGGGAATTTGAGACAGAAGTTATACCTGCAAGTACGTCCTCCGGCGGGTCCGATTCCTGGCGAGTCATTGAATAAATTCGCCCGCCCGATTGGGGCTGTCTTTCCTCCTCGTGCCGAGAAGCCGGGGGCCTAGAGGTCGACCCCATTGGAGCTTTCCCCCGTCCCGACTGTTGTGGTGAAGGCGTGGAAGCGGCGGAGGAAGCTGGTCCCAAGGCAAGGGGGCAGTTGCGGCGGAAGTGCCCCTGTTTGCCGCAGCGAAAGCAGTGATCGACTCTCTGGGGGCAGTCCAACACCCCGTGCGTTCCCCCGCATATCACACAGGGCCTACCTCCTGATCTCGGCCCTGCCGTAGGTGCGCTCCGTGCTCCCGACTGTTGTCTCCACCGTTTTGGGGGTCGGCTCCCAGATGACCCCCCCCCGTAACTCTGCTGTGGCCGCTTCCTATCGTCATGCTGTGCCGGGGCTTCCTTCCTGGCGCGGGTAACGGCAAACCCGCGCTCTACAACAGTGGCCCGGTCGACCACCTTCTGGAAAGTGTGCAAATCAGCAGCCTGAACCACTTGAAAGATCTCGCTTCGCAATCCATCCACGAACAGCTGCGCTTTGTGGGATTCGTCCCTTATGACGAAAGGGACGCAATTTGCCAAGCGCACGAATTCGCGCTGATATTCCATAACGGTCCTGTTCCCTTGCTGAATATGGTTTAGGTCGTCCTCCAACTTCTTCTTAACGCTGCTAGTGAAGAAGGCCCCAAATAGATCCTGCTTAAACGTCGCCCACGATAGAAGCACGGTGCCCTGGGTGGGATCTGGGCGCACCGTCTTCCACCATAGACGAGCGTTCCCCTCTAAAAAGTGGACCGCCAGGGGGACGCGCTCGGGGTCTTCTATGAGTAAGTCTTCAAACAGCTTCTCCATCGAACCCACCCACCTTTCAACGATCCAGGGGTCAGTCGTCTCCCCATCGTACGTGGGCGGTTCGAACTTCATAAAATCCGCCAGATTAGCCCGCACTCGTTCTCGCTCTGACTGGGGGACTGTCCCTTCCCCAGCGACAGCGGCGGCCGCGGAGGTACTCCCGCCGAGGGCTCCCGGCGCCGGCCCCGCGGGTGCTGGTCCTGGTGCTGCTGTCGGTATGGTAGTCTGGGTGGATGCTAGCCCGGCCGTTGCTGCCGGTGGAGGGGCTGCCTCTGTTGCTGGCGGTGGTGCGACTGGTGCAGTTGGCCCCTGTGGAGGGGCAGGAGCGACTGGTTGCTGCTGCGTCAGTTGACGTACATGTTCTGTAAGGGTCGCCAGCTGCCCCGCCATCTCCCTCAACTGTTGCCGCAGGAGCTGGTTCTCCGCGGTTGCCGATGTCGTCGCATCCGCCCCCACCTCCTCGGCCGATGCCCTGGTTCGAACCATTGTCTGTCGCACATACCATCAAAACAAATTAGCTCTAGTCCAACTAGAGGGAACCACCAAAATATCGGGAGGGAAAAGAAAAGACACTATCTATACATCCCCTTTCCCCGGTCTCTCACGTCCTACGCTCGCAATCCCTGCACATTTCATTTATTAGTAGCAAAGTGTGGTATCTCGGTGGATGTTGGGCCATGAACTGCTGTGATTAAAGCAACCTCTCTGATACCATCTTAATCTGTCACGCCCCGGGGATTTTTATTTAGCGGAAACGTTATACAAGAAATCTCATTTATTAGTTTATTATCCTTTATTGAAAACCTCCTTCCCCGGTGCGTGCCCAGACCCGCCGCATATACAGATTTACTCGAAAATCGGGCAGAGTCTCCTCTGTATATGCTCGGCGTCGCGGCTAATACAACAGTCACATACACCCATTATTTCGCATTTAATCACAACAGTACAGGTACTAACTAAGCAGGAAGGTTAAAACAATACCCGTGGCCAGTTAGGTTGAAAGGATAAACCCTGAGTTTTGAAGACAGGCCCACACGACCTCAGTTTTAGAAAACAGTTTGAAATCCACATAAATCCACATAAGTTGGAAAACGGGTCCACACGACCCTCGATCTTTGAAAACCGTTTTCGAAAGTCTTTTCTTTTATTTTTGTTTCGGAAAATAGCCAAGCGGGAATAGAAGAGAACAATAGTAATGTGCATCCAAATAGAAATCAACCACATCCACACGACCCCACGAGGGTATCGAGAACCACACAGTAACTACAATACTGAATGAAATGCGGAGAAGGTAAAGGGAAATAAAAACAAACTGGGGCTCCCACAGCCCGATCGCTCCCACCGCGGCCTCACCGTCGCCTACCTCCCACCCCTGGATGAACCTGTCACAGAGTGGGTAGTCAGTGACAACACAGGCTAAAGTAATAAGCGATAAAGTAATAACAAACCACAAAGCACAACTAGCTGGAGCAACCACTCTGCTCAAAAATCAATCCGCGATCACCTGTAACCTGTAACACCTCACCTGTAACCTGTAACACCTCACCTGTAACACCTGACCTCGTCGGTCACCAATCCGACGGGTCGCACCGCCCACACCTTGGTGCCTCAAACCCCACACCTACGGGGGTCCCCACTACATCACCTCGTGGGTAAACACGGGTCAAGGACCGCTTTTCCGGAAAAGAGCACCCTTAGCGGTGGCCAAACCGCGGGTGCTCGTGTCGCAACCTCGGGCCACAGAACCAAAAACAGGTAATATTGTAACACACAGAGACCATTAGCATTAGGAATAATAAAACAGGCAAATTAACAGTATCCCTATTATCCAACTTGTATGATCCGTCTCAACGGTGATAAAAGAAACCCACCTGTCACGCGTGAGGACTGCCGCTCAACCACTCCGTGCCCGGGTGCGCTCGTCCGGTCCTACACGAACCCGCGCTAAGTTAGTAGCTGAGCAAGGAATTAAACAAATAAAGACTGCTGCCCAAAAGGTCTCCTCGGCCGGCCATAGGCACACCACGTCGTCGCGCGGTGATGGCGGCGGCGGCGATGGCCCGGTACATATGGTTCGCGCGGCGCCCGGCCCCGCGCCGCCCGCGCGAACGCACTGCCCGCGTGCGGGCAGCGCATGCCTGGCCCCGCCTGGGCTGCACGGGCGCGCCGCCCGTGCCCTGCGACGCCCGGCCCGCTCCCCCCCTCGCATGCGGGTCGCGGGCTGGGCGGCCTGCTGCCCGCATGCGGCACCGCCCGCATGCGGGTAGCGCGTGCGAGCCCAGCTCCGCATGCGGGCTGGGCGGCATGCCGCCCGCATGCGGCGCCGCCCGCATGCGGGCAGCGCATGCGCGCCCGGCTCCGCACGCGGGCTGGGCGGCATGCCGCCCGCATGCGGTGCCGCCCGCATGCGGGCGCCTGCGCGCCCGGCCCCGCACGGCCTGCGGGTTGAGCCGCCCGCAGGTGGGGCTAGCCGCATGCGCGGCTCCGCGCGTGCCGATCCCCGGCGACGGCGTCGACCTCCCCCCCCCTCACCTTGCTTGAAGAACAAGAAAGCAAGAACAAAAGAAAACAAGAACGATCTAAAACCGTGCTCACCTCGATTTCGTCGCTTAGGGTTGAACGAAGGGGAAAAGAGGGATCGTCCCGTTCTTGCGCTCTTGATTTCGAAAGGTGCACGGTCGTTGGGAAGGAGGTAGCGTTGGTATGGGGAAACGGTTCCTCGTCCGCGCTCGGGCTACGCACGCCTAGGATGAAAGAAGGGGGGAAAGAAAGTGGAACCCTAACCCCAAAACGCCAAAATAAGCCGGGCGGTCCCAGAGGGCACTGGGGATGAACCCGTTATCAAAACAACAGAGAATTACTAAGTCAGATGCGAACCTGGGTCCGGTTCGCCAGATAGCCCGCGTTGATCGCCTGAACCGCCCGCCACCTTCCGGAATTTATTCCGGGGGATTCCGGAGTCGGAATCCAAAACCGATTTCGCCGGCGGTCTCCGTTTCGCGAGCTTTATTGACTAAAAATACTCGCGAGCCCCGACGATCTGTCCAGAAACACAGAATTATTAGTCCCCCTTCCCGGACCCTTGAGCGAAACGCGAAATATAGACCATCAAAAGTAGACCCGAGAATGGAACCAAAGCATTTTAGACCAGCGGATACTACAGCTCAGCTTGCCTTTTAGTCCGAAACGCTTAATTCCTCTGGATGGCGAGACCCGCAAAAACACGTGTTCCCCCACTTGAAATTCCAAGTCACGGCGCCTCTGGTCTGCGTAGCTCTTCTGTCGACTCTGGGCGGTCAGCAGGCGCTGTCTTATAAGGCGCACTTTCTCTTCAGTTTCCTCCACTAGATCGGGTCCCAAGAGTTTCCGTTCCCCCAAGTCGTCCCAACAAATCGGGGATCGGCAGCGTCTTCCGTATAAGGCTTCGTAGGGTGCCATCTGAATGCTGGCCTGGTAGCTGTTGTTGTAGGCGAATTCCACGAGGGGTAGGTAGCGCGACCATCCGATTCCCCAATCCAGCACACAGGCGCGAAGCAGGTCTTCGAGGGTTTGTATCGTGCGCTCCGACTGTCCGTCCGTCTGAGGGTGGAAGGCTGTGCTGAACTGTAGTCTGGTCCCCATAGCCCGCTGAAGGCTTTGCCAAAACTTCGAGACAAAGCGCGTGTCTCTGTCCGAAGTGATCGATGCCGGTACTCCATGTAGTCTTACGATCTCGCTGATGTAGACTTGAGCTAACCGTTCGCGGGTCCAAGTTGTATGAATTGGCAGGAAGTGTGCTGACTTGGTTAACCGGTCGACTATGACCCAGATCGCGTCGTGGCCCTGTTGTGAACGTGGGAACCCAGTGACAAAATCCATGGTGATCTGGTCCCATTTCCACTCTGGTACCGGTAAGGGCTGTAGCTTCCCTGCTGGTCGCTGATGCTCGGCCTTTATCTGTTGGCATACTAGGCAGTGAGCCACGTGTCGCGTTACGTCTTCTTTCAACTTAGGCCACCAGAAGGTCTGTTTGAGATCTCTGTACATCTTCGTGCCCCCCGGGTGTGCCGCATAAGGGGCTCGGTGTGCCTCCGCTAAGATCTCTTCTTTCAACTCTGATGAATCCGGCACGCAGATCCGTCCGCGGAACCGTAAGGTGCCGTCGTCTTCCACCGCAAAATCGCTCTCTTGGCCCAGGGGAATCTTGTCTCGAACGCGCTGTATGTGTGGGTCGGTCTGCTGTCCCTCCCGAATCTTCTCAAATAACGTCGGCTTGACCACCAAGGTTAGAAGTCGCGTAACTGTACCTGCTGGCACCACCTCCAGCTTCATTCGGGCGAGCTCCGCGATCAGGTGGTCCTGTTTCGTCGGCGTGCTCTCCGATGCCCCTTTTCTGCTCAGTGCGTCCGCTACCACGTTTGCCTTCCCGGGGTGATATTGAATCGTCAGGTCGTAATCCTTCAACAACTCGAGCCACCGCCTCTGCCTCAAGTTTAATTCTTTTTGGGTAAAGATGTACTTAAGACTTTGATGATCTGAGAAAACATTGCAGTGGACTCCGAAGAGATAATGCCTCCACAGTTTCAAAACGAAGACTACAGCGGCCAATTCCAAGTCGTGTATCGGGTAGTTCTTTTCGTAGTCCTTCAGCTGCCTGGACGCGTAGGCGATCACCTTCCCCTGTTGCATCAGAACACCCCCAAGACCGATCCTTGATGCGTCGCAGTACACTTCATAGTCCTCTCCGGGCGTCGGTAGCACAAGTATTGGTGCCCTAGTTAATCTCTTCTTGAGTTCCTCAAAACTCTCCTGGCACTTGGCCGTCCATATGAACTTTTCCCCCTTTCTGGTCAAGCGATTTAGAGGGGTAGCAATCTTCGCGAAACCCTCAACGAAGCGCCTGTAGTATCCTGCCAATCCTAGGAAACTACGGACCTCCGTTACCGACGTCGGCGGCTGCCAGTCCACCACTGCCTCTACCTTCTTGGGATCCACGGTGATTCCCTATGCCGAGATTACATGTCCCAGAAAACCGACTTCGCGCAACCAGAACTCACACTTCTTGAGTTTAGCGAACAGCTTCTGCTCTCTGAGGGTTTGCAGGATCGTTCGCAGATGGTCCTCGTGCTCCTCGTCGGTAGTGGAGTAGATCAAAATGTCGTCGATGAAGACCACCACGAACCGATCCAAGAAGGGTCTAAAGATCCGGTTCATCATGTCCATGAAGACTGCGGGGGCGTTCGTAAGCCCGAAAGGCATCACCGTAAACTCATAGTGGCCGTACCGAGTCCGAAAGGCGGTCTTGGGGATATCTGTGTTTCGAACTCGGAGTTGGTGGTAGCCCGATTGCAGGTCAATTTTGGAGAAGACCGTCGCTCCCCGTAACTGGTCGAAGAGGTCGTCGATTCTGGGCAGGGGGTACTTATTCTTCACCGTGACTTTGTTTATCCCTCTGTAGTCAATGCAGAGCCGCAGGCTTCCATCTTTCTTCCGCACAAAGAGTACCGGTGCGCCCCAGGGTGACACACTCGGTCGGATGAACCCTTTGTCCAAGAGATCTTCCAGTTGTGCCTTAAGCTCCTTTAGCTCCGCGAAGGCCATTCGGTAAGGGGCCTTCGTAATAGGCTGCGTGCCTGGTAGTAGCTCAATAGGGAACTCCACCTCCCTCTCCGGAGGCATCCCCGGCAACTCCGCGGGGAAAACGTCAGGGTAGTCCCTCACCACTGGGATATCTGCAGGTGTCGTCGGGGGTCGAGTAGCCAAATCCACCGATGCTAGATAGGCCACGCACCCTCCCTCAACCAGTCTTCTGGCCCGCGCCGCTGAAATAATCGCCGGGAAGGAGATGCTCTTGCCCATTATGTACACATGTTCGGGGAAGCCCGGTTCTTGTAGCCGCAGTTGTCGCTTGTCGCAATCAATGAGTGCCTGGTACCTTGTGAGCTAGTTCATGCCCAACACCACGTCGTACTCCTTCAAGGGGATCACCGCCAAGTCCCAAGGGCAAGCCAACCGCCCTAACATAATCGGGCAGGCGGCCACAAAGCTGACCGCCTCCAAAGTCCCTCCCGCCGTTTGCACCGTCAAGAAGACTTGGAGGGGTGTTTCCTCGAGGTTATGCATGAAAATGAAATCACGAGAAATGAACGAGTGTGTTGCTCCGGTATCGAAAAGAGTTCTAGCACGGGAATTCGAAACGGAAGTAGTACCTGCAAGAGCGTCCTCCGGTGGGTTAGTCCCTTGGCTGGTCATTGAGAAAACCCTCCCGCTTGGTTGTGGCTGCCGGTCCTCCTCACGCCGTGGTGCGGGGGGTCTGGAAGTCGACGCCATAGGAGCTTTCCCCCGCCCTGAGAGCTGTGGCGCGGGCGTATAAGCTCCCGAGGGTGCAGATCCCCCGCCTAAGGGACAGTTGCGGCGAAAGTGCCCCCGTTTGCCGCACCTGAAACAGTGGTCGCCTCTTTGGGGGCACTCTCCCGCCATGTGCCCTCCCCCGCAGATAACACAAGGCCTATTTCCCGGCCTCGGCCCTCCTGCCGGCGCACCTCGGACCCCGCCTGTGGTTTCCACCGTTTGGGGGCTCCGCTCCCACTCCAAGTGTCACGCCCCGGGGTCATGACTGTACCCCGGGCTCGCCAACAGATCCGCCGTCCCTACAGGAAGCCCTGTAGAGGCGTAGCGTCTAACCTGCAAAAAGGAAGATACTACTCTAAACAGATATCAGAGCAAAATAAACTGCTAGAAATAAAATAAGTACAACTCTCAATATACAATAAGTCCTCACCAACAAATACAAGAGTCTCTCAAAGAAAGAAGAAAAGTACAACTCGATACCTCACTACATAATCTCTCAAACCTGACACAACCAAAAATATAAGGGTACCTCTACAACATACTGAAGCTGAAGGGGGAAGGGATCTATCTCGCAACTCCCTTACCTCGGTCTGAAAGAGCAGGATCAGCAACTGGCACCGCAGGAACTGGAGCTGAAGTCCCTGGGGAAAAGACACCACGACGGGTGTGAGAACTACCTCCCACAGTAGTTCTCAGTGGGTGCCGCCAACAAGCCCGACGGTCTGCCCACTAAGTCTACTAGAGGCAAAAAGTAACAAAAGAAATGCAGTATGGAGAAGCTGAAAAGTAAAACATCTACTGCTACCATGCCTCTATCTAAAAATGCTCAAAAAGCGGGACAGACGAAAATATGATGTATCCGCTAACATAACAGTAAGGTCACTCAAACTGGACTGACTGCCTCCTCGGGTCTAGTCAAACCTGCGCCAATCTACTGCCGATATATCCTAGAGGACCGGACTTACGTAGAGCGTCCGTAGCTGCCAAAACTGGCTCAGCCAGAGGGACGGTGACTGCCAAAACTGGCTCAGTCAGAGGGTCTGCGTCCGTAACTGCCAAAACTGGCTCAGTCAGAGGGAATGCATCCGTAACTGCCAAAACTGGCTCAGTCAGAGGGAATGCATCGACAGGTCGCGGTACAAGAGTAACATATCCACCCCGGGTGTGGCTCTCGAGGGGTGCGACCCCACCGAGGAAAAGTATCCGCGCACTCTGTCGCGCAGGTGGCATTGCAGGCTATGGTCAAAATCCACACTCACGCTCTGCTCAGATGAATTCAACCCTCAACATCTCTCACAACAGTCGGAGCTCACTCTACGACTCAACTGACTAGCCCACACGAAACCCGAGACACTCGTCTCACCATCAACTCACCCTGCGGACTCACTAACAAGATATACCCCACAACAGACCAAGATCCAATCACTGTCTCTATGACCATATCACCAAGATCCCAGATCCACTATCACTATCACTATCACTATCATAATGCAAGCCGGTCTACAGACTGCTACAGACGCCACTCGGTCCCCAGACGCGAGTGCAAATGCAATCCCAGCTAATAAACCTCCCAGCCCATGACTCGGGGAAAAAATCACTATGTCCAGAGTTACAAGAGTACAACCACTGTGGAAAAACTAAAGCAATGAATAAATCCAATGTAGGTTAAAGTTTCCTATAGTCTGGTGGAGCATGATGTATAATACTTAACGGGTATACTAAGCTAAGTTGAGTTCCCATGTTGTAAGAGTTCAATGAGGTCATCAGATTTAACAGCTGTCAACTGTGGGTACTAACATACAGTTCTCACATAATATTGGAGTCATAAATTAACATGCATGCTTCTACATTCATAGAATTAGAGTGCAGTCCATAGATTTTGAAAGCAGGATCACCCACCTGAACACGCGAACTGTCCGGGACGGTACAGATAAACAGTCCAGAAATCGACAATCTCCCAAATCCACAAAGCAAAGAGCACAAAAGCGGTGCTTACAAAGTCCTGAAAATAAATTTTCTAAAATTCCGATAAAAATATCACGACGATCCTCGCGAAGTGTAGATGTCGATAGGCTCTTGAATCGTCGAATTCCGATGTCCGGATGAGGAGATAAAAATCCGCGAAGTGAGTGCTGTCCAGGAATCTCACAGCAAAAACAGCGGCTCAGTAATGCCTCGAAATCCGTGCCGAAAACCCAAATCTAGGCAAAACACTCAACACGAAAGTCGAAGATTTACCTCTCGTGAATCCAACGCCGCAAAAATCGCTGAAATCGGTTGTCGGGGTAGCTCTGTGGAAATTTTAGACCGAAAAGCGACGATAACGGGCCTCCAACAGAAATCCGTCGCTCCGCACTACGAGGCAGAAAACACAGTCGTCGCGGCTTCCAAAAGTTCTGAAATTTCACCAGGAGATTCCCAAGAGGAAGAGGAAGAAATTTGGTAAAGGGAGCAATTGCTAAATCCCCTCGGAAAAGGCTCCAAAACTCGGCCCAAGGAGGCCTATTTATAGGCCCCAAAGAAAACAGCCCAAAAAAACAACCCATCACTTTCGGGCCCAGACTTTCGGGCGCCCGAAAGTTTTCGGGCGGCTACAGTAACGGGCCGGCCCGTTACTGTGCGCGCCCGAAACTCCCAGAGGCCGACACGTGTCCCACCGTACCGCCTCCTGCACCCGGCGCACGACCCCGACGAATCACGGGGTGCCACGTGTCCCGACCAGGCGCCGTGCACCCCTGCGCCGGACCAACCACGGGGCGCCACGTGGCGCCCCCACGCCGACCCTGGTCAACGCGCACGTCGCGCGACGTGCGCGGCCGCGCCGGCGCCGGACCCGGGTCGGGCACGCGTCCCGAGGCACCGCCTCAGCCGCCACCGTTGAGTGCACCGGGTGCACAAGAACCAGCCAACCACACAACGCCACGTGTCCCCGGTCTACCGTGCACCAGAGCCAAAAGTTCGTGGACCGCGTGCACAACACCGCACCAACCAGAGAATGCCACGTGGCCTACCCTCGGTCCACCGTACACCCCGCCAAGTCCCGTGGACCGCGCCCGCTGCGCCGGCCAATCGCAGCGCGCCACGTGGCCCGCGCCCGGTGCACGCGCCCCGCGGTGGACCGCGCGCCTGCGCCGCCGCCGGCCGCCGCGCTCCGCCGCTGCCGGTGGTCCTCCGGCCGCCGGAACAGTACCCCAAGCCTCGATTTCCGTGTTTTCGCGTCCGGGTTCCGAAAAATTCAAGTAAATAGTCCATTTCGCTCGTTTTCGCGCGCTGAATCCAAATCCGAGGTCCGTTCGGCCAAATTCCGCTTCTAAAATTTTCCAAAATTTCCCGAAAAAGTAGACTTGATCCAATTTCTGTTCCGGGTCCCATTCTTGGCTCCAATAAGCGCGCAAACACTTCATACACCCAAAATGGACTCCCAGAGAAGAACAAGCCCCAATTCCACTAGAAACTCAAATCTGGAGCCCGACACGCACACCCACACACCCAAAAGCCTCCAAACCAACAGTAAACCCTGTCGTGGGGATCCGGGTCCTCACATCCTCCCCCACTAAAAGAAAGTTTCGTCCTCGAAACAAACACAGCTCAAAGGGAGTCTCCAAGCCCAAAGGTAAGCCTCCAACACACAAACTCTAAATCCCCAGTCGCTACAAACTCTCCACAAGGCGCGTCCAACCGTGGAAAACTCAGAAATTCCCAAACACCGAGGACAAGAAGAACAGCCAACTCTACGCCTCCAAACTATTCGAATTATGCCACAAAACTTAACAGGAAAGGAAAGAGCCCCACCAGTAGGGAGGTCATCAACCCCCAACTCTCCGATTTAGAAAACAACTGAAATTAGCGAACAGTTCGCAAATTTCGGCACAAGAGTAAGAAAAGAGGGAGAGAGGTGTTGATGTCGTTCCTGCTGTGGGAACAAACGGAAGCTACGGTCTATCCGTGCCCCTAAAAAGAAAAACACAATTCTACGCGAGACCCCTAGGGATAAACCCTCTAGTCCTAGGCGTCACCTACGCTCGACCAGTCGCACCTATCCCGAAGCCATTGAAACCACTGCTGCAGGAAAGATGCCTCGGTGCCCTGCGGAAAAGATCTCCTGTTATCTAGCTCACGGAAAGGCCAATGTACTCCATCCACAAACAAATGTTGCAGGATACCGCACCAGCGGGTCCACCCCAGGTACTCAATCCAATTCTTGGAGCTGTAACAAGATCGCCACACCTGCTGGCGCACTTCTTCAGGTCTCAGCTGTCTCAATCATGCTCCAAAATACACCTCTGCTCGTAGGATACTGGGAAGAATCCAAACACTCATTCAAGCAACAAAATTCCTATCCCGTAATCATGCCGAGAAGCGAATGCTCTACTAACATGTGCGGAAAGATGCAGCGGTGTCCAAAAACCCACTTAACTTTACTGAAAATAAGGCCATACCTGCGGCGATAGGATCTGCTGCTGGGGTGCTCTCTACCATGGCTACATAATCTCGTCCACTAGGCGCTGAAGACCGTCGTCCCGTCTGTCCCGACGTCGTACCCCACTCTGTCTGATGGTGCCCTAGGGGAGTGGCTTCTGCTTCCTGAACTGGCAAGAGAGGTGCTGTAGCAAGGGGTTGCACTGACGGAACGGCTCGGCGACAAACTGATTGAAAATGCCCCAACTCTCCACATCGAAAACACCGTCCCCGCCTCTGGTCACACTGCGACGGTGGATGAGGGCCGCCACAGATGACGCACTCACGTCGCTGCTGCTGGCGCTGCTGTCTAGGCTGGTGCTGCTGATACCGTGGCTGCTGCCGGAAACCACCTGACCTCGAGCGCCTCCGAAACCCACGACCCTGAGGATGAGAGCGTGGGGGTCTCGGAGGTCTCTGCCGACTCGTCTGTCCCTCAACATACTGTGCCGGGCGCTTTGCCCCCACAATCCCTGCGGAAGCTAGAGCCACCCCGGCTAACACCGCCTCTCTGTGCTCCGAACTCTGCCCCGAAAAATGATGTGGATCAGTCTGACGTAATCTCGTCAACAATTCAAACACCTCTCGCTGCACTGCCGGGGTCAACTGTCCTACCGTCCCGGACGCCTGACCACTGGTAACCGGTGCAATAGGGGCTGCCTGTGCTGCTGGCACAACTGGGGGTGCCACCGCTGGCGAGGAAGGTACAGGGAAACTCTCTAGAGGTGCTACCACCGGCTGTACTCTTTGTTCCATCATGCGCGTCATCCGATCCATGATCTCCTCCTGGCGCCGTAAAATCTCCACCTGACGCCGGAGAGTCTCAGACAAATGGGCCATCTGAGCCCGAAGCTCCTGCCCCTCACCCTGCTGACCCTGAGATGACTCCTCCTGCTCATGCTCATGGGAGGGGGAAGACTGAGGACGTGTCTGCATCCTGCGTCGAGGAGGTATCGTGTCCACCTGCAACCCACAAGCAAACATCAAGACAACACCAAACAGCACTCGACCCAATCAAGCGGAAGTCTAACGGCATGTCCCCCTTCCTGAAGTACTATGTTGTCTGCAGCCAACATAGTTGCCACAGAAGGAAGACATGTCAATCACTCATCCCGATCCGCTCGGAAGAGTTAGAAACCCAATCAGGACTCCCGCTAAAATCACGGCTCTCACGTGAGTCATCCTAGGGTCCAACCACAAGCCTAGGGTTCCTAAGTCCTCAATGACCTAAAACCTAGGCTCTGATACCACTCTAATCTGTCACGCCCCGGGGTCATGACTGTACCCCGGGCTCGCCAACAGATCCGCCGTCCCTACAGGAAGCCCTGTAGAGGCGTAGCGTCTAACCTGCAAAAAGGAAGATACTACTCTAAACAGATATCAGAGCAAAATAAACTGCTAGAAATAAAATAAGTACAACTCTCAATATACAATAAGTCCTCACCAACAAATACAAGAGTCTCTCAAAGAAAGAAGAAAAGTACAACTCGATACCTCACTACATAATCTCTCAAACCTGACACAACCAAAAATATAAGGGTACCTCTATAACATACTGAAGCTGAAGGGGGAAGGGATCTATCTCGCAACTCCCTTACCTCGGTCTGAAAGAGCAGGATCAGCAACTGGCACCGCAGGAACTGGAGCTGAAGTCCCTGGGGAAAAGACACCACGACGGGTGTGAGAACTACCTCCCACAGTAGTTCTCAGTGGGTGCCGCCAACAAGCCCGACGGTCTGCCCACTAAGTCTACTAGAGGCAAAAAGTAACAAAAGAAATGCAGTATGGAGAAGCTGAAAAGTAAAACATCTACTGCTACCATGCCTCTATCTAAAAATGCTCAAAAAGCGGAACAGACGAAAATATGATGTATCCGCTAACATAACAGTAAGGTCACTCAAACTGGACTGACTGCCTCCTCGGGTCTAGTCAAACCTGCGCCAATCTACTGCCGATATATCCTAGAGGACCGGACTTACGTAGAGCGTCCGTAGCTGCCAAAACTGGCTCAGCCAGAGGGACGGTGACTGCCAAAACTGGCTCAGTCAGAGGGTCTGCGTCCGTAACTGCCAAAACTGGCTCAGTCAGAGGGAATGCATCCGTAACTGCCAAAACTGGCTCAGTCAGAGGGAATGCATCGACAGGTCGCGGTACAAGAGTAACATATCCACCCCGGGTGTGGCTCTCGAGGGGTGCGACCCCACCGAGGAAAAGTATCCGCGCACTCTGTCGCGCAGGTGGCATTGCAGGCTATGGTCAAAATCCACACTCACGCTCTGCTCAGATGAATTCAACCCTCAACATCTCTCACAACAGTCGGAGCTCACTCTACGACTCAACTGACTAGCCCACACGAAACTCGAGACACTCGTCTCACCATCAACTCACCCTGCGGACTCACTAACAAGATATACCCCACAACAGGCCAAGATCCAATCACTGTCTCTATGACCATATCACCAAGATCCCAGATCCACTATCACTATCACTATCACTATCATAATGCAAGCCGGTCTACAGACTGTGTGACACCCCCGGAATTTGGATTAGTCCTCTATATAAATGATATAATAGGACTAAATCTCTAACCCGGCTATAGCATTTTGGATGGTAGCAAGATCCAAGAGGAACATGAGAGTTAAGCGTGCTAGAGCTAGAGTAGTTCTAGGATGGGTGACCCCCTGGGAAGTGGGGCGTCACAGTTGGTATCAGAGCCATTCACCAGCCGGAAATGTGAGATGAGTCTCGGCTGAGCCAGGGTTATATAGCGGGTAGAGCGAGGCTCCCCGGCTATTGACCGTTGTGGGTGGAGTGTAGCTCCTCACAAGGTCGGCTAAGGCTAGCGAGACGAGTCTCACATCGCCTGGTGCTTGTGAGTGTGCTTGAGCCTGACGTGGACGTCAGGGCTTAAAGGGGGGAAGAATGTGACACCCCCGGAATTTGGATTAGTCCTCTATATAAATGATATAATAGGACTAAATCTCTAACCCGGCTATAGCATTTTGGATGGTAGCAAGATCCAAGAGGAACATGAGAGTTAAGCGTGCTAGAGCTAGAGTAGTTCTAGGATGGGTGACCCCCTGGGAAGTGGGGCGTCACAGACTGCTACAGACGCCACTCGGTCCCCAGACGCGAGTGCAAATGCAATCCCAGCTAATAAACCTCCCAGCCTATGACTCGGGGAAAAAATCACTATGCCCAGAGTTACAAGAGTACAACCACTGTGGAAAAACTAAAGCAATGAATAAATCCAATGTAGGTTAAAGTTTCCTATAGTCTGGTGGAGCATGATGTATAATACTTAACGGGTATACTAAGCTAAGTTGAGTTCCATGTTGTAAGAGTTCAATGAGGTCATCAGATTTAACAGCTGTCAACTGTGGGTACTAACATACAGTTCTCACATAATATTGGAGTCATAAATTAACATGCATGCTTCTACATTCATAGAATTAGAGTGCAGTCCATAGATTTTGAAAGCAGGATCACCCACCTGAACACGCGAACTGTCCGGGACGGTACAGATAAACAGTCCAGAAATCGACAATCTCCCAAATCCACAAAGCAAAGAGCACAAAAGCGGTGCTTACAAAGTCCTGAAAATAAATTTTCTAAATTCCGATAAAAATATCACGACGATCCTCGCGAAGTGTAGATGTCGATAGGCTCTTGAATCGTCGAATTCCGATGTCCGGATGAGGAGATAAAAATCCGCGAAGTGAGTGCTGTCCAGGAATCTCACAGCAAAAACAGCGGCTCAGTAATGCCTCGAAATCCGTGCCGAAAACCCAAATCTAGGCAAAACACTCAACACGAAAGTCGAAGATTTACCTCTCGTGAACCCAACGCCGCAAAAATCGCTGAAATCGGCTATCGGGGTAGCTCTGTGGAAATTTTAGACCGAAAAGCGACGATAACGGGCCTCCAACAGAAATCCGTCGCTACGCACTACGAGGCAGAAAACACAGTCGTCGCGGCTTCCAAAAGTTCTGAAATTTCACCAGGAGATTCCCAAGAGGAAGAGGAAGAAATTTGGTAAAGGGAGCAATTGCTAAATCCCCTCGGAAAAGGCTCCAAAACTCGGCCCAAGGAGGCCTATTTATAGGCCCCAAAGAAAACAGCCCAAAAAAAACAACCCATCACTTTCGGGCCCAGACTTTCGGGCGCCCGAAAGTTTTCGGGCGGCTACAGTAACGGGCCGGCCCGTTACTGTGCGCGCCCGAAACTCCCAGAGGCCGACACGTGTCCCACCGTACCGCCTCCTGCACCCGGCGCACGACCCCGACGAATCACGGGGTGCCACGTGACCCGACCAGGCGCCGTGCACCCCTGCGCCGGACCAACCATGGGGCGCCACGTGGCGCCCCCACGCCGACCCTGGTCAACGCGCACGTCGCGCGACGTGCGCTGCCGCGCCGGCGCCGGACCCGGGTCGGGCACGCGTCCCGAGGCACCGCCTCAGCCGCCACCGTTGAGTGCACCGGGTGCACAAGAACCAGCCAACCACACAACGCCACGTGTCCCCGGTCTACCGTGCACCAGAGCCAAAAGTTCGTGGACCGCGTGCACAACACCGCACCAACCAGAGAATGCCACGTGGCCTACCCTCGGTCCACCGTACACCCCGCCAAGTCCCGTGGACCGCGCCCGCTTCGCCGGCCAATCGCAGCGCGCCACGTGGCCCGCGCCCGGTGCACGCGCCCCGCGGTGGACCGCGCGCCTGCGCCGCCGCCCGCCGCCGCGCTCCGCCGCGCTCCGCCGCCGCCGGTGGTCCTCCGGCCGCCGGAACAGTACCCCAAGCCTCGATTTCCGTGTTTTCGCGTCCGGGTTCCGAAAAATTCAAGTAAATAGTCCATTTCGCTCGTTTTCGCGCGCTGAATCCAAATCCGAGGTCCGTTCGGCCAAATTCCGCTTCTAAAATTTTCCAAAATTTCCCGGAAAAGTAGACTTGATCCAATTTCTGTTCCGGGTCCCATTCTTGGCTCCAATAAGCGCGCAAACACTTCATACACCCAAAATGGACTCCCAGAGAAGAACAAGCCCCAATTCCACCAGAAACTCAAATCTGGAGCCCGACACGCACACCCACACACCCAAAAGCCTCCAAACCAACAGTAAACCCTGTCGTGGGGATCCGGGTCCTCACACCAAGAGCCTCCTCCCGGGTTCTGCTGTTGCCGCTTCCTGTCCTCCAGTCGCGCCGAGTTCTCCCTTCTGGCGCGGGTGACCGCAAAGCCCCGCTCCACCGTTGTGGCCCTGTCGACCACTTTCTGGAAGGTGTGCAGGTCGGCCGCTTGCACCACCTCGAAGATATTGCTCCGCAAACCATCCACAAAGAGCTGCGCCTTGTGAGCCTCGTCCCTTATAACGAACGGGACGCAGTTTGCTAGGCGAACGAACTCCCGTTGGTACTCCATGACCGTCCGGTTTCCTTGCTGGATATGGTTTAGGTCATCTTCCAACTTCTTCTTGACACTGTTGGTGAAGAAGGCCTCGAACAGCTCCTTCTTGAAAGTTGCCCAGGACGGGAAAGCGGTACCCTTAGCAGGATCGGGGCATACCGTCTTGCACCACAAGCGGGCGTTCCCCTCCAGGCAATGCACTGCCAGGGGAACCCGCTCATCATCCTCCATGAGTAGGTCCTCAAAAAGTTTCTCCATCGACCCCACCCATTTCTCAACGACCCACGGATCAGTCGTGTCCCCTTCGAACGTGGGCGGGTCGTGTTTCTTAAAGTCTTTTAAGTTGGCCCGCACTCGATCCCGCTCGGTCATCACAACCCCCCCTTCACTCGTGGCGGCGGCAGCCACGATAGGGGTAGGCGTGACCACTGTCTCCTCCAGAGTAACCCGGCTAGTTGTCCCTGGCGCCGGTCCCGCAGTCGCCGCTGGCGGTGGCGCTGTCGGTGGTGCCGTGGCCGGTGCTGCCGGCCCCGGCGGAGGGACCGGGGCGGCCGTCCCTGGCGCGGCCTGCTGCTGATGCGTCAACTGACGCACGTGATCGGCGAGGGTGGCCAATTGCCCAGCCATTTCCCGCAATTGCTGTCGCAGAAGCTGGTTCTCCGCGGCCGTCGACGTTGTCGCGTCTGCCTCGGCGTCTCCCGCCGACGATCTGGTACGAACCATGTCTGCCACGCACAACAAGGGTCAACGTCAGACTTTACCTACAAAAATGAACCACTTAGCTCGAGAAAAGACTCCAACTTCCCCCCCCCCCCCGATCACTCACGTTCTACAGTCCTATGCCCTGCCCATTTCATTCACTTGTAGATAAGTGAGGTGTTCCCACGGATGTCGGCACTAACTGTTGTGATTGAATGTACTCTCTCTGATACCATCTTAATCTGTCACGTCCCGGGGGTTTCATTCAGCGGAAATATTTAGTAAAAAGGGTTTGATTAGCGTGTCTAATTTTTTTTGAAATTCCTTACTCCCCGGTGCGTGCCCAGACCCGCCGCATATACAGGATCTCTCTGTAAACGGACAGAGTCTCCCCTGTATATGCACGGCGTAGCGTTTAGTACATGTTCCGAGTCACACACAACCATTCAATCACAACAACCAGTAACATACAACAGTATTCTAATCATTCAAATGCATGGCCGATCAATTTGGAAAGGATAAATCCACAGATTTGAAAGAGCGCCCACCCGGCACTTATGTTTTGAAAACAAGTTTCGAAATCAGCATAAATCCACAGGGTTTTGAAAACGGTGCCCACACGGCACCTAAGTTTTGAAGACGGTTTTCGCAATCTTTTCTTTGGTTTTGTTTTTCTTTTTCAAATGGCCAACAGAAATAGAAGGGAGAACATCGCAAAGGAAGATAACTGAAAACAACTCGCACCGACATCCACACCGACCCCACAAGGGTATCGAGAACCTCACACACAACTACAACGTAAATGAAATGCAAGAATAAAAGAAGAAGTACAGTCCAGGGTTCCCAGCAACCCAGAAGCTCCTGCCCCGTCCTCACCGTCGCCTACCTCTCCCCCCGCCTGGACCCTGTCACGAAGTGGGTAGTCAGTGACGAATAATAGTAAAGCAGGAAAATACAGTAAAACAAACCGTGAAGATAACCGGAGCAACCCCCCGTCCTCTCAAGAGGGAAACAATAACCTGTACACCTGTACCCTGCTATACCCGGCCACGTCGGACAACTAAACCGACGGCCCATACCGTACCTGCAGAAACCCGACCACGTCGGACAACTAAACCGACGGGTCGCACCGCTCGCACCTCGGCGCCTCAAACCCCACAACTAATAAGGGGCCCCACTACGTCACCTCGTGGGTATACACGGGTCATAGACCACTTTTCTGGAAAAGCGCACCCTCACGGTGGCCAAACCGTGGGTGCGCGTGTTGCAGCCTCGAGCACAGGAACCATGAAGCAATATATATAAGTGTGCACGCGAACCATAAGAAACACATATATATGTAAAGGCGGAGGAACAATAAAACCATAGATAATCAGTTAATGCCTTCCCACGATATTCTAACCCAAGCATGGCATATATATATTAAAGCAAAGAGGATAGTAAAACTATAAATGAATTAGTTGATGCCTTCCCCCCAATACCCTAACCCAAGCATGAAGTCCATATGAAGTTTAGAACATCCCTTCTTTTTCCATATTTCCCTTTCCTCTTTATTTTAGCCGTTAGCACAATCAAACAGGTAATGTCTATCACCCTTCGGTCTCTAACCCAAGTACGCGCTAGATTGACCCCTCCCAACTTAATAAAATTACATGCAGGGACTTAGAACAACAACCCACCTCAAACACGAAGGAAGAGGCGTGTAGAAACTCCGACAAAAGAAACCCTCACCGCGTGCCCGAACAGCTGTAATAAAAATTCATTCGTTAAAAATATCGTTGCGGTTTAAAACACTCAAAAACGGGGCGAAACGGACTAAAAACGGAGCTCCTGGGCCCTTTTTCTGGAAGCGGGTGCACGGGTCCAACCGTGGACCGGGTCCACGGCGGCGGCGGCATGGGCGTGGGCCGGGAGCACGCGGCGCGGTGGACCAGCGCCGTCTTGGGCCGGGCCGCGCACGGGTGCGGGCGCGCGCCGGGTCCACGGCCCCGCGTTGCTGTGGCGTACGCCGGGTGCACGCCCGGGCGTGCACCGCGCGGCCTGGCGCACCGGGCCGTGCGCCGGGTCCGCGTCCCCGGGCCGCAAGGGCGTGCGCCGGGTGCACGCCGGCCCGGTGGACCGCGCGGCCTGGCGCACAGCTCCGTGCGCCGGGTTTGCGGCCCCGGGCCGGTGCGGCGTGCACCGGGTGCACCCGGACGGGTGGACCGCGGCCAGAAAACCCCAATATCGCGTCCGTTTTTGGCTCCGGTCGCGACCCCGCGATCACGGCGGCTCCGGCGATGACCTCGTGAACACGGTGACGGCGGCGGCGGCCTCCCGTTTAACCACGGCGGCGGCGGCCTCCCGTTTGGTCCCCAAAATTGCCTCGCTCGCGGTACAAGACGAAGGGAAATCCCGCCCCGACGATTCCAAGGATTTCCCCTCCCTTGCCCGGATCAAGAACAAAACAAGAAGCGTGCGTTCCCTCCTCGCCGAAGGGACGATCAAGAACCCCAAGAAGACAATTAACTGAAGAACTTCGTCCCACCTCGGTTTCGACGACGATGGTTGAGAGGAGGAGAATCGTCCGTTCTTGCGTGCCCGGTTCCGGTAGAAAGCGTGTGGTGTTCTTTCCCCCTCTCGGTGGCTTCGTCGCGATGCTCCACGCCGATCAAAGGGAAGGGTTTGGGGGAGAGCGTTCTTCGTCCACGCTCGGGCAACTCACGCCAAAACCAGAGAGAGGAGGGAAATAGGGTTCCCAAACCTAAACCCCCAACCCTTATTTAATCGACGATTTGGCGCAATTGGGTCTGAACCCAAACGAATGTAAATTAAGTTTAGATTAGATTAAATTACCAATTTAAATTAAATTAGATTAAATTAAATTCCCCAATTAAAAAAAGATTAAATTAAATTACCCGGGTCTGGTTTACCTCTAATAAGACGTGCTGAACACCCGAGCTGCTACAAACTTCCGAAATTTATTCCGGGAGATTCCGAGGTCGGAAATCAGATCCGATCGCGCCGCCGGTCTTCGTTTCGCAGGCTTTATTCTCTAAAAATACCCGCGAGCCCCGACGGCCTGCCCAAAACAACGCGAGAAAAGTTGTACCCCGGACCCCTTAGCCGAAGAGCGGTTCGAAATAAATTCACAGGTCAGACCAAAAAGGGAAAATAAACCCGCGGTTATTACAGATCATCAAAAATCTTTAGTTAAACGTACCTGATCCCTTTGAATTCTTCTTTCTTGAGATTGAGGTATACGATCCAAAGTTTCTTCATCTTCAATCTTCAAGACTTAATACATTCACGAAATACGCCAACTCAAATTCCGTAACAATCTCCCCCTTTGGCGGTTTCGTGACAAAACACAAATCCACAAAAGAAAATTTAAAAAGATATTTTTGTTGCTATCACCATATAACAAAAATTTACAAAAGAGATCCAGAAATTAAAAACATGAGATAAACTCCTAAGACAGACTCTATGTGAGGTCCCGGAATCCCCGACGTAGGAGTTGCTGGTTGTTGGGCAGCTTTTAGTGGCCGTTGGGAGTGTTTGTGCGCGTGTCGGGCCCAAGAAATGAATTTGTGATGCAATTTGGGATTTGCTTGCATCACTGGAGGCCTGCGTGGGTTGCGTGCAATTTGGACACAAGTGGTGGACTTCGGGCTTAAATTGAGACCCCGTGGGAAGTTGGGGGACCCGTCGGGTGTTTAGAAGTTATTTCGCGCGATTCAGATGTCAAATTTAGACTCCGGGTGAAGTCCGGATAAAAGTTACCTCTCCGGTCGCCTTCGGGAATTTTTAGAGTTGGAATTTAGCAAATCGGACTTTAAAAATGGACCCGGCGCGGAAATCGGAGCGAGTTGGCATTCGGCAAATTTTTGGGTGAGAATTTGGAGAAACGGACATCGTTTTTGGATTCAGCGCGCGAAATCGCTAGGATTGGACTATTTATTTGTTGGTTTTGGAGCCCGGATGGTGTGCGCGTTTTTCGAGGCGACGCGGCACGAGTTTCGAGGCATGGCACGTATCCCGAGGTGCTTGGCGGCTCGGATCCCGAGGGCCGTACGGACGCGCTGGCGGTGCGTCAGGCGCGACAGGCGCGCTTGGGAAGCGCGCCTGCGGAGCGCGGGCGCACGCGGGGGCCGCCACGTGGCGGGCCCCCACTGGCGCCCGCTCGGGCGCGCGTGGGCGCGCGCCCGTGTGGCGGCCCGTGTCCCGCGCCAGCACGGGCGCGGTGTCACGCGCCCGTGTGGCGCGCGGACTGCGCGCCCGCGTGGCGCGCATGGTTGCGCGCCACGTGGCGCGCTGGGCGCGTGCGTGGACCCGGCGCACGCGCCCAGCGCTGTGAACCGGCCGGTTGGCTCTTCCCATTGGTGGCCGCCGTGGACCGGGCCCGTGGACCGGCCCGTGGACCATTCCTCTTTCTCCCTTTTTCTTCTTCTTCTTCCTCCTCCCCGCACCACCATTTTTTCTCCTCTCTTTTCTTTGTCCTGCAACCGAGAGCGAGAGGGAGTGAGGGTGGAGCTTGGGTGAGGTGCGGCGGCGCGTCGTGGACTCCGTTTTGCGTGCGAGGACGCCCGGCGGAGTGGTTCGGCGACGGCGGCGCAAATGTGTAAGTCCCGTGTGTTGGTTTTACTGTATTTTTGTACAGTTTATGGAGCATTCTTTTAGACTGTTATTGGCGCACTGTGCACCGTTTTGCGTGCGGACCCCGTTTTACGGGCGGATCCTGCCGCCGTGCACCGTTTTGCGTGCGGACTCCGGCACTGTGCACCGTTTTGCGTGCGGACCCCGTTTTGCGGGCGGATCCTGGCACCGTGCACCGTTTTGCGTGCGGACTCCGGCACTGTGCACCGTTTTGCGTGCGGACCCCGTTTTGCGGGCGGATCCTGGCACCGTGCACCGTTTTGCGTGCGGACTCCGGCACTGTGCACCGTTTTGCGTGCGGACCCCGTTTTGCGGGCGGATCCTGGCACCGTGCACCGTTTTGCGTGCGGACTCCGGCACTGTGCACCGTTTTGCGTGCGGACCCCGTTTTGCGGGCGGATCCTGGCACCGTGCACCGTTTTGCGTGCGGACTCCGGCACTGTGCACCGTTTTGCGTGCGGACCCCGTTTTGCGGACGGATCCTGACACCGTGCACCGTTTTTTGTGCAGACTCCGTTTTTGCGTGCGGACTCCGGCGGCGTGCTCCGTTTTGCGTGCGGACTCCGGCGGCGTGCTCCGTTTTGCGTGCGGACTCCGGCAGCGGGCATCGTTTGCGTGCGGATCGCGTGGAGGCCAATTGCAAGTGTCTACGAGCAATTGGTGGCAAATCGAGGTGGGTGGCCTTATCTCCAAGTTTTATGGACTGTACAGTATTTCTACTGATGTAGGACTATGCATGATAGTTATTTCATTGGGTAGCATGCTATATTGTAGGAATTGTTATTCCTTTTATTATCTGTTAATATAGTTATCTTGGAACTTGACCTAGCACCCCCGTCATATGTTGCATGTGTAACCAGACCAGTAGAAAACCCTCACTTGGGCTAGGGTTATTTATGCTTAGACATCCACACTGTTCTTTCGTCCCTGGACATAGTGTTTCTCGCCCGGGTAGCGGGCCGAGAGGTCGGGACTTGCTTTTAGTGTGGGATGCTTTTGCACTCTTGCTTGGGAGCAGAGTGGAGTCTGGTAGTTGTAGCGGGTTGCTTATCTGTGCGGGGAGCCGTTTGGGTAAACGGTAGTTCCGAAAGGTCTTGTTTCCCTTTTATACTGTCGTGGCAGGGAGCCGTTGAGTAGACGGTAGTCCCGGGCCGTCGAGTTCTTCCGGTCCGTCTTGTTGGGAGCCGTTGGGGTTGACGGTGGTCCCAGGTCGTTGAGTGTTGTCCGACCTGTTTTGTTACCCTGAGTTGTGGGTCGTTCCTGGCTGTGGAGTATCTCCAGCCAGTGAGCTTTGTGCTGCGAGCTGTTGGAGAGGCTAGGGTCTCGTGTTTCGAGTTAGCCGATCAGCTGAGTCGTCGAGAGTGCTCCGACTGTTGTGCGAGATATTTGGGGATCTTGAGTCCTACCGTTCTGAGAGTGAGCGTGGATTTAGACTATAGCCTGCATATGCCAATGTCGATTACTCTATGCCGCGCCGTTTTCCTCAGTTGGGGCCGCGCCCCTGAGATGCCGCAGTGGATGCGATGGTTGGCCTGTTGAGGCAGTTTTGCGCGAGGGATGAGTTAGTCGGACAGGACGCCCCACGTAAATCCCGTCCTCGTGTGGATGTGTGGTAGTGGGCAGGAGCGTTCCTAGTCGACAGGCGCGGGCTTGACTGAACCTTTGAGGTAGTCGGTTCGATTGAGACGATTGAGCACCTTGGGTGCGAGTGGTCTCATTTACTTTGATCTGTTCCACTTTTGAGTATCTAGATAGAGGCATGGTAGCTGTAGAGTAGTTCCAGCCTTTCTTGTTTAGATTTCTTTACCTGTTATCTTTTACCTCTGGTAGACTTGGTGGGCAGACCGTTGGACTTGTTGACGGCACCCACTGAGAACTACTGTGGGAAGTAGTTCTCACACCCGTCGTGGTGTCTTTTCCCCAGGGACTTCTTCTTCTGTTCCTGTGTTCCTGTTGCTGATCCTTCTGGCCGAGGCGAGGGAGTCGCGAGCTAGTTCCCTACCCGTCGTTGGAGTGTAGCGGTACCCCCTTCAGAGGAGAGCTTCGGTTGATGGTTACTTCTTCTTCCTCTGTTGAGAGACCTTTGTAGAGAGGTATAGAGTTGTATTTTACTTTTACAGTTTGAGAGACTGTTGTAGTGAGGATATTCTTGTATCGAGAGTTTGTACACTGATGTATTTATTGGAGATACCTCCCTTTTGAGTTTTGTATCAGAGGACTTTGTATACGATCGTTTTGGGAGATGGATATGGTTTTATTTTCAGTTGTACAGTGTTTGATCTTCAGTTTTTAGTAGTCTACTTTCAGCTCTCTGATATCTGTTTACTGTAGATGTTTCTTTCTGCAGGTTAGACGCTTCGTCTGTACGGCAGTTTCCGTACAGATGGCGGATCTGTTGGCGAGCCCGGGTCGCAGTTTCGACCCCGGGGCGTGACAGATTAGAGTGGTATCAGAGCCTAGGTTGTAGGTCGTGGTGGACTTAGAAACCCTAGGCTTGTGGTTGGATATTAGGATGACTACGTGAGAGTCGTGACTTTAGCGAGAGTCCTGATTGAGTTTTACCTCTCCCAAGAGTCGGGATGAGTGATTGACATGTTTACTTTCCTAAGCGGTTATGTGGCTGCTGACAGCATAGTGCTATGGAATGGATGACATGTCTAGACTTTCGCTGGATTGGGTCGTATGGTTGTTGTGTCCTGACGTTTGTTATTGTGCAGTGGTTTGCGATACCCCTGAGACGTCATGTTTGATAGGACACACCCCGCACCTGATGAGCACCCGAGCAGCGGGAGACGGAGCTATCAGAGCAGTGCGAGACCCAGGAGTTTGTGTGTTGTGTTAGTTCCCCACTTTAACCGAGAAGGGCCGAATCCCTGAACGGTAATGGATCGAGAACTTCGATAGGCTGAGCCTAGAGTCTGTTCTTGTTTGATTGGGATTCTAGGCACCAGTCTATCAGGATTTTTGGATCTTTGCCGTGTCAGCCGGTTCTCCTCGCCTATGAGTGGGGCGTTGTTGTGGGGGCCGTTTGAAGTGACGGCGATCCCAGCTGTGGGGATATTTTCCCTGGCCGAGTTACCAGGAGGGCATTTTCCCTGGCCGAGTTGCCAGGAGGGCATTTTTCCTGGCTGAGTTACCAGGAGGATATTTTCCCTGGCTGAGTTACCAGGAGGGTATTTTCCCTGGCTGAGTTACCAGGAGGGTATTTTCCCTGGCTGAGTTACCAGGAGGGCATTTTCCCTGGCTGAGTTACCAGGAGGACGTTTTCCCTGGCCGAGTTACCAGGAGGGCATTTTTCCTGGCTGAGTTACCAGGAGGATATTTTCCCTGGCTGAGTTACCAGGAGGGTATTTTCCCTGGCTGAGTTACCAGGGGGATATTTTCCCTGGCTGAGTTACCAGGAGGGTATTTTCCCTGGCTGAGTTACCAGGAGGGTATTTTCCCTGGCTGAGTTACCAGGGGGATATTTTCCCTGGCTGAGTTACCAGGAGGGTATTTTCCCTGGCTGAGTTACCAGGAGGGTATTTTCCCTGGCTGAGTTACCAGGAGGGCATTTTCCCTGGCCGAGTTACCAGGAGGGCGTTTTCCCTGGCCGAGTTGCCAGGAGGGCATTTTCCCTGGCCGAGTTGCCAGGAGGGCATTTTCCCTGGCTGAGTTACCAGGAGGATATTTTCCCTGGCTGAGTTATCAGGAGGGCATTTTCCCTGGCCGAGTTACCAGATGGATAATTATCACTGGCCGAGTTACCAGATGGATAATTATCACTGGTCGAGTTACCAGATGGATAATTATCACTGGCCGAGTTACCAGATGGATAATTATCACTGGCCGAGTTACCAGATGGATAATTATCACTGGTCGAGTTACCAGATGGATAATTATCACTGGCCGAGTTACCAGATGGATAATTATCACTGGCCGAGTTACCAGATGGATAATTATCACTGGCCGAGTTACCAGATGGATAATTATCACTGGCCGAGTTACCAGATGGATAATTATCACTGGCCGAGCTACCAGAGACGATGCCGCCCAGTGGGTGGCGATGCCGCCCAGTGAGGGGCGATGCCGCCCAATGAGTGGCGATGCCGCCCAGTGAGGAGCGATGCCGCCCAAGAAGTGGCGATGCCGCCCAGTGAGGGGCGATGTCGCCCAATGGAGAGGCGATGCCGCCCAGTGAGGGGCGATGCCGCCCAGTGAGTGGCGATGCCGCCTAGTGAGTGACGAAGGTTTGGCCTGTTGAGGCGATTTTCACCTCCGGCCGAGTTACCAGGTGGTTATTTTAGTGAGATTGAGATGATCTGGCAGGACGCCGAGATTTGATGGCGTCGAGTTCGTCCTGATGGACTACCGGGAGCGTCTCCAACCGTGAGTGGCGTGTTGACATAGTTTCCCCACTTTAAACGAGAGGGACCGAATCCTTGAACGGTAAAGGAGTGAAAACTTTGATAGACTAAGCCTAGAGTCTGTTCTTGTTTGATTGGGGTTCTAGGCACCGGTCTATCGGGATTTCCGGATCTTTGCCGCGTCAGTCGGTTCTTCTCGCCTTGGAGTGGGGTGTTGTTGTGAGTTGAGTCGTTGAGGGTTCTCCGACATGGCTGTGAGAGTGCTAGGGCATTTGCATTGTTGTATGGGCTGGAGATAGGACCCTTAGCTTGTGCTCGTGAGGTTAGATACCTGATCACGTGTTGCACATAGATAGTGTTGTTGGTCCTGCCCTGTGCAGTTGGGGCCCTGGTTTTTGCCTATTGATCTTTTGGCCCTTCCTCAGCTCCGGAAGTTTCGAGGGTATAGGACTGTGAAGATCTGAGGCCGTGATGCTTGAGTATACCACACCGTTGATACACGGTGGTGATGCCACGCCGTTGGTGCACGGCGGTGATGCCACGCCGTTGGTGCACGGCGGTGATGCCACGCCGTTGGTGCACGGCGGTGATGCCACGCCGTTGGTGCACGGCGGTGATGCCACGCCGTTGGTGCACGGCGGTGATGCCACGCCGTTGGTGCACGGCAGTGATGCCACGCCGTTGGTGCACGGCGGTGATGCCACGCCGTTGGTGCACGGCAGTGATGCCACGCCGTTGGTGCACGGCGGTGATGCCACGCCGTTGGTGCACGGCGGTGATGCCACGCCGTTGGTGCACGGCGTGATGCCACGCCGTTGGTGCACGGCGGTGATGCCACGCCGTTGGTGCACGGTGGTGATGCCACGCCGTTGGTGCACGGCAGTGATGCCACGTTGTAGGTACACAACGGTGAGAGTTTTTGGGGATGTTTCGGACTTTTGATCGCGAGTTTGGGCATCAGCTTTATGATTGCCTTGCGAGCCAGTTTTCAGTCCCGTTCACCGACGGTTTGTTCCCGTCAGGGTGTTCTTTTAGTTGAGGGATCGACTTCGACCCGAGGGTCCGTTGGGGTTTTGCTAGCATGTTGAGCTGAGCGACCAACTGCGGCATGAGATTGTGCCTTTAGAGGATCCCTTTTGATGGTAGCCTGCAATTGTGTAGTCCACTCGAGTGGGTTCGGATCGGGGAGTAACCAAGTGAAGACCCCAGCTTTTTGGATTCCCCTCCTTATTGGATGAATGTGCGGGTATGCTGCGGGTCGTCTTGTTGAGATTGGCACCATGTGGTGGTTTGGTGCGTGTTACACTTGTGGTTTTCCCGTTTCCCCCAGCCTTTGTGAGGAGCCCTGTGGTTTTCCACGTCTCAGCTCAGTAGGGATGTGTTTTCCTCGCCCGTGATTTACTTGGCCCTTTGAGATCCGTGATTAGTGGAGTACGATGGACGACCGTTGCGAATTCTGGCTCGAGAGATGAGAGAATTGCACATCGGGTCATACCGTACTTGTTGTTGTTGCGGAGTAATCACGAGGAGCGAGTGGAGTTTGGGGAGCTGGAGGCGTATTGTTAGATACCTAGCCATGGTATTCTTGACTCCTGATGGGCTTGATTTAGTTTCGAGGACGAAACTTTCTTTTAGTGGGGGAGGATGTGAGGTCCCGGAATCCCCGACGTAGGAGTTGCTGGTTGTTGGGCAGCTTTTAGTGGCCGTTGGGAGTGTTTGTGCGCGTGTCGGGCCCAAGAAATGAATTTGTGATGCAATTTGGGATTTGCTTGCATCACTGGAGGCCTGCGTGGGTTGCGTGCAATTTGGACACAAGTGGTGGACTTCGGGCTTAAATTGAGACCCCGTGGGAAGTTGGGGGACCCGTCGGGTGTTTAGAAGTGATTTCGCGCGATTCAGATGTCAAATTTAGACTCCGGGTGAAGTCCGGATAAAAGTTACCTCTCCGGTCGCCTTCGGGAATTTTTAGAGTTGGAATTTATCAATTCGGACTTTAAAAATGGACCCGGCGCGAAAATCGGATCGAGTTGGCATTCGGCAAATTTTTGGGTGAGAAATTGGAGAAACGGACATCGTTTTTGGATTCAGCGCGCGAAATCGCTAGGATTGGACTATTTATTTGTTGGTTTTGGAGCCCGGATGGTGTGCGCGTTTTTCGAGGCGACGCGGCACGAGTTTCGAGGCATGGCACGTATCCCGAGGTGCTTGGCGGCTCGGATCCCGAGGGCCGTACGGACGCGCTGGCGGTGCGTCAGGCGCGACAGGCGCGCTTGGGAAGCGCGCCTGCGGAGCGCGGGCGCACGCGGGGGCCGCCACGTGGCGGGCCCCCACTGGCGCCCGCTCGGGCGCGCGTGGGCGCGCGCCCGTGTGGCGGCCCCGTGTCCCGCGCCAGCACGGGCGCGGTGTCACGCGCCCGTGTGGCGCGCGGACTGCGGCCCGCGTGGCGCGCATGGTTGCGCGCCACGTGGCGCGCTGGGCGCGTGCGTGGACCCGGCGCACGCGCCCAGCGCTGTGAACCGGCCGGTTGGCTCTTCCCATTGGTGGCCGCCGTGGACCGGGCCCGTGGACCGGGCCCGTGGACCATTCCTCTTTCTCCCCTTTTTCTTCTTCTTCTTCCTCCTCCCCGCACCACCATTTTTCTCTCTCTTTTCTTTGTCCTGCAACCGAGAGCGAGAGGGAGTGAGGGTGGAGCTTGGGTGAGGTGCGGCGGCGCGTCGTGGACTCCGTTTTGCGTGCGAGGACGCCCGGCGGAGTGGTTCGGCGACGGCGGCGCAAATGTGTAAGTCCCGTGTGTTGGTTTTACTGTATTTTTGTACAGTTTATGGAGCATTCTTTTAGACTGTTATTGGCGCACTGTGCACCGTTTTGCGTGCGGACCCCGTTTTACGGGCGGATCCTGCCGCCGTGCACCGTTTTGCGTGCGGACTCCGGCACTGTGCACCGTTTTGCGTGCGGACCCGTTTTGCGGGCGGATCCTGGCACCGTGCACCGTTTTGCGTGTGGACTCCGGCACTGTGCACCGTTTTGCGTGCGGACCCCGTTTTGCGGGCGGATCCTGGCACCGTGCACCGTTTTGCGTGCGGACTCCGGCACTGTGCACCGTTTTGCGTGCGGATCCCGTTTTGCGGGCGGATCCTGGCACCGTGCACCGTTTTGCGTGCGGACTCCGGCACTGTGCACCGTTTTGCGGGCGGATCCTGGCACCGTGCACCGTTTTGCGTGCGGACTCCGGCACTGTGCACCGTTTTGCGTGCGGACCCCGTTTTGCGGACGGATCCTGACACCGTGCACCGTTTTTTGTGCAGACTCCGTTTTTGCGTGCGGACTCCGCGGCGTGCTCCGTTTTGCGTGCGGACTCCGGCGGCGTGCCCCGTTTTGCGTGCGGACTCCGGCAGCGGGCATCGTTTGCGTGCGGATCGCGTGGAGGCCAATTGCAAGTGTCTACGAGCAATTGGTGGCAAATCGAGGTGGGTGGCCTTATCTCCAAGTTTTATGGACTGTACAGTATTTCTACTGATGTAGGACTATGCATGATAGTTATTTCATTGGGTAGCATGCTATATTGTAGGAATTGTTATTCCTTTTATTATCTGTTAATATAGTTATCTTGGAACTTGACCTAGCACCCCCGTCATATGTTGCATGTGTAACCAGACCAGTAGAAAACCCTCACTTGGGCTAGGGTTATTTATGCTTAGACATCCACACTGTTCTTTCGTCCCTGGACATAGTGTTTCTCGCCCGGGTAGTGGGCCGAGAGGTCGGGACTTGCTTTTAGTGTGGGATGCTTTTGCACTCTTGCTTGGGAGCAGAGTGGAGTCTGGTAGTTGTAGCGGGTTGCTTATCTGTGCGGGGAGCCGTTTGGGTAAACGGTAGTTCCGAAAGGTCTTGTTTCCCTTTTATACTGTCGTGGCAGGGAGCCGTTGAGTAGACGGTAGTCCCGGGCCGTCGAGTTCTTCCGGTCCGTCTTGTTGGGAACCGTTGGGGTTGACGGTGGTCCCAGGTCGTTGAGTGTTGTCCGACCTGTTTTGTTACCCTGAGTTGTGGGGTCGTTCCTGGCTGTGGAGTATCTCCAGCCAGTGAGCTTTGTGCTGCGAGCTGTTGGAGAGGCTAGTGTCTCGTGTTTCGAGTTAGCCGATCAGCTGAGTCGTCGAGAGTGCTCCGACTGTTGTGCGAGATATTTGGGGATCTTGAGTCCTTCCGTTCTGAGAGTGAGCGTGGATTTAGACTATAGCCTGCATATGCCAATGTCGATTACTCTATGCCGCGCCGTTTTCCTCAGTTGGGGCCGCGCCCCTGAGATGCCGCAGTGGATGCGATGGTTGGCCTGTTGAGGCAGTTTTGCGCGAGGGATGAGTTAGTCGGACAGGATGCCCCACGTAAATCCCGTCCTCATGTGGATGTGTGGTAGTGGGCAGGAGCGTTCCTAGTCGACAGGCGCGGGCTTGACTGAACCTTTGAGGTAGTCAGTTCGATTGGGACGATTGAGCACCTTGGGTGCGAGTGGTCTCATTTACTTTGATCTGTTCCACTTTTGAGTATCTAGATAGAGGCATGGTAGCTGTAGAGTAGTTCCAGCCTTTCTTGTTTAGATTTCTTTACCTATTATCTTTACCTCTGGTAGACTTGGTGGGCAGACCGTTGGACTTGTCGACGGCACCCACTGAGAACTACTGTGGGAAGTAGTTCTCACACCCGTCGTGGTGTCTTTTCCCCAGGGATTTCTTCTTCTGTCCTGTGTTCCTGTTGCTGATCCTTCTGGCCGAGGCGAGGGAGTCGCGAGCTAGTTCCCTACCCGTCGTTGGAGTGTAGCGGTACCCCCTTCAGAGGAGAGCTTCGGTTGATGGTCACTTCTTCTTCCTCTGTTGAGAGACCTTTGTAGAGAGGTATAGAGTTGTATTTACTTTTACAGTTTGAGAGACTATTGTAGTGAGGATATTCTTGTATCGAGAGTTTGTACACTGATGTATTCATTGGAGATACCTCCCTTTTGAGTTTTGTATCAGAGGACTTTGTATACGATCATTTTAGTGGGAGATGTGTTACGGAATTTGAGTTGGCGCATTTCGTGAATAGTTCATGTCTTGAAGATTGAAGATGAAGAAACTCTGGATCAATACCTCAATCTCAAGAAAGAAGAATTCAAAAGGATCAGGTACGTTTAACTAAATAATTTGTGATGATCCGAATACTTCTTATAGTGTAGAAACACCTGGAAGAGGTTTTAATTGCATATTCATCAAAAACTGGACATGGGACATGTTCAGGATCCGGATCATGTCGTTTCAATCCGGATCCCGAAGGGTGTTCGTTCATACACTAGTTCAATCCGGATCATGGCATTTGATGATCCGGATCCCGAACATGAGTTTTACCTGTTGGCTTGAACGATCCGGATCGTGGAATCTCAATCCGGATCCCGAACACATTGTTCTGGTAAAACTGTATGAACGATCCGGATCGTAGATTATGATCCGGATCCCGAACAGGCGTTTTCTGGAAATTGCTCTCTACGCGTCTGCGATCCGGATCGTGACTTGCGCAATCCGGATCGCCGTCGGTAAAACTTTCCAGAAAAGTTTGTTTTTGATCCGAATATTCTTCCTAGGGTTTCTAACCTATAAATAGCCCTTCCTTTTCATTTCTAGGGCAATCCACACATCGGAAAAAGAGCCGTCATTTTCAAATATCATTTTATACGGCCTTAGATCCACATATAGAGAAGAACGGAAATCATTAGATCTATTTAATGGTTCTTCATCTATATTGATTAGTTTGATTCTAGGTTTTCATACTCATATCTTGAGTTGAATCAAACTAATGAATACTTAGATGGTATTTCCGATCTACTCTTGATCTAAGTATTCGGCGGATCATCACCACCCAAACAAACAACGATTTACCCCAAAATCGGCGCGTGGACTCGCGTGGCCTTGTGGATTCAAGGTGTTATCGCTCTCGTGGATTCGGAGCGAGGTGCGTTCGTGGATTCGAAGCGTACCATTGGGTGAAGACCGTGGATTCGGTCGGACGTCGTGGACTCGACGTTGGACGCTGTGGATTCAGCGTTGGGCGCAAATCGTGGATTCGAGAAGCGTTGTGGAGCGAGCGGAGAAGATCGACTAGGGGCGTATGGTAAAAGGTTGAGTCGTCTGTGAGTACGTTATATCACCTTGTACGTGTGTTAACTCTAGTGGATTTCGCCGTGTTATCGGTCCCGTGGTTTTTTACTCCGGTTTGGAGTTTTCCACGTAAAAATCTTGTGTGTTCTTTTATTTTTCCGCATTGGGTTTTATCGCACAATGATTTTTTGAGTGTTTATTGTTTACACCTATTCACCCCCCTCTAGGTGTTTTTTCCCCTATTTAGATCCTTATTAACCTAAACCCAACAAGTGGTATCAGAGCGGGAATAGGGTTGTAAACAATGGTTGAAGGTGGAAACATCAATCGACCCCCTTTCTTTGATGGAACTAATTATGCGTACTGGAAAGTACGGATGAAAGCTTTCTTAATTTCCATCGACGAAAGGGTGTGGCAATCAATTGAATTAGGATGGTCTAATCCAACTGAAATTTTAGATGATGTTCGCACCTTAAAACCTAGGTCGAAATGGACCAAGGAAGAGATAGACTTATCTTCTTACAATGGCAAAGGGATTAATGCTCTATTTAATGCTTTGTCACAAACTGAGTTCTCTCGCGTCTCGGCATGTGAGACTGCGAAAGAAATCTGGGATGTTCTTCAAGTTACGCATGAGGGAACTAACCTAGTGAAGATTCAGAAACTGCAAATGCTTACGAGCAAGTTTGACTCTATCTCTATGGCAGAGAATGAATCCTTCACTGACTATTACACACGATTGCAAGACATCGTGAACTCATGTGCTAACTTGGGAGAGAAGATTCCAGAATTTAAAGTTGTAAGAAAAATTCTAAGAACTCTTCCTGAACGATTTCGCCCGAAGGTTGCAGCCATTGAAACAATTAAACACCCGGACGAAATGCGTGTAGAAGAATTAGTAGGTGCTTTACAAACTTATGAAATGACTTTTCCTACTAACTATTCTTCTGGAAAGGCATCCTCTTCTAAGTCTTCAGGTTACGCATTGAAATCAACTAAAGAAGAAGACGCGGATTCATCCTCCTCGGACGACGACGAGAACATTTCTATGGAGGACTTTGAGAAGCAGCTCGCTCTCTTGACAAGGAAGTTTCGCCGCAACTTTCGAAGGGGAAATTCAAGCAAAACTCCATCCTTCGGAAAGTCGAAGAAAGGCAAGGGATTCTTCAAGCTACAAGTCAAGAAGCCAAGAGAACTTCTCAAAGGATAAGAAAAGTTCTGAGGGACAAGTTCAGTGTTTCAAATGTCGAGGCTACGGCCACATAGCAACGGAATGTCCCAACAAGAATCCGGCTAAGAAGAAAGCGATGCAAGCAGTCACTTGGGATGACAACTCCACGTCAAATGAGTCATCGTCAAGTGATGAAGAAGACAACGCGACAGCTTTCCACGCGTCCACCAAACCTTCATCCTTCATGTGCTTAATGGCAAGTACATCCGACTCACTGTCCAACTCCACTGTGGAAAAGATTGCAACGGACGATGAGTCAGATAATTCGGAAGGTGAAGATTTTGTTTTAGCCTACCATCAACTTTTGAGGGATTCAAAGAAACTGGCTAAACAAAACAAGGGGTTGAAAGAGAGATTACAGGATCTTGAAGATGAAGTAAAAAGAGTAACCTCTATCTCAACCGATCTTGAAGTGGAAAGGGACAATCTGATTAAGACAAATGTTTCCCTTCAAGAGTCCAATGAGCATTTCGAGAAGAGTTATGTAGACATGGTGAACAAAGCGAATTACTTCTTGAAGCTCTACGGCGAGGCCCGACAGGAAAAATTGGAAATGACAGAGACCATACGCCAACTAAAGGATGACTTACAGAGATTTTCTTCTGGAAGGAGTAAGTTGGACAGACTTCTTGGTCTCGGTCAAAGAAACAAGTTCGGCCTCGGATACACTCAAACTGGAGACATTCCAAGTTCGAGTGGTACAGTATTTGTGCCTCAGTCGGTATCTCCTCCTCCGACACCGGTGTTCACGACAAGCAACGACAACGAACCTACTACATCATCTTCGGAATCGACAAGAACCAAGGTATGTTTTCGTTGTGGCATTTCAGGGCACATAAGAAGAAACTGCAAGACTGGAGCCAAACGCACACCTCAAGAACATCTTGCAATGACTACCAAAAGGGCTATTCCTCGAAAACAACTCCAACCAAATTGACGGAAAAGAGCCTTGGTAGTACATCGCTCAAGACGACATCATCAAGGAGCAGCAATTCTTCAAGCAAGACGCTCTCACCTAGGAAATCAACTTCACGACCATTACCGACGCATACCAAAAAGGTTTGGGTGCGCAAAGGTGAGATCTTTCCCTGTCTTGCTACCAATGTTTCCTTGCATGCATATGATAGTTCGTCTTGGTATCTGGATAGCGGGTGTTCCCGTCATATGACCGGCGATAAAAACTGTTTTCAAACTTTTGAGAAAAACTCCGGAGGACTTGTTGTTTTCGGAGATGGTCGGTCTTCCAAAATTGTTGGAAAGGGAACGGTAGCTATTCCAGATGGCCCGGTTCTAGATAATGTATTATTTGTTCATGGCCTTAAGACTAACCTCATAAGCATAAGTCAACTGTGTGATAGTGGTTATTCAGTTAATTTTTCATCTGATAAATGCACTGTAACTGACATGAACCATGCTTTCTTTTTAAAGGGGGTTAGATCAGAAAACAATTGTTATGTAGTTCCTTCTAAAATTTCTGAAAAATGTAACCTAGCATCTTTGAAAAATGAAACACTTTGGCATGAAAGGCTAGGTCACATAAACTTTAAGGAACTTGCTAGAATTTCAAATAAAGATGTGGTCAAAGGGGGTTCCGAAACTTTCTTTTGAACAAAACCTTGTGTGTGGCGGTTGCCAAAAGGGAAAACAGTCTAGGACTGCACACAAGAATTTGAACCACATAGGTACAAAACGGCCTTTGGAACTTTTGCATATGGACTTAATGGGGCCAACTCGTCAACCATCTCTGGGAGGTAAATGGTATATTTTCTTGTTGGTTGATGACTTTTCTAGATATACTTGGGTAGCCTTTCTAAAAGAAAAAGCTGATACCTTTGATTCTTTTCTCGAAATCTGCAATCGTATTATGATAGAAAAGAATGAAAGGATTACTCGAGTTAGGAGTGATAGAGGTGGGGAATTCATAAATTCCAAATTCATTGATTTTTGTGTTTCTAATGGCATTAAACATGAATTCTCCGCACCTTACACACCTCAACAAAATGGTGTAGTCGAGCGCAAAAACAGGGTCGTACAGGAAATGGCACGTGTTATGCTTCACAGCCGGAACTTACCTTTTTATTTTTGGGCTGAAGCGGTGAACACTGCTGTTTATGTTATCAATCGAGTGTACTTGCGCCCGGGGACTTTTAATACACCATATGAACTTTGGTTTTGTAGAAAACCTAACATCAAGTATTTTCGCATTTTCGGGAGTCGATGTTTTATCTTACGTGATCGTGAAAACCTTGGAAAATTTGACTCTCGAAGTGACGAAGGGATTTTCTTAGGTTATTCTACAAACAGCAGAGCATATCGAGTCTTTAACTTAGAATCTAAGACGATCGTAGAATCGATTAATGTTAAGGTAGATGAGGCTTTTCACTTTGAATCAGAAAAATCTACCCTCGATATCTCTATTGATGATGATTCACCTGCTAATGCATCTTCTTCTAACAATTCTTTCGATAATAATATTGATGCATCTAACGGTTCTTCAAGCTCATGTGATGTGCAGGAATCATCTCGTGTACCTCCGCCTACTCCTCTACCTCAGACGTTACGCATCTCCAAGGATCACCCTGAGTCGAACATAATTGGAGATCCACAAGAAGGAGTTAGAACACGGAGACAATTGGTTTGCGGATTTGCATGCTATGTATCTCAAATCGAACCAAGGAATGTTGATGAAGCTCTCCAAGATGATTATTGGATTAAAGCAATGCAGGAAGAGCTTCATCAATTCGAGCGAAACAAAGTCTGGGAACTGACAAAGCCTCCGAAGCAACACAATGTGATAGGTACCAAATGGATCTTCAAGAACAAGAAAAACGAAGAAGGTACTATCATCCGGAACAAAGCAAGGTTAGTTGCTCAAGGCTATTCTCAAGTCGAAGGTATAGACTTTGATGAAACCTTCGCCCCAGTAGCTAGACTCGAGTCCATTCGTATACTGTTTGCTATTGCTTGTCATTTTAAAATCAAATTATTTCAAATGGACGTTAAGAGCGCCTTTTTAAATGGATTTTTAAATGAGGAAGTTTATGTAGCTCAACCGAAAGGTTTTGTGGATCATAAACTACCTAACCATGTTTTTCGACTGAAAAAGGCTCTTTACGGTCTGAAACAAGCACCGCGAGCATGGTACGAAAGGTTGACAAAGCACCTTTTGGAAAAGGGCTACACTCGAGGGGGAGCTGACAGGACTCTCTTTGTGAAGCATTATCAAAATGATTTCATAGTTGCTCAAATTTATGTTGATGACATTGTTTTTGGAGCAACAAGAAATAATGATGCTTCTAAATTCGCGGAGACCATGGAAAGCGAATTTGAGATGTCCATGATGGGCGAGTTGAATTACTTTCTTGGATTACAAGTTAAGCAGAACGATGAAGGAATTCACTTGTGTCAATCCAAGTATGCACTGGAGTTGGTCAAAAAGTTTGACCTTGAAAATTCGAAAGATTTTCCAACTCCAATGGGAACTAGCCATAAGGGACTTGGAAGTGAATCACAATGTGAGAATGTAGACGAGAAACTGTACCGGAGTATGATTGGAAGTCTACTATATCTCACGGCTAGTCGCCCGGATATATCCTTCAGTGTGGGGATTTGTGCGAGATATCAATCAGCACCGAAGGAGGTTCACCTGAAAGCGGTGAAACGGATCATCCGGTATATCAAAGGTACAATCAGTTTCGGAATTTGGTATCCCATGGGAACGACTTTGGATATTGTTGGATACTCAGATGCCGACTGGGCTGGTTCTGTGGATGACCGAAAAAGCACGAGTGGTGCATGCTTCTATCTAGGCCACTGCCTTGTTGCATGGCACAGTAAGAAACAGAACTGCATAGCACTCTCGACTGCCGAAGCGGAGTACATTTCTGCAGGAAGTTGCTCAACCCAATTGATTTGGATGAAGAGCGTGTTGAGTGATTTCCGAATTTCAACATCTTCGGTAACCATTTTATGTGACAACACTAGTGCCATTAACATTTCTAAAAACCCTGTGTTGCACTCTAGAACAAAACATATTGAACTTAGATATCATTTTCTTAGAGAGCTAGTTGAATCAAACATTCTTCAACTGTCATATATTTCAACTGAAGATCAATTAGCTGACATCTTGACAAAACCTTTGGATCAAAAACGTTTTATTCACTTGCGTAAAGCAATTGGCATGCTTTCCTTGAAATAACCTCTTTTGAAACTTTTGCTTAGATTAGGTTTTGTTTTTGTTCTTTGTATTTGTTTTGTTCTTTATCTATGTTTTGTACATAGCACACTAATTGAGCACATTTCATAATTGACTTTACTTGCACCTTGACATGCATTTAGAAATTTATTATGTCCTTGATGTCATAATATCTCAATGTTGCAATGATCATTTACGTTATTTAAACCATCTTCTAAGTGATCAAAGTCAATTTCTCTCTCAATGATCTCTTGGTATAGTCATTATCATATTTGATTGCTTGGTCGAGTATGAGTTCGAGATCAATGGGTTGGTTGAATACCTTATATATTAAATAATTGATAGCCAATTGAGGGGGAGTCAATGAAATCTGAAATGCTCAAAAGATGTGGAAAGAGTTACATCCCAGTGAGGAGTGTGAAAACTACCACCACATGGAGAAAATGAAAGAAAAAGAAACTCCATGAATGAAAAGCAAACTTTTTGTTTTGAAAATTGTTGATGAAACTCATATTGAAATACTTGACTCAGTCGTATTTCATGGTTGGTATAAGGTGGGATTTTTAGTAAAAGATGCTCAAAGAGCCACTCCTTCAACAGATTGTCTAGATATATTATTTAACTTATCTGGGATTTCAAACATCTATTGATCTTGGTACTTCATTTTCTTTACTGAAATTGATGATTTGATAAAGACATTACACATAAGATCAAGATAGATGTAATTGAAGTTGTTCAACTTTAAGTGTTTTAACTTTCGTAAATCTTCGTTTCATTTTTGGATATTATTGATAGATTTTTCATAATCTATTTCTTGTTGTGGAACGATGCTATTTGTTTAAAGTTGACATGATAAAATGCTTACATACTTTTTCTGGATTTTATTGTATTTTTTTTAACTTTTCTGGAGAAAAAGGTGTAGGCGATCCGGATCGTGGCAAAGTGATCCGGATCCCGAATGCAGGATTTTCCCTGTGTGTGGCCGATCCGGATCTCATTCACGACCGATCCGGATCGCGGCTAGGGCTTCTTATAGAAACCTTCAGATTCAAGATTTCTTTACCAAATTTCTGATTTCCAAGCTTCTAGAGTTTCTCTTTCTAGATCTCTTGCTTCCTAGTGCTTCAAAACTCAAGCTTCTTCGGATTCAAGTAAGTTTTCATGATCAAAACTCGGTTTTTCACAGTTTTTAGGTTTTTTCATCAAACGCGAGCAGAAAAGATGGATTTTCTTCGTTTGTGAACGGTTTTTGATCAAACTTCTTTTGAAATAAGAACTCTGGATCTATTAGTTTTGCTTTTATGCTGGGTTTTTGCATGATTAACGAGTTTTTAGCCTTCGATTTCTAAAAATTCGGTTTTAGGGCATAAAAGAGGAATTTGTGTAAAACATGAAATTGATCTATTTTTAACATTCTTTTTGGAAAACTAATTTGATTCTTAGCTTCTCTATATGATTATGATTGTCTAGGTACAATGTGTTAAGATTTTTCAAAATTTGACAATTTTTCATATGTTCTTGAGTTGGTTTTCACAGGACATTCTCTTTAAACTCAAAGCACTAGAGTCAATGGCATTTTCGTGGTTGCTCATCCTGCTGGTTGCTATGCTACCCGGGGTTCATCGGTTAAGGAAGAACCAGGCGTCTCAACTGGAGACAAGCCCGAAGGAGCAAATGAAGACAGCTCAGACTACGATAGTGAAGAATGGGATGAGTTCCTTAAAGACGTTCAGAAAAAGATTGATGAAGAAGAAAGAGAGTTCAGGAAAGGGAAAAAGCTGGCGAAATTTGCCTCCACAACCAAACAGTACACAAGAAAGAAAAGTGAAGCGAAGCACGAACCAACGGAGTGGGCCTCTAACTAGAGCACGCTCACTTTCAGGATCCTTGCAAACTGGATCACCGTGGACTGCTGGACCTGATGCACCATCTGCATCTAGACAGCGTTCATCTTTTCCAAGGACGCAAACAACAGAGACAGAAACTTTGGAATCGATTCGTCGAGAACAACAGAGGGTCTCGGTTACACATGAAAGGATATTGAGAGAACTTCAAGAAATCTCTGCTGAACACAAGAAACTCAAGAGGAAATACTCAAATCTTAAGAGCTTGATTAAAGGATTTTTAAGCAAGCTGAGCTCTTCTAGCTCTGGCTCGTCAGACTGAAAAACAGAGTTGGACACTTTTGTTTGGGCTTTTAGATTTCAGGACATTACTTTTCTTTACTCATCTCTCAGTTTGTGCATATTCTTAGTTAATTCTCTTTTGTGCATATTCTTAGGTTAATTCTCTTTTTGTGCATATTGTTAGAAACTTATGAACTTTTTGTTTACTCTCCTTACATATTGTAGCTCATGCTACATTTTTGGCTTTATTTGTGACAAAAAGGGGGAGAGAATGAGAGTGAGAGTTGAAGAGTTATAAACTCTGAACAATGAAAAACAATGAACTCTGAACAATGACTGTGAATGAATCAAGGAATGAATCAAGGTAAGTATGAATCTCAACTCAACTTGGGTTTTCTTTTGTGGATTGTGACATGCTTCTATACTAACTATTTGACTAACTATTTGGGCATGTAATATGACTAACAAGTTGGTGTTGGACTAACATACTTTGACATTTGGTTTTCAATTGCTTAGATGATATGTTGGTTTTAACTATGTTCTTTCACATATCTGATTCTTTCAAATGTCATGATGAGATCAAACTCTAATTCTGCATTTGGTTTTCAATGTTTCAATTCTTGAGGTATCTAACGATTTTGTTTGTCAAGAATGTTTTCTGTGTGCAGAAGTTACAGATGTCTAAGTCTAGAGTCTGTTCTAGGAGTTTGTCTCATGTTTTTATTTTTCATGGAACTCTTTTGTAAATTTTTGTTGTATGGTGATAGCAACAAAAATATCCTTTTTGAATTTTCTTTGTGGATCTGTGTTTTGTCACGAAACCGCCAAAGGGGGAGATTGTTACGGAATTTGAGTTGGCGCATTTCGTGAATAGTTCAAGTCTTGAAGATTGAAGATGAAGAAACTCTGGATCAACTACCTCAATCTCAAGAAAGAAGAATTCAAAAGGATCAGGTACGTTAAATTAAATAATTTGTGATGATCCGAATACTTCTTATAGTGTAGAAACACCCGGAAGAGGTTTTAACTGCATATTCATCAAAAACTGGACATGGGACATGTTCAGGATCCGGATCATGTCGTTTCGATCCGGATCCCGAAGGGTGCTCGTTCATACACTAGTTCAATCCGGATCATGGCATTTGATGATCCGGATCCCGAACATGAGTTTTACCTGTTGGCTTGAACGATCCGGATCGTGGAATCTCAATCCGGATCCCGAACACATTGTTCTGGTAAAACTGTATGAACGATCCGGATCGTAGATTATGATCCGGATCCCGAACAGGCGGTTTTCTGGAAATTGCTCTCTACGCGTAAGCGATCCGGATCGTGACTTGCGCAGTCCGGATCGTCGCCCGTAAAACTTTCCAGAAAAGTTTGTTTTTGATCCGAATATTCTTCCTAGGGTTTCTAACCTATAAATAGCCCTTCCTTTTCATTTCTAGGGCAATCCACACATCGGAAAAAGAGCCGTCATTTTCAAATATCATTTTATACGGCCTTAGATCCACATATAGAGAAGAACGGAAATCATTAGATCTATTTAATGGTTCTTCATCTATATTGATTAGTTTGATTCTAGGATTTTCATACTCATATCTTGAGTTGAATCAAACTAATGAATACTTAGATGGTATTTCCGATCTACTCTTGATCTAAGTATTCGGCGGATCATCACCACCCAAACAAACAACGATTTACCCCAAAATCGGCGCGTGGACTCGCGTGGCCTTGTGGATTCAAGGTGTTATCGCTTTCGTGGATTCGGAGCGAGGTGCGTTCGTGGATTCGAAGCGTACCATTGGGTGAAGACCGTGGATTCGGTCGGACGTCGTGGATTCGACGTTGGACGCTGTGGATTCAGCGTTGGCGGCGCAAATCGTGGATTCGAGAAGCGTTGCGGAGCGAGCGGAGAAGATCGACTAGGGGCGTATGGTAAAAGGTTGAGTCGTCTGTGAGTACGTTATATCACCTTGTACGTGTGTTAACTCTAGTGGATTTCGCCGTGTTATCGGTCCCGTGGTTTTTTACTCCGGTTTGGAGTTTTCCACGTAAAAATCTTGTGTGTTCTTTTATTTTTCCGCATTGGGTTTTATCGCACAATGATTTTTGAGTGTTTATTGTTTACACCTATTCACCCCCCTCTAGGTGTTTTTTCCCCTATTAGATCCTTATTAACCTAAACCCTACAAGATGGATATGGTTTTATTTTCAGTTGTACAGTGTTTTGATCTTCAGTTTTTAGTAGTCTACTTTCAGCTCTCTGATACCTGTTTACTGTAGATGTTTCTTTCTGCAGGTTAGACGCTTCTCTGTACGGCAGTTTTCCGTACAGATGGCGGATCTGTTGGCGAGCCCGGGTCGCAGTTTCGACCCTGGGGCGTGACACTCTAACTTAGACATCTGTAATCTCTGCACAAAGAAATCATTCTTGGCAAAAGAAATCGTTAGATACCTCAAGAATTGAATCATACAAAACCAAATACAGAGATAGAGTTTATTCTCATCATGACATATGAAGAATTCAGATATGTAAGAGAATCATAGATAAGGACCAACATATCTTCTAAGCATTCAAAAACCAAATGTCACAAAAATTAGTCCAACATCAACTTGTTAGTCATATTACATGCCCAAATAGTTAGTCGAATAGTTAGTATAGAGGCATGTCACAAATCACAAGAAAAAAACCAAAGTTGAGTTGAAGACATACTTACCTTGATATTCACACCAAATTCACATCTTTGTCAACTGTTCATCATTGTTCAAGTTCTCTCTAACTCTCTCTCCCCTTTTTGTCACAAAACAAAGCCAAAACGTAGCAAGAGCTACAATATGTAAGGAGAGTTAAAAATTTCTATCAATATGCACAACCTGAGAACTAAACTACAAGTTAGAACAAAAACTAAGTCCCAAAAAAAAACTAAGAACTGCAAGGTCTGCAAGAGAGTAAAGCCATAGAAAAAGTGAACAGAAGGTTCTGCTCAGTCTGATGAATCTGAACTGGTACAGCTCAGCTTGTTCAAAATCCCCTTGAACAGTTTCGAAATGTTTGAATACTTTTTCTTGATCTTCTTGTGCTGAGAGGAAAGTTGCTGAAGTTCTGTCGACATTCTTTCTTGTGCAGCAAAAAGTTTTCGCTGTTCCTGACGAAGCATTCCAATTCATCTGTGTCTGTAGTCCCTTTCTTCGAGTGTGATGGGTGCTGTGTGGATGCAGATGGTGCATTCATTCCCGTAACCCATGGAGATTCAGTTTGAAGAATTTCAGAAAGTGAGCGTGCTCTGGTGAGAGGCCCACTATGCTGACTCGCACTCCTTTGGACATTTTTCCTTCTCGTATACTGTTTGGTTGTTGAGGCTGATTTCATTAGTCTTTTTCCTTGGTAAATTTCCTGTCCTCCTCATCAATTTTTCGTTGAACATCTTTGAAGAATTCGTCCCATTCTTCTTCATCATAGTCTGAGCTCTCTTCCTCTGCGTCCTTCGTCTTGATTTGAGTTGAATCATCCTGTTCCGTTTTAACAGATATACTCGTGTGCACCATAGTGACTAACAACAGAAAGAACCAAGAGAGAGCCATTGAACCGAGTGCTTTGAGTTTAAGAGGTGTCCTGTGAAAACCAACTCAAGAACACAAAAAAATCGTCAATTTTGAAAAATTTGAAACATTGTACCTAGACAATCATAATCATGTAGAGAAGCCAAGAATCAAATTAGTTTTCCAAAAAGAATTTTAAAAAAAAAAGATCAATCCCATGATTTTCAAAAATTCCTCTTTTATGCCCTAAAACAGAATTTTTAGAAATCGAAGCCTAAAAACTCGTTAATCAGGTAAAAACCCAGCATAAACGCAAAACTAATTGACCCAGAGTCCTTATTTCAAAAGAAATTTGATCAAAACCATTCACAAACGAAAAAGATCCAAGTTTTCAACTCACGTTTGATGAAAAACCATAAAAACTGTGAAAAACCGAGATTTGATCAACAAAACTTACTTGGAATCGAAGAACTTTGAGTTTGGAAGCTCCAAGATGCAAGAAATCTAGAGAGAGAAACTCTAGAGGCTTGAAAACAAAAGATTAGGGTAAAAGAAATCGAAATCTCTTTGTTCTTATACAAACCCTAGCCGTGATCCGGATCGGATCGTGATTGTGATCCGGATCGGCTACCCGCAGGAAGAATCCTGCGTTCGGGATCCGGATCACTTACCCCGATCCGGATCGGCTTCCACTTTTTCTCCAGAAAAATTCAGAAAAATTCCATAAAAACCAGAAAAAGTATGTAAGCACTTTATCATGTCAACTTTACACAAAAGACATCGTTTCATACAACAAGAAATAGATTATGCAAAATCTATCAAAAATACACAAAAATAAAACAAAAATTTACGAAAGTTAAAACACTTAAAGTTGAACAACTTCAATTACATCTATCCTGATCTTATGTGTAATGCCTTTATCAAATCATCAATTTTGTAAAGAAAATGAAATACCAAGATCAATAGATGTTTGAAATCCCAGATAAGTTAGATAATATATCTAGACAATCTGTTGAAGGAGTGGCTCTTTGAGCATCTTAAATCAAAAATCCCACCTTATACCAACCATGAAATATGACTGAGTCAAATATTTCAATATGCATTTTGTCAACAAAAAAAAAAAATTTGCTTTGCATTCATGGAGTATCTTTTTCTTTCATTTTCTCCATGTGGTGGTAGTTTTCACACTCCTCATTGGGATGTAACTCTTTCCACATCTTTTGAGCATTTTACATTTCATTGACTCCCCCTCAATTGGCTATCAATTATTTAATATATAAGGTATTCAACCAAACCATTGATCTCGAATTCATACTCGACTAAGCAATCAAATATGATAATGACTATACCAAGAGATCATTGAGAGAGAAATTGACTTTGATCACTTAAAAGATGGTTTAATTAACGTAAATGATCATTGCAACATGAAATATTATGATATCAAAAGCATAATAAATTTCTAAATACATAAAAGGATGCAATTAAAGTCAATTATGATTTATGCTCAATTAATGTCCTATGTACAAAACATAGATAAAGAACAAAACAAAAACAAAAACAAAACCTAACCTAAGCAAAGGTTTCAAAAGAGTTTATTTCAAGGAAAGCATGCCAATTGCTTTACGCAAGTGAATAAAACGTTTTTGATCCAAAGGTTTTGTTAAGATATCAGCTAATTGATCCTCAGTTGAAATATATGACAGTTGAAGAATGTTTGATTCAACTAGCTCTCTAAGAAAATGATATCTAAGTTCAATATGTTTTGTTCTAGAGTGCAACACAGGGTTTTTTGAAATGTTAATAGCACTAGTGTTGTCACATAAAATGGTTACCGAAGTTGCTGAAATCCGGAAATCGCTCAACACGCTTTTCATCCATAACAACTGAGTTGAACAACTTCCTGCTGAAATGTACTCCGCTTCGGCCGTCGAGAGTGCTATGCAGTTCTGCTTTTTACTGTGCCATGCAACAAGGCAATGACCAAGATAGAAGCATGCACCACTCGTGCTTTTCCGATCATCCACCGATCCAGCCCAGTCGGCATCTGAGTATCCAACTATATCCAAAGTCGTTCCCATAGGATACCAAATTCCGAAACTGATTGTACCTTTGATATATCGGATGATCCGCTTCACCGCTTTCAGGTGAACCTCCTTCGGTGCTGATTGATATCTCGCACAAATCCCAACACTGAAGGATATATCCGGGCGACTAGCCGTGAGATATAGTAGACTCCCAATCATACTGCGATACAGTTTCTCGTCTACATTCTCACTATGTGATTCACTTCCAAGTCCCTTATGGCTAGTTCCCATTGGAGTCGGAAAATCCTTAGAATTTTCAAGATCAAACTTTTTGACCAACTCCAGTGCATACTTGGATTGACACAAGTGAATACCTTCATCGTTTTGTTTAACTTGTAATCCAAGAAAATAAGTCAATTCGCCCATCATGGACATCTCAAATTCGCTTTCCATGGTCTCCGCGAATTTGGAAGCATCATTATCTTTTGTCGCACCAAATACAATGTCGTCGACATAGATTTGTGCTATAATGAAATTGTTTTGATAATGCTTCACGAAGAGAGTCCTGTCAGCTCCCCCTCGAGTGTAGCCCTTTTCCAAAAGGTGCTTTGTCAACCTTTCGTACCATGCTCGCGGTGCTTGTTTCAGACCGTAAAGAGCCTTTTTCAGACGAAAAACATGGTTAGGTAGTTTATGGTCCACAAAACCTTTCGGTTGAGCCACATAAACTTCCTCATTTAAAAAACCATTTAAAAATGCGCTCTTAACGTCCATTTGAAATAATTTGATTTTAAAATGACAAGCAATCGCAAACAATATACGAATGGACTCGAGTCTAGCTACAGGGGCGAAAGTTTCGTCAAAGTCTATACCTTCTACTTGAGAGTAGCCTTGAGCAACTAACCTTGCTTTGTTCCTGATGATAGTACCTTCTTCATTTTTCTTGTTCTTGAAGATCCATTTGGTACCTATCACATTGTGTTGCTTCGGAGGCTTCGTCAATTCCCAGACTTTGTTTCGCTCGAATTGATGGAGCTCTTCCTGCATTGCTTTAATCCAATAGTCATCTTGGAGAGCTTCATCAACATTCCTTGGTTCGATTTGAGATACATAGCATGCAAATCCGCAAACCAATTGTCTCCGTGTTCTAACTCCTTCTTGTGGATCTCCAATGATGTTCGATTCAGGGTGATCCTTGGAGATGCGTAACGTTTGAGGTAGAGGAGTAGACGGAGGTACACGAGATGATTCCTGCACATCAGATAAACTTGAAGAGCCGTTAGATGCATCATTATCATCGAAAGAATTGTTAGAAGAAGATGCATTAGCAGGTGTATCATCATCAAGAGAGATATCGAGGGTAGATTTTTCCGATTCAAAGTGAAAAGCTTCATCTACCTTAACATTTTGATTCTACGATCGTCTTAGATTGTAAGTTAAAAACTCGATATGCTCTGCTGTTTGTAGAATAACCTAAGAAAATCCCTTCGTCACTTCGAGAGTCAAATTTTCCAAGATTCTCACGATCACGTAAAATAAAACACCGACTCCCAAAGATGCGAAAATATTTGATGTTAGGTTTTCTACAAAACCAAAGTTCATATGGTGTATTCAATGTCCCCGGGCGCAAATACATGCGATTAATAACATAAACAGCAGTGTTTACCGCTTCAGCCCAAAAATAAAAAGGTAAGTTCCGGCTGTGAAGCATAACACGTGCCATTTCCTGTACGACCCTGTTTTTGCGCTCGACTACACCATTTTGTTGAGGTGTATAAGGTGCGGAGAATTCATGTTTAATGCCATTAGAGGAGCAAAAATCAGTGAATTTGGAATTTATGAATTCCCCACCTCTATCACTTCTAACTCGAGTAATCTTTTCATTCTTTTCAATCATAATACGAAGGCAGATTTCGTGAAAAGAATCAAAAGTATCAGCTTTTTCTTTTAAAAATGCTACCCAAGTATATCTAGAAAAATCATCAACCAATAAGAAAATATACCATTTACCTCCCAGAGATGGTTGACGAGTTGGCCCCATTAAGTCCATATGCAAAAGTTCCAATGGCCGTTTTGTACCTATGTGGTTCAAGTTCTTGTGTGCAGTCCTAGACTGTTTTCCTTTTTGGCAACCGCCACACACAAGGTTTTGTTCAAAAGAAAGTTTCGGAACCCCCTTGACCACATCTTTGTTCGAAATTCTAGCAAGTTCCTTAAAGTTTATGTGACCTAGCCTTTCGTGCCAAAGAGTTTCATTTTTCAAAGATGCTAGGTTACACTTTTCAGAAATCTTAGTAGGAACTACATAACAATTGTTTTCTGACCTAACCCCTTTTAAAAAGAAAGCATGGTTCTCGTCAGTTACAGTACATTTATCAGATGAAAAATTAACTGAATAACCACTATCACAAAGTTGACTTATGCTTATGAGGTTAGTCTTAAGGCCATGAACAAATAACACATTATTTAGAACCGGGCCATCTGGAATAGCTACCGTTTCCTTTCCAACAATTTTGGAAGACCGACCATCTCCGAAAACAACAAGTCCTCCGGAGTTTTTCTCAAATGTTTGAAAACAGTTTTTGTCACCGGTCATATGACGGAAACACCCGCTATCCAGATACCAAGACGAACTATCATATGCATGCAAGGAAACTGTCACGCCCCGGGTGTGAACCAGAACCCGGGCTCGTCCACAGATCCGCCGTGCACACGGTATTTCCCGTGTACACGAAGCGCTGGTAACCTGCTCAGATATAAAAGTAATAATACAAGAGCATAAAACAGAGCTAAACTGAAACTAGTACACCTCAGACAAATGCTGGAAATAAAAGTACAATAATCTCTCATGAATATACATGTGTCACTCCCAGCTCACGAAAGGAATACAACCAGCTGGCCGCAGCCAGACCCAAAAATAAAAGAAAATACAACCGTCTGAGTGGACAGGGGATACAACAAAACTACTAAACTCGAGCCCGGGGTAGCAGCTATCTAGTCAGCGATCCTCTTACCTCGATCCTGGGAAGAGGGTCCCGCAACTCCAGCAGATGACTCTGCAAAACAAAGGGGACAAGAAAAGGAAAAACAATGGGGGTCAGAACTACCATAAAGACAGTAGCCTCCCCTAGTGGGTACCTCAACTCAGACCTGCCCACTAGGACTACCAGAGGCTAAAAGAATAAAGGTGGTAAACTATAAGTATGACTACTGATAAAAGCTATGTGAGGACCCGGATCCCACGACAGGGTTTACTGTTGGCTTGGAGGCTTTTGGGTGTGTGGGTGTGCGTGTCGGGCTCCAGATTGAGTTTCTGGTGAAATTGGGCTTGTTTCTTCTCTGGGAGTCCATTTTGGTTGTATGAGGTGTTTGCGCGCTTATTGGAGCCAAGAATGGGACTCGGAACAGAAATTGGATCAAGTTTACTTTTCCGGGGAATTTTGGAAAATTTTAGAAGCGGAATTTGGCCGAACGGACCTCGGATTTGGATTCAGCGCGCGAAAACGAGCAAAATGGACTATTTACTTGAATTTTTCGGAGCCCGGACGCGAAAACACGGAAATCGAGGCATGGGGTACTGTTCCGGCGGCCGGGGAGGCGCCGGCGGCCGCCGGCGGGCGGCGGAGCGCGGCGGAGCAGCCTCGGGCAGGCGGCGGAGCGGCGCGGGCAGGCGGCGAGCGGCGCGGGCAGGCGCGCGGGCGCGCGGGCAGGCGCGCGGTCCACCGCGGGGTCGTGCACCGTACGGATGGGACACGTGGCGCTCTCCTGTTGGTCGGTTCAGCAGGCGCGGTCCACGGAATTTTGGCTTTGGTGCACGGTGAACCGAGGGACACGTGGCGTCGTGTGGTTGGCTGGTTCTGGTGCACCCGGTCCACACGGCGGCAGCGGCTGAGGCGGTTGCCTCGGGGCGCGTGCCCGACCCGGGTCCGCCGGCGGCGCGGCCGCGCCACGTCGCGCGACGTGCGCGTTGACCTGGGTCAGCGTGGGGGCGCCACGTGGCGCCCCATGGTTGGTCCGGTGCAGGGGTGCACGTCGCCCGGTCGGGACACGTGGCACCCCGTGATTCGTCGGGGTCGTGCGCCGGGTGCAGGAGGCGGTACGGTAGGACACGTGTCGGCCGCTGGAGGTTTCGGGCGCGCACAGTAACGGGCCGGCCCGTTACTGTAGCAGCCCGAAAACTTTCGGGCGCCCGAAAGTTGGGCCCGAAAGTGACTTAGAGGGCTTTTTGGGCTGCATTTCGGGGAGAGGCTATAAATAGGCCCTTTGGGCCTTGTTTTTGAGGCTTTTTCCGAGGGAATTGGCTCTTGCTCCCTTCACAAGATTTCTTCCTCTTCCTCTTGGGAATCTCCTGGTGAAGTTTCAGAAAATCTGGAAGCCGCGACGACTGTGTCTTCTACCTCGAAGTGCGGAGCGACGGATTTCTGTTGAAGGCCCAATATCGTCGCATTTCGGTCTAAAATTTCCACAGAGCTACCCCGACATCCGATTTCAGCGATTTTTGCGGCGTTGGATTCACGAGAGGTAAATCTTCGACTTCCGTGTTGGGTGTTTTGCCTGGATTTGGGTTTTGGCACGGATTTCGAGGCATTTCTGAGCCGCCGTTTTTGTTGTGAGATTTCTGGACAGCACTCACTTCGCGGATTTTTATCTCCTCATCCGGACATCGGAATTCGACGATTCAAGAGCCTATCGACATCTACACTTCGCGAGGATCGTCGTGATATTTTATTGGGATTTTAGAAAATTTATTTTCAGGTGAGAATTTCGTGTGAACAGGAACTATGCTTGCAGATTTTGGAATAGTGATTTTATGTGTGATTTGGTTGTAATTGTGAGTTGTGGTTGTACCCAGGACATTGTAAGCACCACTATGGTGCTCTTTGCTTAGTGGACTCGGAGTTTTATCAGTTTCTAGACTGTTTATCTGTACCGTCCCGGACAGTTAGCGCGATCAGGTGGGTGATCCTGCTTTCAAATTCTATGGACTGCACTCTAATTCTACTAGTAGATTAGCATGCATGTTAATATTTGATCCAGATAAAATGTGTGAACTGTATGTTGGAAACCACTGCAGCTAATTGCTAAAAATGTCGATCTCTTGATAAACTTTGCGACTTGGGAACTTGACTTAGCATAATTGCCTGTTATTTAATTATCATGCACCACTAAACTACAGTAACTTAAGCATACATCAGACTTATTTATCACTTTAGCTTTTCCACAGTGGTAGTATTCTTGTCACTTTGGTCATAGTGATTTTTTCCCGAGTCGTGGGCCGGGAGGTTTATTAGCTGGGGACTTCATTTGCACTCGCGTCTGGGGACCGAGTGGCGTCTGTAGCAGTCTGTAGATCAGCTTGCATCGAGATAGTGATAGTGATAGTGGTAGTGACAGTGGATCTGGGATCTTTGGGACTTGGTCATAGTGACAGTGTGGATGTATAGCCAGTGAGTGAGATAGTGATTGGATCATAGCCTGCATGTGCCACCTTTGTGCTAGACAGTGATGCGCAGTTATTTGACTCGAGCGGGTCGCTCCCCTCGAGTGCCACTCCGGAGTAGGCGAGACCGGGTTGTAGTACCGGCTTGAGATTGAGCTAGATACCGGGTTGGAGTACCGGACATACCTACAGCAGTAGGTAGGCGCAGGTTGACTGGACCGTTTGGCAGTCAGTTTGGATTGGGTGACTTGAGTCGAGTCAGTAGAGACATTTTTGGTCTTCGATCCTTTTCCTTGAGCATAGTAGATAGGGGCATGGTAGCAGTAGATGTTTTATCTTCCTGCTTTCTATTCTGCATTTTCTTTGGTTACTTTTCGCCCTTTGTAGACTTAGTGGGCAGGCCCGTCGGGCTTGTTGGCGGCACCCACTGAGAACTACTGTGGAGGTAGTTCTCACACCCGTCGTGGTGTCTTTTCCCCAGGAACTCCAGCTCCAGTTCCTGCGGTGCCCGTTGCTGATCCAGCTCCTTCAGACCGAGGTAAGGGAGTCGCGAGATAGATCCCTTCCCCTTCAGCTTCAGTGTGTTTAGAGGTACCCCTATATTTTGGTTGTGTCATGTTTGAGAGATCTTGTAGTGAGGGATCGAGTTGTACTCTTCTGTTTTCTTTTGAGAGACTCCTGTATTTTGAGTGAGGACTTTATGTATATTTGTGGGACTTTTTTTTATTTCTTGTATATCTGTTAGTTTTATGTTTACAGCTCTGATATCTGTTAGTTTAGACACTTACTTGCAGGTTGGACGCTACGTCCCTACGGGGCTTCCTGTAGGGGCGGCGGATCTGTTGGCGAGCCCGGGGTACAGTTCTGACCCCGGGGCGTGACAAGCTACCACTAATATGCCTCTACATGCCCAGCTAAAAGACAGCTAAATGTATGCCTCAGAATGTCGAAGTCTGCCACATCGGGTATGCCAGCCTACGCATAACACCGATATGGGATAGGAGTCTCAATGTCTGCCAAATCGGGTATGCCAGCCTATGCATAACACCGATATGGGACAGGAGTCTCAAGGTCTGCCAAATCGGGTATGCCAGCCTACGCATAACACCGATATGGGACAGGAGTCTCAAGTCTGCCAAATCGGGTATGCCAGCCTACGCATAACACCGATATGGGACAGGAGTCTCAATGTCTGCCAAATCGGGTATGCCAGCCTACGCATAACACCGATATGGGACAGGAGTCTCAATGTCTGCCAAATCGGGTATGCCAGCCTACGCATAACACCGATATGGGACAGGAGTCTCAAGGTCTGCCGAATCGGGTATGCCAGCCTACGCATAACACCGATCCCTAAGGAAAAGTACCACCCGCTAAAGGAATCCCAAATCCTTTCCCCGATCTGATACAATAACAACTGTCCGGTCAACCGCCCAAAATCCGCGGTTGCCGCAGTACCCTGCCATCACAGCCTACCCGTCCTAAATCCCAAGCATCTGACTACACTATCCCAGCCCTGCTCTAACCCGAGCATGATGTCCCCTATGTTTAGATAACTGGAGAAAATAAAATCATGGTTTCTCCTAAGTCAATTCCAGCATGTTTGTGTAGCAGAAAAAGGTGGCCTAGCTAGATGACCATACAAGCATGCAAAATCCTTTACTTGTTAAAACCCCTTTTCAATTACTCTAACATATGCAACATTAAGTGTTTGGAACCTCCGATGTACATGTGGCAGGATATATGATACATGATACCATTAGATGCATAATCTACTAATAAGTACACTTTTAACAACATGAATTCTAACCACATGCCCAAACCTTCCCTTAGACATATGACATGATATGGTTTCCATATTATTTCCAGGTGATTAAACTGATATCTAAGCATGGTAACCCAACTTACTAACTTGTAGTTTGCTAACAATGCAAATATTAACAAGGAAACCATAATCTCATACAAGCATGCTAGATCCATTCACAGTTTAATAACACATGATCAAGAGCCTTGTAATAGGCCTAGTGACATTCACAAGTAGGAGGTTCACAACATCACCCACCTCGAGCGCTAATCCAAGTTCCCAAAAGCGAATCCCACGCTCAGTCCAAACTCACACACCAATCTGTACAAAAATACCCCAAAGAAATGCACATAAGCTAATCATTCATAAATTCCAAAATCTGTCCCTTAATACCACAGTCCAGAGTTCTCCAATTTTTACCTGCGAAAAATGCCCAGAAAAATCCAAGAAAAATACTATCGCGATCCTCGTGACGAACCCGTCGAAATGAGTACCTGCACGCCCAAATCGGAGTTTCCTACGCTGAGATAAAAATCCGGCAAAGGGAACACCCCATCCAAACTGTACCAAATTCTGTAACGAAGAATCACAGAAAAAGGAGATTCTCACCCTCGAGCAAATCCACAAAATCTGAGAAAATCCAGGAGACTCCTGCGAAGTGTAGATGAAAATTGCCTTTTGAATCGCCTCGATCCGATGTCTGAGCGAAAAGATATGGCAAGAACACCGTGGTGCTGTCCAAAAATCCGCGAAGATAAATGGGTCAAATGGGTGCTCGGAAAACTCCAAGGTCAGCACGGAAAACGAGGAACCTCAAAACACAGGAGTTGAAGTCCTACCTTCGTGAGTCCAACGGCGCAAGAATCGGCGAATTCCGATGTCGGGGTGAGTCGGGGGAGCCCCCACTGAGAAGGGGCGAAGCGGGTCGCCGGAGAACAAGCGTCGCGCCGCGCCGTAAAATGGTGAACCTCGGGAAGCGTGCCTCCAAAATTCTTCAAAATCCTCCAATGGATTGTGCACAGTGTGAGGTAAAACTCCTCTGAAGAACTCACTGCGAAAAGGGGTCCCAAAAGACCAAAAAGGAAACAGGGAGCCTATTTATAGGCCCAGCCCAAAGCACTAACGGGCCGGGTTTTCGGGCGCAAGTTTCGGGCGCACTGCGCCCGGAAACCCGGTTTGCACACGCTCCCGTCCGACGCGCCAGGGACTGCCCTGGTAGGCCACGTCACCCCCAAACAGGGGCCTAGCGGTGCAAGGGGCCTGGCAGCGCGCCAACGTCGCCCCCCCGAGGTCAGCGGGGTAGGTCCGGCCCCGCCTATCGGCGGCCGACCGCTCGCACCGAAGTGCGGCCGACCGCCACCGCCTGGCGCCACTGTGCGCGTGCTGTCCCGAGGCGCCCCTCTGCTCACTCCGTGGAGCCGGAGCCCTGCGTTAGCCAGCAAATCAAAGCCGCACGTGTCCTGCGCCCGGTCCACCGCAACC
>JAQOTM010000976.1:0-64641 GCA_029168755.2 Tillandsia fasciculata | reverse complement strand
ATTCAGCATATGTAAGAGAATCATAGACAAAAACCAACATATCTTCTATGCATTCTGTCACGCCCCGAGACCGTCAATTTGAACAGTTCGGGCGCGCCAACAGACCCGCCAATCGGGCATGACCTTTCAAGACCCGAAAGGAACGGTTTATTCCAACAATTCTAATTCAATATAGCGGAAGAGTAAGCAATCAGAGGAGAGATCTATGAATTTAAACTTCCAATCATTCAAACAAATAGTTAGAAGAAATGAAAGTACATCACTTGAGCGAAAACAAATACTTTTGTTTATAATACAACTCTCTTTTAACATGCAACTACAATACAAATTACATCCATATTTTTTTTTCTTTTTCCAACATGAAACTTGAACATTTAAAGATTACATTGTTGCTCACATACAAAAGTTCGCTCAAGAAAATAAAACTCCAAAATGGTACTGGCGACTCTAGACTGCTAGGTCGCTACTCTGCTGGGCTCTTGCCCCTGTCGCGTGCCTCGCTCGATGTACCTGGACCTGTGGGGATGTCACCCAAAGGGTGTGAGAACTACAACCAAGTTCCCAGTGGGTTCAACCACCGAGAGAAAATGCCCTGCACCGCTTAGTCTAATGGAAGCAATATAATAGAGAACGAAATACAGTAAATAAAAGCTGTAAATCTAGCTAGCATGCTAATACTTTTACCTTTGCCATGACATAGCTCTATGTCGCTGTAGGATGCCAAACTAACCAACCTGTCCCTTGTCAAATAACTTTCATTACCTTTCTTTGTGTTTCAGTTCAAGTTGCTAAACCCTCGGAGAAGCTTGCCCAACGGGCCCTAGCCCGGCAGACATGCTGCCATAAGACAAGTCCTCTAAGGTTGCCGATAACACCCGCAAGTGTTACCCCGCCCTACGGGAGAAACGTCCCGAACGGGTCTCTACCCGGGAGAGGGACACTGCCTGCTACTCCAACATGGGCCGCGTTTCACCCCGTAGGTACGCTCGTTTTATTATCTCTTTTATTACTTTGCATTTAGCCTCTTTGCTCTTTAAGCCTTTGCCTTTCTTTTGCTCTTTAGCACTTAGCTTCCATCTCATTCGAGCTTATAGCTCACATTGCCTCTTGGCCCTTGTCTTTCTTTGCAATTAAGCTTTTAGCTTGTCTTTTAATATACTCATACATTTACCCTAGGTCCATGCCTCAAGGTACATAAGTCCCTTAGACTCAATTCTTAACTTTCATTATGCTCAAGTTGAAGTTAAAGTGTAGGTATATTAACCCAACTCCCTATGACAACTCTAGGGATTTCAAATACTTTGGATTTTAACCTCAACTAAACTATGCTTCCCTTAGAGACATAACTCTAAATTAGGCCCTAATTCCATCTACACACTTAATTGACTCAAGCAAACATGCCACTCGTGAAGTCCTATAGTGAATGCCACACATTAGAGCCTAATCTAAGTTTTCTCCTAAGTCAAAATTTCCATATACCACAAACCACTTCTGTACAAGCATGAAAATACTATCCTAGCCACTCTATTAACATGCTTCTAAAAAAGCAAAAGATAAGGGGAGAGGTCACCCTCGCTCGATAGAATCCCCCACCTCGGTGTGTTCTTTTGGTCCTTGCAGGAGACAATTCCACTCCTTTGATCCGTGAGGCTTCCCTACATTGTAAGGAAGGCAAAGATAAAGCAATTGCCTTAACATGATTTCTCTAAATTCAATAAGGCGGTAAAACTACCCCTTTTTCGCAAGAAAGGAGAAAAACTCCAATTAGGTCACTTTTCTCGCACAAAAAGGCTACTTTTTGATTGGTTTACAATAATAGGAGAAAATTGATCATCCCATGGCCTATTGCCAAAAAGGAACTTGCTCAACTCGATCCGGGGTCAAAAAGCCCTAAAAATCTCGAGAAAAGCTCAATTTGAGCAATCTCCCCCCAATTTATCGATTTTGCATTTATGCAAATCGAGAATTTCATTTGTTATATTGGAAGAAAGCCTAATGCTCTCTAAATTTTAGAGGAGCTCAATTTAAGCAATTCCCCCACCCCCAATTCCTCAATTTTGCATTTTGCAAAAATCGAGAATTTGAAAATTTTGCATTGGAGAAAAGAGAAGAGGAGTTTTTATCCTCCTTCTTTTCCTCTTTTCTTTTCTTTCTTTTTCCCTTCTCTTTTCTTCTTTCCTTCCCTTTTCTCCCCTTTTATTTATTTATTTATTTATTTTTTTCTTGTGTTGATCCCCTGCTGCTGGGCATCATGGCAGGCAGCAGGCTGCTGCTGCCTAGTCAGCTGGCAGCAGCAGCCTTAGCTGCTGCTGCGCATGGCAGCAGCAGCATGAGCTGCTGCTGCCAAGCCTGCTGGCAGCAGCAGCCTCAGCTGCTGCTGCGCATGGCAGCAGCAGCATGAGCTGCTGCTGCCAAGAGCCCATAGCAGCAGCAGCTTAAGCTGCTGCTGAAGGCAGAGAGAGAAAGAGAGAGAGAGAGCGAAAGAGAGAGAGAGAGAGAGAGAGAGAGAGAGAGAGAGAGAGAGAGAATACCTTCTTCTCCTCCTCCTTTCCTCCTTCTTTCTCCTTTCTTCTTTCCTTCTTCTTTCTTTCCTTCTTCTTTTTCTCCTTCCTCTTGTTCTCCTTCGTTTCCTGCTCACAGAGGAAGAGGGAGAGGGAGTGAGTGTGAGAGGGAGAGAGAGCATTAAATCTCTGCAGGTGGTGGTTGGGGAAAGAAATTTACTGTTTTGCCCCTTAATTTCAAAAATATTCCAAAACTGCCCCTTTTTCCTGCAGTTTTTTCCTGCAGTGAACAATTTCGGATACCCCACTTTCACCACGTTTTTCCGTCATCTGAGAAATCAAAATTGTAATTTTTCTTCTCCCCTTTAATCTACAAATTTTTCTTAAGCTCTCCACGATTTCTTTTAAATTTTTGGGCCACTCTAAGCCCTTGAAAGAGAGCCCCGAAAAGCTTCGCGATCAACTTCACTGTCCAAAAACTGCAGTTTCAGAATTCGCGAAGCATTTTTCTTCGCTTCGTTCTCCAATTTTTCCTTAATCGTTCACCTAGATTTTTCACCCCTTTTAATCAGAAAACTTTTGTGAGACACCCCACGATTTCTTTTAAATTTTTGGGGCACTCAAAGTCTCCGAAACAGGGCTCCGAAAAAGCTTCGCGATAAACTGCACTGTCAAAAACTGCAGTTTCAGAATTCACGAAGCATTTTTTCTTCGCTTCGTTCTCCGATTTTTCCTTAATCGCTCACCTAGGTTTTTCACCCCTTTTAATTAGAAAACTTTTGTGAGACACCCCACGATTTCTTTTAAATTTTTGGGGCACTCAAAGTCTCCGAAACAGGGCTCCGAAAAAGCTTCGCGATAAACTGCACTGTCAAAAACTGCAGTTTCAGAATTCACGAAGCATTTTTCTTCGCTTCGTTCTCCGATTTTTCCTTAATCGCCCACCTAGGTTTTCACCCTTTTAATCAAAAAACTTTTGTGAGACACCCCACGATTTCTTTTAAATTTTTGGGGCACTCAAAGTCTCCGAAACAAGGCTCCGAAAAAGCTTCGCGATCACAAATTTCTGGAAATTCCAGAATTTGCTAAGTCCTCGGGTTCAAGTCACTTTTCGACCCGATGCCCTTCGCGTCAGCCCGAAACGCACCGAACTCGACTGTAATCATATTTAAAACATGTTACAAGTCTTCTCGCCGAATTTCGCCATTTTGCGAACTCGGCGAACACGAGTCCCAATTTTGCAACTTGAGGCTTCGTTTCTCAACCACAACTCACTTTTCGACTCAACGGCTTTTGCGTTGATTCAAAACGCTTCAAACCCACTTGTAATCATATTTGAAACGCGTTACAAGTATTTTTACCGAGTTTTGCTATTTCGCAGAAATCGGTGCACTACACATTCAAAAACCAAATGTCACAAAATGTTAGTCCAACATCAACTTGTTAGTCATATTACATGCCCAAATAGTTAGTCGAATAGTTAGTAGGGACATGCAACAAATCACAAGATAAAAGCAAAGTTGAAGTTGAAGACATACTTACCTTAATGTTCACACATTCACACAGTTTTCACATCATCATTGTTCATGTCATTGTTCAAGTTCTCTCTAAACTCTCTCCCCCTTTTTGTCACAGAAACGAGCCAAAATTACAAAAATAAGGAGAGTTAACAGTTCCAAATCAAGAAAAACTTGAGAACTAAAACTAAAAGAGAGACTAACACTAAACATTAAACACCTAAAAACTGAAATCCTGCACAAAAGATTAAAATTCTACAAAAAGATGAAAAAGAACGTTAGGAAGTTCTGCTTAGTCTGAAGTGTCTGAACTGGTGCAGCTCAGTTTGCTTAAAATCCCCTTAAGCATCTTTGAAATATTGGAATATTTCTTTCTGATCTTCTTATGTTGAGCGGAAATCTGCTGAAGTTCTTTCGACAGTCTTTCATGTTCAGAGGAGAGTTTTCGCTGTTCCTGTCGAATCGAGTCCAATACATCTGTGTCTGCAGTCGTCTTCTTGGAGGTTGATGGTTTTTGTGTAGATGCAGATGGTGCATCCAGTCCCTCAATCCATGGAGATTCACTTTGTTGAATTCCAGAAAGTGAGCGTGCTCTTGTAAGAGGCTCATTAAGCTGAAGTTCGCTTCTTTTGACATTTCTCCGTCTTGTATATTTTTGGTTGTTGAGGCAGATTTCATCAGCTTTTTGTTCTTCAAATATTGTCTGTCCTCCTCATCAATTCTTTGTTGATTTAACCTGAGGAATTCGTCCCACTCCTCTTCATCAAAATCTGAGCTGTCTACATCTGCTTCTTTTGTCTTGTTTCGAGTTGAATCATCTTGTTCCTTTTTGACAGATGCATGTGTGTGCACCATTGAGACTAACAAAAGGATGATCCAAGAGAATGCCATTGCTGTCAAGTGCTTGAAAAAGATTGAAATCCTGTGAAGAACAACTCAAGAACATGAAAATTTTCAATTTTGAAAAATTTGAAAAATTGTACCCAAACAATCATAATCATGTAGAGAAGCTAAGAATCAAATTAGTTTTGCAAAAAGAATTTTAAAAATAGATCAATTCCATGATTTTCAAAAATTCCTCTTATATGCCCTAAAACAGAATTTTTAGAAATCGAAGCCCAAAAATTCGTTAATCTTGAGAAAACCCAGCATATAATCAAAACTAATCTACCCAGAGTTCTTATTTCAAAAGAAATTTGATCAAAAACCATTCACAAACGAAAAAGATCCAAAATTTCATCACGTTTTGAAGAAAATAGAGAAAACTGTGAAAAACCGAGATTTTGATCAATAAAACTTACTTGGATTCGAAGAACTTGAGTTTGGAAGCTCCAAGATGCAAGAAATCTAGAGAGAGAAGCTCTAGAGACTTGAGAACAAAAGATTAGGGTAAAAGAAATCAAAACCCTTTGTTCTTATAAAAACCCTAGCCGTGATCCGGATCGGATCGAGAATTGATCCGGATCGGCTACCCGCAGGAAGAATCCTGCGTTCGGGATCCGGATCACTTGCCCGATCCGGATCGGCTCCAACTTTTTCTTCAGAAAAATTTAGAAAAATTCCATAAAATCCAGAAAAAGTATGTAAGCACTTTACCATATCAACTTTAAACAAAAATCATCGTTTCATACAACAAGAAATAGATTATGCAAAATCTATCAAAAATATCCAAAAATGAAACGAAAATTTACGAAAATTAAAACACTTAAAGTTGAACAACTTCAATCACATCTATCCTGATCTTATGCGTAATGCCTTTATCAAATCATCAATTTGGTAAAGAAAATGAAATACCAAGATCAATAGATGTTTGAAATCCCAGATAAGTTAGATAATATATCTAGACAATCTGTTGAAGGAGTGGCTCTTTGAGCATCTTTTATAAAAATCCCACCTTATACCAACCATGAAATTTGACTGAGTCAAGTATTTCAATATGCATTTTATCAATCAAAAATTGAACAACCATGCTTGGTATTCATTGGTAGCTGCACACAGTACTCGGACGACCGAGGTGGTAGCTCTTTCCTCCATGTGGTGGTAGTTTTCACACTCCTCATTGGGATGTAACTCTTTCTACATCTTTTGAGCATTTTACTTTTCTTTGACTCCCCCTCAATTGGCTATCAATTATTTAATATATAAGGTATTCAACCAAACCATTGATCTCGAATTCATACTCGACTAAGCAATCAAATAAGATAATGACTATACCAAGAGATCATTGAGAGAGAAATTGACTTTGATCACTTAAAAGATGACTTAATTAACATAAATGATCATTGCAACATTGAAATATTATGATATCAAAAGCATAATAAATTTCTAAATGCATGAAAAGATGCAATTAAAGTCAATATGATTTATGCTCAATTAATGTCCTATGTACAAACATAGATAAAGAACAAAAACAAAAAACAAAACCTAACCTAAGCAAAGGTTTCAAAAAGAGGTTATTTCAAGGAAAGCATGCCAATTGCTTTACGCAAGTGAATAAAACGTTTTTGATCCAAAGGTTTTGTTAAGATATCAGCTAATTGATCCTCAGTTGAAATATATGACAGTTGAAGAATATTTGATTCAACTAGCTCTCTAAGAAAATGATATCTAAGTTCAATATGTTTTGTTCTAGAGTGCAACACAGGGTTTTTAGAAATGTTAATAGCACTAGTGTTGTCACATAAAATGGTTACCGAAGTTGCTGAAATCCGGAAATCGCTCAACACGCTTTTCATCCAAATCAATTGGGTTGAACAACTTCCTGCTGAAATGTACTCCGCTTCGGCAGTCGAGAGTGCTATGCAGTTCTGCTTTTTACTGTGCCATGCAACAAGGCAATGGCCAAGATAGAAGCATGCACCACTCGTGCTTTTCCGATCATCCACTGATCCAGCCCAATCGGCATCTGAGTATCCAACAATATCCAAACTTGTTCCCATAGGATACCAAATTCCGAAATTTATTGTACCTTTGATATACCGGATGATCCGTTTCACCGCTTTCAGGTGAACCTCCTTCGGTGCTGATTGATATCTCGCGCAAATCCCAACACTGAAGGATATATCCGGGCGACTAGCCGTGAGATATAGTAGACTTCCAATCATACTGCGATACAGTTTCTCGTCTACATTCTCACTATGTGATTCACTTCCAAGTCCCTTATGGCTAGTTCCCATTGGAGTCGGAAAATCCTTAGAATTTTCTAGATCAAACTTTTTGACCAACTCCATTGCATACTTGGATTGACACAAGTGAATACCTTCATCGTTTTGTTTAACTTGTAATCCAAGAAAATAAGTCAATTCGCCCATCATGGACATCTCAAATTCGCTTTCCATGGTCTCCGCGAATTTAGAAGCATCATTATCTCTTGTTGCACCAAATACAATGTCATCGACATAGATTTGTGCTACAATGAAATTGTTTTGATAATGCTTCACAAAGAGAGTCCTGTCAGCTCCCCCTCGAGTATAGCCCTTTTCCAAAAGGTGCTTTGTCAACCTTTCGTACCATGCTCGCGGTGCTTGTTTCAGACCGTAAAGAGCCTTTTTCAGACGAAAAACATGGTTAGGTAGTTTATGGTCCACAAAACCTTTCGGTTGAGCCACATAAACTTCCTCATTTAAAAACCCATTTAAAAAGGCGCTCTTAACGTCCATTTGAAATAATTTGATTTTAAAATGACAAGCAATCGCAAACAGAATACGAATGGACTCGAGTCTAGCTACAGGGGCGAAAGTTTCATCAAAGTCTATACCTTCTACTTGAGAGTAGCCTTGAGCAACTAACCTTGCTTTGTTCCTGATGATAGTACCTTCTTCATTTTTCTTGTTCTTGAAAATCCATTTGGTACCTATCACATTGTGTTGCTTCGGAGGCTTCGTTAATTCCCAGACTTTGTTTCGCTCAAATTGATGGAGCTCTTCCTGCATTGCTTTAATCCAGTAGTCATCTTGAAGAGCTTCATCGACATCCTTTGGTTCGATTTGAGATACATAGCATGCAAATCCGCAAACCAATTGTCTCCGTGTTCTAACTCCTTCTTGTGGATCTCCAATGATGTTCGATTCAGGATGATCCTTGGAGATGCGTAACGTTTGAGGTAGAGGAGTAGTCGGAGGTACACGAGATGATTCCTGCACATCAGATAAACTTGAAGAACCGTTAGATGCATCATTATTATCGAAAGAATTGTTAGAAGAAGATGCATTAGCAGGTGTATCATCATCAAGAGAGATATCGAGGGTAGATTTTTCAGATTCAAAGTGAAAAGCTTCATCTACCTTAACATTTATCGATTCTACGATCGTCTTAGATTCTAAGTTAAAAACTCGATATGCTCTACTGTTTGTAGAATAACCTAAGAAAATCCCTTCGTCACTTCGAGAGTCAAATTTTCCAAGATTTTCGCGATCACGTAAAATAAAACACCGACTCCCAAAGATACGAAAATATTTGATGTTAGGTTTTCTACAAAACCATAGTTCATATGGTGTATTTAAAGTCCCCGGGCGCAAATACACGCGATTAATAACATAGACAGCAGTGTTCACCGCTTCAGCCCAAAAATATAACGGTAAGTTCCGGCTATGAAGCATAACACGTGCCATCTCCTGTACGACCCTGTTTTTGCGCTCGACTACACCATTCTGTTGAGGTGTATAAGGTGCTGAGAATTCATGTTTAATGCCGTTAGAAGTGCAAAAATCAATGAATTTAGAATTTATGAATTCTCCACCTCTATCACTTCTAACTCGAGTAATCTTTTCATTCTTTTCAATCATAATACGATGGCAAATCTCGTGAAAAGAATCAAAAGTATCAGCTTTCTCTTTTAAAAATGCTACCCAAGTATATCTAGAGAAATCATCAACCATAAGAAAATATACCATTTACCTCCCAAAGATGGTTGACGAGTTGGCCCCATTAAATCCATGTGCAAAAGTTCCAAAGGCCGTTTTGTACCTATGTGGTTCAAGTTCTTGTGTGCAGTCCTAGACTGTTTTCCCTTTTGGCAACCGCCACACACAATGTTTTGTTCAAAAGAAAGTTTTGGAACCCCCTTGACCACATCTTTGTTTGAAATTCTAGCAAGTTCCTTAAAGTTTATGTGACCTAGCCTTTCATGCCAAAGTGTTTCATTTTTCAAAGATGCTAGGTTACATTTTTCAGAAATTTTACTAGGAACTACATAACAATTGTTTTCTGATCTAACCCCCTTTAAAAAGAAAACATGGTCCTTATCAGTTACAATACATGTAGTATCCGCTGGTTTAAAATATTGTGGTTCCATTCTTGGGTCTACTTTTGATTACCTTCTTTATTTTATTTTTCGCGTTCCGTTCAGGGGTCCGGGAAGGGGGGTCTAATAATTCTGTGTTTCGGGACAGATCGTCGGGGCTCGCGAGTATTTTTAGTCAATAAAGCTCGCGAAACGGAGACCGCCAGCGAAATCGGTTTTGGATTCCGACTCCGGAATCTCCCGGAATAAATTCTGGAAGGTGGCGGGCGGTTCAGGCGATCAACGCGGGTTATCTGGCGAACCGGACCCAGGTTCGCATCTGACTTAGTAAATCTCTGTTGTTTTGATAGCGGGTTCATCCCCGGTGCCCTTTGGGACCGCCCGGCTTATTTTAGCGTTTTGGGGTTAGGGTTCCACTTTTTCCCCACTTCTTTCACCCTAGGCGTGCGTAGCCCGAGCGCGGACGAGGAACCTTTTTCCCACCCCAACGCTACCTCCTTCCCAACGATCGGCGTGGTGATCCCAGCGGTGCGACCGAGGAAGGGACGATCGTGCACCTTTCGAAATCGAGAGCGCAAGAACGGGACGACCCCTCTTTCCCCCTTCGTTCAACCCTAAGCGACGAAATCGAGGTGAGCATGATTTTAGATCGTTCTTGTTTTCTTTCTTGCTTTCTTGTTTGGTTTATCAAGCGGACGAGGGGGAGGATGACGGCTTCGCCGGATTTCGGCATGCGGGTGTACCCGCGCGTGCGGGCGGCACCGCATGCGGGTGGCGCGCCCGCGCGGCCTGCGCAGGGGCCGGGCGCGTGCGCACCCGCGCATGCGGGCGGCACCGCACGCGGGTGGCGCGCCCGCGCGGCCTGCGCAGGGGCTGGGCGTGGCACCCGCGCATGCGGGCAGCCCCTCACGCGGGTGGCGCACCCGCGCGGCCGGCGCAGGGCCGCGCGCGCGTGCACCCGTGCGTGCGGGCGGCGCCCCGTACGGCCGCACGGGGCCGAGCGTCGCGCGGGGGAGAGCCGCGTGAGCCGTGGGTCGTCGGTGTGTTACTGTTCGTTGTTTCCGGTTGGTGAGTACTGACCATCTACCCGGGTGTCCTTTTATAGCTTCGGGGAGCGTGCCGGGACGCGGGGGAGATCGAGCTTTGATCCCTTACAGCAAAGGTGGGTTTTCCTTTGAGACTAAGTATAGACTCGGTATTCTTGGATGAGTTATTAAATGCATATTATTGGAACTAACGCTGATGGTCCTTATGATTGCGATATTATCCTGTATCTTGGACATTGTGCTCATGGTTGCGACACGCGCACCCGCGGTCTGGCCACCGCAAAGGGTGCCCTTTTCCGGGAAAGCGGTCTTCGACCCGTGTTAACCCACAAGGTGTAGTGGTGGGGGCCCCCGTAGGTGTGGGGTTTGAGGCATCAAAGGTGGGGGAAAAGGTGCGATCCGTCGGGATGGGTGTCCGACGGGGTCAGGTGCCCCAAGGTGTGAGCGGTTGGATCTGTCGGGGTAGGTGCCCGACGAGATCAAGGTGTATAGGTGTTACCGGCGGTACAGAGGTTGCAGGTGATATACATGTTCGCGTTTCACTTCCCTGGGAGTCGAGTGGTTGCTCCAGATAGTTTTACTTTAGGTTTGGTTTTCTTTTCTGCATATTATTACTATCGCATGTCGCTGACTACCCACTCCGTGACAGGTCCATCCAGGGGTGAGCGATAGGCGGCGGTGAGGACGGGACGAGAGTAGTCGGGCTGTGAGGAGCCCTAGTTTGTATCTCCTTTACTTTACTTTTCCCTGCACTTTTATTTGGTACTGTAGACTACAGTGTGGTTCGCGATACCCTCGTGGGGTCGATGTGGATGTTGACTACTGGTGTTTCGGTTTGGCATTATGGACTGTTTTATTTATTCCCGTCTGGCTAATTCTTTCCAAAGCGAAACAAAAAGAGCTTCGAAAACTTGTTTTCAAAACCTCGGGTCGGGTGGACCCGTTTCTAAACCATGTGGATTTATGGCATCTTTCCAAAACGTTTTCAAAACCTTGGGTCGTGTGGGCCCGTTTTCAAAACCGTGAGTTTATGCTTTCAACTTGATCGCCGACGGGCACTCTGTTTAGTTTACACTGTTGTTTGAATGTTCTGACTGTTGTGATTAATCGAATACTTGTGTTGAGATGTTGGAATAGCCGCGACGCCGTGCATATACAGAGGAGACTCTGCCCGATTTTCGAGTAAATCTGTATATGCGGCGGGTCTGGGCACGCGCCGGGGAGGACTGACTTTTAAAACAAAAAAAAAAAATAAATAGAGACTCAACCCTTTAACTCTTCCTTTCCGCTGATCGTGACCCCCGGGGCGTGACAGATTAAGATGGTATCAGAGAAAAACAAAAGAGAAAATTTTTTCTTTTAATCACAACAGTGAAGGTCCAACATCCACAGTAGTGCCACACTTATCTACGAGTAAATGAAAGGTGCAGGGCTTAAGGGTTAGGACGTGAGAGATCGGGGAGGGGGTGTGTAGGAAATGTTTTCTTTTCCCTCTCGATATTAAGGTGGTTCTTGCTAGCGGATTTGAGTGCTAAGTTTTGTTTGTTCTGTTGGTGTGTCTGCACAGACAATGGTCCGAACCAGAGCGTCGGCCGGGGACGAGGGGGCGGATGCGACGGCATCGGCGGCCGCGGAGAACCAACTCTTGCGGCAGCAACTACGAGAAATGGCGGGGCAGCTGGCGGCCCTCACTGATCATGTGCGTCAGCTGACGCAGCGGCTTCCGGCCGCGACGGCAACGGTCGTCCCGGCCCCTCCGCAGGGACCAGCCGCGCCAGCAGCAGTGCCACAGGTGGCAGAGACTGGGGAAGGGGCGGCCCCTCCACCGGTAACAGCGGCCGGGACAGCATCAGCCCAGGCCACGACACCGGCGACAGCACCCGCGACAGCTTGCACGGGACCGGCACCGGGGGCCCTAGGCGGGGGTACCTCGGGGGAGACCCTGGTGGCACCCGTCCCCACCGTGGCAGCCGCCACCGCGGGAGAGGGGACGGTGCCATTGTCAGAGCGGGAGCGGGTTCGAGCCAATCTGGCTGATTTCAAGAAATACGATCCACCCGTCTTCGAGGGAGAAACGACCGATCCCTGGGTCGTCGAGGACTGGGTAGGATCAATGGAAAAGTTGTTTGAGGATCTACTTATGGAGGACTGGGAGCGGGTTCCCCTAGCGGTCCACTGTTTGGGGGGGAACGCTCGCTTGTGGTGGAAGACGGTGCGGCCCGATCCCGCCACGGGCGCCGCGCTTCCATCCTGGACGACATTCAAGCAAGAGCTGTTTGGAGCCTTCTTCACAAGCAGCGTCAAAAAGAAGCTGGAGGATGATCTGAACCACATCCAACAAGGGAGCAAGACGGTCATGGAGTACCAGCGCCAGTTCGTGAGATTAGCAAACTGCGTCCCGTTCGTTATAAGGGACGAGGCCCACAAGGCGCAGCTTTTTGTGGATGGATTGAGGAGTGACATCTTCCAAGTGGTGCAGGCGGCCGACTTGCACACGTTCCAGAAAGTGGTCGATCGGGCCACAGTGGTCGAGCGCGGGTTCGCGGTGACACGCGCCAAGAGGGAGGCCCCGACACAGCACGAGGATAGGAAGCGGCAACAGCAGAGCTACGGAGGGAGTTCTTCTAGTGGAAGCAGACCCCCCAAGCGGTGGAGACCCCAATCTGGACCACGGAGCGCGCCCACCGGAGGGCCGAGGCTAGGAGACAGGCCTTGCGTGATCTGCGGAGGGGCGCACCAGGTGTTGGACTGTCCTCAGAGAGTCGATCATTGCTTCCGCTGTGGCAAACAGGGGCACTTTCGCCGCAACTGCCCCCTTGCCATGGGACCAGCTTCTTCTGCCGCATCCACGCCTTCACCACAACTCTCCGGGCGGGGGAAAGCCCCCATGGGGTCGACCTCTAGGCCCCCGGCACCGCGGCGCGAGGAGGCGAGGCAGCCTCAATCGGGCGGGCGAGTCTACTCAATGACCCGCCAGGAGACCGACCCACCGGTGGACATGCTAGCAGGTATTACTTCTGTTTCAAATTCCCGTGCTAGAACCCTCTTTGACACTGGAGCAACCCACTCGTTCATTTCTCGCGATTACGTGTTTATGCATGACCTCGAGGAGACACCTCTCCAAAGCCTTATGACGGTCCAGACGGCGGGTGGGACACTGGAGGCGACCAGTTTGGTGGCTACCTGCTCAATTAGGCTAGGGCGACTGGCTTGCCCTTGGGATTTGGTGGTGATTCCCCTGAAGGAGTACGACGTTATCTTGGGCATGGACTGGCTCTCAAAGTACCAAGTGCTCATCGACTGCGAGAAGCGGATGGTGCAACTGCAAGAACCAAGTTTCCCAAAGAATGCATACCTGGCGTACAAGAGTACCTCCTTCCCGGCAGTCATCTCAGCGGCTCGAGCCAGGAGACTGGTAGAGGGTGGGTGTGTGGCCTACTTGGCATCGGTGGATTTGGTTACCCGACCCTCGACGGCACCTTCAGACATCCCAATAGTGAGGGACTTCCCCGACGTTTTCCCAGCGGAACTGCCCGGGTTACCCCCAGAGAGAGAGGTGGTGTTCCCTATTGAACTCATACCGGGTACTCAACCTATCACAAAGGCGCCTTACCGAATGGCCTTCGCGGAGTTAAAAGAGCTAAAGGCGCAACTGGAGGACCTTTTAGACAAAGGGTTTATCAGGCCGAGTGTGTCGCCCTGGGGCGCACCGGTACTCTTTGTACGGAAGAAGGACGGAAGCCTGCGTCTCTGCATCGACTACAGGGGGATAAACAAGGTCACGGTGAAAAACAAGTACCCCCTGCCCAGAATTGACGACCTCTTCGACCAGCTGCGAGGAGCGACGGTCTTTTCAAAGATCGATCTGCAGTCGGGCTACCACCAGCTCCGGGTTCGGAACGAGGACGTTCCAAAGACCGCCTTTCGGACCCGGTATGGCCATTACGAGTTCACGGTCATGCCGTTCGGGCTTACGAACGCCCCCGCGGTCTTTATGGATATGATGAACCGGATCTTCAGACCATTCCTAGATCGGTTCGTGGTGGTCTTCATCGACGACATACTGATCTATTCACCCACCGACGAGGAGCACGAGGACCACTTACGAACGATTCTCCAAACCCTCAGGGAGCAGAAGCTGTTTGCCAAGCTCAAAAAGTGTGACTTCTGGCTACGCGAAGTGGGGTTCCTGGGGCATGTGATCTCGGCGAAGGGAATCGCCGTGGACCCCAAGAAGGTGGAATCGGTGATCGACTGGCAGCCGCCAACGACGGTGACGGAGATTCGCAGCTTCTTGGGACTGGCGGGTTATTACAGACGCTTTATAGAGGGTTTCTCGAAGATTGCGGCCCCCTTAAACCGGCTGACTAGGAAAGGAGAAAAGTTTGTGTGGTCGACACAATGCCAGGAGAGCTTCGAAGAACTTAAAAGAAGACTAACCAGGGCACCAATTCTCGTACTACCAATACCCGGAGAGGATTATGATGTGTATTGCGACGCATCGAGGATCGGTCTGGGGGGTGTGTTGATGCAACAGGGGAAAGTAATAGCCTATGCGTCTAGGCAGCTGAAAGACTACGAGAAGAACTATCCGATACACGATTTGGAACTGGCCGCAGTGGTCTTTGTTTTGAAGTTATGGCGACACTACCTCTTTGGTGTCCACTGTAACGTCTTCTCTGACCACCAAAGCCTCAAGTACCTGTTCACCCAGAAGGAACTAAATCTGCGGCAGAGACGGTGGCTGGAATTATTGAAGGACTACGATCTAACGATCCAGTACCACCCCGGGAAAGCAAACGCAGTGGCGGACGCTTTAAGCAGGAAGGGGCAACCAGAAGAGGCGACGGCGCGCGCGATAACTGAGCAGAGCACCTTGATCGCGGAATTCTCCCGAATGAGGTTGGAAGTGGTACCAATGGGCACAGTCGCACAACTGCTAGCTTTGGTGGTAAAACCGACACTGTTCGAGAGAATTCGAGGAGGACAGCAAGCGGACTCGTGTTTGCAGCTCATACGAGACAAAATCTCGTCGAATCCAGGAGGGGACTTTTCCGTAGAAGACGACGGCATGTTACGATTCCGCGGGCGGATCTGCGTGCCGGATACCCCGGAATTGAAGGAGGAAATCCTAGCTGAGGCACACCGCGCCCCTTATGCGGCACATCCGGGGGGTACAAAGATGTACAGGGACCTCAAACAGACTTTCTGGTGGCCCAAGCTGAAGGGGGATGTGACTCGTCACGTGGCGCATTGCCTGGTTTGTCAGCAGATAAAGGCGGAGCATCAGCGGCCGGCGGGAAAGCTACAACCATTACCGGTACCAGAGTGGAAGTGGGATCAGGTCACCATGGACTTCGTCACTGGATTTCCGCGTTCACAGCAGGGGCACGACACGATCTGGGTCATTGTTGACCGGCTAACCAAGTCGGCACACTTCCTACCCATTCACACAACCTGGACCAGAGAGCGTTTAGCCCAAGTCTACCTCAGCGAGATCGTGAGACTGCATGGAGTGCCGGCATCGATCACATCGGATAGAGACACACGTTTTGTTTCGAAGTTTTGGCAGAGCCTACAGCAGGCCTTGGGGACCAAGTTACAGTTCAGCACGGCCTTCCACCCCCAAACGGACGGACAGTCGGAGCGAGTGATTCAGACGCTGGAGGACCTGCTGCGAGCCTGTGTGCTAGACTGGGGGACCAGTTGGGAGCGTTACCTACCCCTCGTCGAATTCGCCTACAACAACAGCTACCAGGCCAGCATCCAGATGGCACCCTACGAGGCCTTGTACGGCAGACGCTGCCGATCCCCGATCTGTTGGGACGACTTGGGAGAACGGAAGTTTTTGGGACCCGACTTAGTGGAAGAAACCGAAGAGAAGGTTCGCCTTATCAGAAAACGCCTGCTGACCGCCCAAAGTCGGCAAAAGAGCTACGCGGATCGGAGACGCCGGGACCTAGAATTCCAGGTGGGAGAACACGTGTTTCTGCGGGTCTCGCCGTCCAGAGGAATCAAGCGCTTCGGACTGAAGGGCAAGCTGAGCCCACGGTTTGTGGGGCCGTTCGAGATCCTGGAGCGCATTGGCCCAGTGGCTTACCGCCTCGCCCTACCGCCGACCCTCAGCCGGGTGCACGACGTGTTCCATGTTTCGATGCTCAAGAAATACCTCCCCGACCCATCGCACGTCCTGGACGCCTCGATACTCGAACTGAAGGAGGACCTAAGCTTCGAGGAAGCCCCGGTGCGAGTTCTAGCACGAGAGAACAAGACGCTCCGAAACCGAGTCATCCCCTACGTAAAGGTACTCTGGAACAACCACGAGGAGCGGGAAGCGACGTGGGAGCTGGAATCCAAGATGAGGGAGGGCTATCCCTATCTTTTCACCGAGATCCAGGATTGAGCTTCGAGGACGAAGCTCGTTTTTAAAAGGTGAGTGGTGTAGTATCCGCTGGTTTAAAATATTGTGGTTCCATTCTTGGGTCTACTTTTGATTACCTTCTTTATTTTATTTTTCGCGTTCCGTTCAGGGGTCCGGGAAGGGGGGTCTAATAATTCTGTGTTTCGGGACAGATCGTCGGGGCTCGCGAGTATTTTTAGTCAATAAAGCTCGCGAAACGGAGACCGCCGGCGAAATCGGTTTTGGATTCCGACTCCGGAATCTCCCGGAATAAATTCCGGAAGGTGGCGGGCGGTTCAGGCGATCAACGCGGGTTATCTGGCGAACCGGACCCAGGTTCGCATCTGACTTAGTAAATCTCTGTTGTTTTGATAGCGGGTTCATCCCCGGTGCCCTTTGGGACCGCCCGGCTTATTTTAGCGTTTTGGGGTTAGGGTTCCACTTTTTCCCCACTTCTTTCACCCTAGGCGTGCGTAGCCCGAGCGCGGACGAGGAACCTTTTTCCCACCCCAACGCTACCTCCTTCCCAACGATCGGCGTGGTGATCCCAGCGGTGCGACCGAGGAAGGGACGATCGTGCACCTTTCGAAATCGAGAGCGCAAGAACGGGACGACCCCTCTTTCCCCCTTCGTTCAACCCTAAGCGACGAAATCGAGGTGAGCACGATTTTAGATCGTTCTTGTTTTCTTTCTTGCTTTCTTGTTTGGTTTATCAAGCGGACGAGGGGGAGGATGACGGCTTCGCCGGATTTCGGCATGCGGGTGTACCCGCGCGTGCGGGCGGCACCGCATGCGGGTGGCGCGCCCGCGCGGCCTGCGCAGGGGCCGGGCGCGTGCGGGCGGCACCGCATGCGGGTGGCGCGCCCGCGCGGCCTGCGCAGGGGCCGGGCGCGTGCGCACCCGCGCATGCGGGCGGCACCGCACGCGGGTGGCGCGCCGCGCGGCCTGCGCAGGGGCTGGGCGTGGCACCCGCGCATGCGGGCAGCCCCTCACGCGGGTGGCGCACCCGCGCGGCCGGCGCAGGGCCGCGCGCGCGTGCACCCGTGCGTGCGGGCGGCGCCCCGTACGGCCGCACGGGGCCGAGCGTCGCGCGGGGGAGAGCCGCGTGAGCCGTGGGTCGTCGGTGTGTTACTGTTCGTTGTTTCCGGTTGGTGAGTACTGACCATCTACCCGGGTGTCCTTTTATAGCTTCGGGGAGCGTGCCGGGACGCGGGGGAGATCGAGCTTTGATCCCTTACAGCAAAGGTGGGTTTTCCTTTGAGACTAAGTATAGACTCGGTATTCTTGGATGAGTTATTAAATGCATATTATTGGAACTAACGCTGATGGTCCTTATGATTGCGATATTATCCTGTATCTTGGACATTGTGCTCATGGTTGCGACACGCGCACCCGCGGTCTGGCCACCGCAAAGGGTGCCCTTTTCCGGGAAAGCGGTCTTCGACCCGTGTTAACCCACAAGGTGTAGTGGTGGGGGCCCCCGTAGGTGTGGGGTTTGAGGCATCAAAGGTGGGGGAAAAGGTGCGATCCGTCGGGATGGGTGTCCGACGGGGTCAGGTGCCCCAAGGTGTGAGCGGTTGGATCTGTCGGGGTAGGTGCCCGACGAGATCAAGGTGTATAGGTGTTACCGGCGGTACAGAGGTTGCAGGTGATATACATGTTCGCGTTTCACTTCCCTGGGAGTCGAGTGGTTGCTCCAGATAGTTTTACTTTAGGTTTGGTTTTCTTTTCTGCATATTATTACTATCGCATGTCGCTGACTACCCACTCCGTGACAGGTCCATCCAGGGGTGAGCGATAGGCGGCGGTGAGGACGGGACGAGAGTAGTCGGGCTGTGAGGAGCCCTAGTTTGTATCTCCTTTACTTTACTTTTCCCTGCACTTTTATTTGGTACTGTAGACTACAGTGTGGTTCGCGATACCCTCGTGGGGTCGATGTGGATGTTGACTACTGGTGTTTCGGTTTGGCATTATGGACTGTTTTATTTATTCCCGTCTGGCTAATTCTTTCCAAAGCGAAACAAAAAGAGCTTCGAAAACTTGTTTTCAAAACCTCGGGTCGGGTGGACCCGTTTCTAAACCATGTGGATTTATGGCATCTTTCCAAAACGTTTTCAAAACCTTGGGTCGTGTGGGCCCGTTTTCAAAACCGTGAGTTTATGCTTTCAACTTGATCGCCGACGGGCACTCTGTTTAGTTTACACTGTTGTTTGAATGTTCTGACTGTTGTGATTAATCGAATACTTGTGTTGAGATGTTGGAATAGCCGCGACGCCGTGCATATACAGAGGAGACTCTGCCCGATTTTCGAGTAAATCTGTATATGCGGCGGGTCTGGGCACGCGCCGGGGAGGACTGACTTTTAAAACAAAAAAAAAAATAAATAGAGACTCAACCCTTTAACTCTTCCTTTCCGCTGATCGTGACCCCCGGGGCGTGACAATACATTCAACAGATGAAAAATTAACTGAATAACCATTGTCACAAAGTTGACTTATGCTAATGAGGTTAGTCTTTAGGCCATCAACAAATAACACATTTTTCAAAATCGGGCCATCTGGAATAGCTACCGTTCCCTTTCCAACAATTTTGGAAGACCGACCGTCTCCGAAAACTACAAGTCCTCCGGAGATTTTCTCAAAATTTTGAAAATAATTTTTGTCACCGGTCATGTGACGGGAACAACCGCTGTCCAGATACCAAGACGAATTAACATATGTGTCACGCCCCGGGTGTAAACCAGAACCCGGGCCCGTCTACAGATCCGCCGTGTACACGGTATTTCCCGTGTACACGAAGCGTCAACAACCTGCTCAGATAAAAAGGTACAATAAAAGAGCAATAAAAACAGAGCTGAACTAAAACTAATACATCTCAGACTGAAGCTGGAAATAAAATACAATACATCAGTATAAATGATACATCAGTCTCTCCCAGCTCACAATAAAAAAATACAACCTGCTGGCAAAAGCCAGTCCCAAAAGTGAAAGTACAACCGTCTGAGGAAAACCTGGGTACACCAACAGTCCAGCTAACACGCTCATCCTGCCTCGAGATCTATCTACACAGCCGTCCTCTCTCCTCGACCCGCCACTGAAAGTCCAGTAGCACCCGCAGAAGACTCTGCAAAACAAGGAAGAAGAAAAAGAGGAAAGAAGAATGGGGGTGAGAACTACTAGTAAACCAGTAGCCTCCCCTAGTGGGTAAAACCTCAAACTCTGACGCACCCACTAGGTCTACCAGAGGCGAAAAGGAAAGAAGAGTGGTAAGAAATGAAACTGCTGAAAAAGGGAGATCTACCACTACTATGCCTCTAAAATGCAGTCCTAGACTGGAATGACCGTAAGAAACAATAACCAACCGTCCCAGATGAACCCAATCTGTACCGCCCTCATCATCGGGCAAGAAAGCCGCGCCGATGTGATAGCAAAACTCCTGCTGCCGCCCTCATCATCGGGCAAATAAGCCGCGCCGATGTGATAGCAAAACCGTCAATAACTGTCTGACCCCGGCCTCCGGAGGGGATCTCGAGGGGAGCGACCCACACGAGGAAAGCATCACCGGGCAATAACCGCGCCGGTGTAATAAGTATCAAAAGCAGGACTGGTTCACAACTATAAAGCCCCAGTGGAACACAACCCTCCACTAAAAGAAAACTGATTCCCAATCAGATGCAAAAGTAACCATCCGGTCAATCGCCCAATATTCGCGATTGCCGCAATACCCCAAAATCCACGACCAGGTCTCACAACCGACCTTCGGTCAACCGCGCAATATCCGCGGTCGCCGGAATAACCCACAATCACAATCATGTCCCACATCCGACATCTGGTCAACCGCCTGCTATCCGCGGTTGCCACAAAACCCATAATCCACAATCCAGGCCCCGGCTACACTATCCCAAACCCCTGCTCAAACCCGAGCAACAAGAACCACCTGACTAACGAAAAGGAGAAAAGAAGCAAACAAGGTTTCTCCTAAGTCAAGTTCCAGCATGAAAGTGTAGCGATAAAAGATGGCCTATCTAGATGTCCATACAAGCATGCAAGTGTTCTCAAGGAAATAAAGGAAAAGGTGTCCAATAGTGGTTCCACATGTGTAACAATTAATAACTCCGCATAGATATAACCATCATGCTAAAACATTATCCAACCACACATGTCTATAATCCATGTTCCATGATAAAGCATCACTATCCACCTATGCATGTCATAAAATCCTCAAATAGTACCAACCACTAACAGGATAAACATATAGTCCAAAATAAATAATCCAATCCACATGCAGGGTTAAACGCTAACATTCCATCCATACCAACATGTATAAGTCCCAACCACTATCAAATATCCACAATAGTAATTTCCATATGAAGGGCTCACAATTTTATATTACTTTAAGCATGCATGTCCAAATAAAGGGATCACTCTAATATTCCTAGTGAGCATGTCAAAATAGAGGTAAACAACAACCACCCACCTGAAGTGCAACTGTCCCAATCCGTACAGCTGAAAATACCAAAAACTCCAAATCCTTGCTCCCACAATTTTAGCACACCCGTAATATTCCTGATACAATACAAAGCTCACTAATTACACTTAGGCTCCCAATTAATGCTCTTATAACCACATACAACCTCGGATTCGAAACTGTTAAATTATCACCTGCAGAAAGTGCCCAGAAAATTCCAAGAAAAATATCACAGCGATCCTTGCGTCGCTAGCTTCGTAACGGTACCTTGCACGCCCAAATCAGAGTTCGGTAAGTCAAGATAAAAATCCGGCAAGGTGGTGATCCAAACAACAAACTGTGGAAAAAGACTGCGCACTGTACACTGAGAAAACAGTGATTTTCACCTCGAAATAAATCTCATAAAATTCCAAGAAAAATACGAGCGCGTTCCTTGCGATCTATAGATGAAAAAGTTGTATAAGCTCGTCTCCGTCAGACGCTCGTGCGCGAAGATACAGCCAAAATACTCCGATGCTGTCCTCACAATCCTCACAGAAAAAGGGGTCACATTAATGCCTCAGGATCCGTGCCAAGGAGTTAAAATCAGAATGCGCGATCAAAATGAAAGATGAAGCCCTACCTGTCGTAGACCAGGAGAGCTAAAACACTGCTGCTGCGCCGAAGAAGAACACAGGAAATGCAACGTCGCGCCGCGCCGTAAAATCCAAAACCTCGGGATTTGAGCCTCCTAAAATCCTGAAACTTGGCGGGTGTAATCCTCACTTGAAGGAGAAGAAATCTCCTTCTCACCTCCCCTTCGAGCTGAGGTCTTGAAGGGGTCGAAAATCCCCCTTGAAGAGCCCTCGGGTTGCACTTAAGGGAAAAACCAGAAAATCATTTCAGAAAATACCCAACAAGTCCCCTAAATTTTTTCGCTGCGCCCGCAGCACGTGAACCCGCCACTGGCAGAGCGCCACGTGGCCCCAACTACCGTGCACCGCGCACGCCGCACCAGCCCGCAAGTCGCGTACGGCACCTGCTCCACGGCTTGCGTGGACCGGGAGCACAACACCGAGCCAAACAAATTCTGCCACGAGTCCATCGGTCCACCGTGCACCAAGATTTCCCCGTGGACCGGATCCACAACACTAACGAATCACATTCCGCCACGTGTCCCACAGTCGGTCCACCGTGCACCCGAAATATTCCGTGGACCGCGCACTGTGAGCCCTCCACTCACCATCCGCCACGTGGCACCGCCCTGGTGCACGGCCACCGCCGTGGACCGCGCGCCTGCCCGCGCCCCTGCGCGCTGTCCGCGCCCCTGCCCGCGCCGCGCGCCGCCGCTGTTCCGCCTGCCCGAGGCCGCGCCGCCGCCCGACGGTGCTGCCCGCCGCCGCCGGCTATCGCCGGAGCTACTGTTCCGGCAGTGAACAGTAAAAACACTGTAGCAAGCTCCGAAAAATTCAAGTAAATAGCCCATCTTGACCGTTTTCGCGCGCTGATTCCAAATCCGGCGTCCGTTTTGCCAAATTCCAATCCTAAAATTTGCCGGAGGCTCCCGGAAAGGTATTTTCAATCCGAATTCCACACCGAGTCCAAATTTGATATCCGATTTGCGCGAAAACACTTCTAAACATCCGACGGGGTCTTCCGGTTACCCAAGTGATCCAATAAAGCTCGAGGTTCAACACTTGTATCTAATCATGCACCAACACCTCCCGAAACACAGAACAGGCTCCCCCGAAGTCACCGATGACCTTACCACAACTCTGCAGAGATCCAGGTCATCACAATATGCATGCAAGGAAACATTAGTAACAAGACAAGGGAAAATTTCACCTTTGCGCACCCAAACCTTTTTGGAATGCGTCGGTAATGATCGTGAAGTTATTTCCTAGGTGAAAGCGTCTTGTTAGAGCGGTTGCTGCTCCTTGATGAAGTCGTCTTGAGCGGTGAACTACCAAGGCTCTTTTCCTTCAATTGATTTGCAATTGATTTCTGAGGAATCACCTTTGTGGTAGTCATTGCAAGAGGTGCTTGAGGTGAGCGTTTGGCTCCCGTCTTGCAATTTCTCCTTATGTGCCCTGAAATGCCACAACGAAAACATACCTTAGATCTTGACGATCCCGAAGAGGATGAAGTAGGCTTGTTGTCGTTGTTTGTCGTGAATTCCGGTGTCGGAGGAGGAGATACCGACTGAGGCACAAAAACTGTCCCACTCGAACTTGGACTGTCTCCAGTTTGAGTGTATCCGAGGCCGAACTTATTTGTTTGACCAAGACCAAGAAGCCTATCCAACTTACTCCTTCCAGAAGAGAATCGCTTTAAGTCGTCCTTTAGTTGGAGTATGGTCTTAGTCATTTCCAATTTTTCCTGTCGAGCCTCGCCGTAGAGCTTCAAGAAGTAATTCGCTTTATCCACCATTTTTGTATGTTCTTTCTCAAGAAGCTCATTGGACTCTTGAAGGGAAACATTTGCTTTGACTAAATTATCCCTTTCCACTTCAAGAGCGTTTGAGAGAGAAGTTGCCCTTTTTGCTTCTTCTTCGAGATCCTGCAATCTCCCTCTCAAACTCCGGTTTTGCTTTGCCAGTTTCTTTGAATCCCTCAAAAGCTTATGGTAGGCAAGAGCAAAATCTTCACGAATTACTCGATTCGTTGTCCGTTGCGTTCTTTTCAACTTGGGAGGAGTTGGACAAGGAATCGGAGGTACTTGCCATCAAGCACATGAAGGGTGAAGATGTAGTGGACGCGTGGAATGCTGTCGCGTTGTCTTCTTCATCACTTGAGGATGACTCATTTGACGTTGAGTTGTCATCCCAAGTGACGACTTGCATCGCCTTCTTCTTTGCCGGATTCTTGTTGGGACACTCCGTTGCAATGTGGCCGTAGCCTCGACATTTGAAGCACTGTACTTGTCCCTCTGAACTTTTCTTATCCTTTGAGAAGTTCTCTTGCTTTCTTGACTTGTAGCTTGAAGAACCCTTGCCTTTCTTCGACTTTCCGAAGGATGGAGTTTTGCTTGAATTACCCCTTCGAAAGTTGCGGCGAAACTTCCTTGTCAAGAGAGCGAGCTGCTTCTCAAAGTCCTCCATAGATAGGTTCTCGTCATCGTCTGAGGAGGATGAATCCGCGTCTTCTTCTTTGTTGTTTTCAATGCATAACCTGAAGACTTAGAAGAGGATGCCTTTCCAGAAGAATAGTTAGTAGGAAATGTCATTTCATAAGTTTGTAATGCACCAACTAATTCTTCTACACGCATTTCGTCCGGGTGTTTAATTGTTTCAATGGCTGCGACCTTCGGGCGAAATCGTTCAGGAAGAGTTCTTAAATCTTTCTTACAACTTTAAATTCTGGAATCTTCTCTCCCAAGTTAGCACATGAGTTTACGATGTCTTGCAATCGTGTGTAATAGTCAGTGAAAGATTCATTTTCTGCCATAGAGATAGAGTCAAACTTGCTCGTAAGCATTTGCAGTTTCTGAATCTTCACAAGGTTAGTTCCCTCATGCGTAACTTGAAGAACATCCCAGATTTCTTTCGCAGTCTCACATGCCGAGACGCGAGAGAACTCTGTTTGTGACAAAGCATTAAATAGAGCATTAATTCCTTTGCCATTGTAAGAAGATGAATCTATCTCTTCCTTGGTCCATTTCGACCTAGGTTTTAAGGTGCGAACATCATCTAATAATTTCAGTTGGATTAGACCATCCTAATTCAATTGATTGCCACACCCTTTCGTCGATGGAAATTAAAAAGGCTTTCATCCGTACTTTCCAGTACGCATAATTTGTTCCATCAAAGAAAGGGGGTCGATTGATGTTTCCACCTTCAACCATTGTTTACAACCCTATTCCCGCTCTGATACCACTTGTTGGGTTATACTAATATGGATCTAAATAGGGGAAAAAACACCTAGAGGGGGGTGAATAGGTGTAAACAATAAACACTCAAAAAATCATTGCGCAATAAAACCCAATGCGGAAAAATAAATGAACACGCAAGATTTTTACGTGGAAAAACTCCAAACCGGAGTAAAAAACCACGGGACCGATAACACGGCGAAATCCACTAGAATTAACACACGTACAAGGTGATATAACGTACTCACAGACGACTCAACCTTTTACCATACGCTCCTAGTAGATCTTCTCCGCTCGCTCCACGACGCTTCTCGAATCCACGATCTGCGCCCAACGCTGAATCCACAGCGTCCAACGTCGAGTCCACGACGTCCGACCGAATCCACGGTCTTCACCCAGTAGCACGCTTCGAATCCACGAACGTACCTCGCTCCGAATCCACGAGAGCGGTTGCACCTTGAATCCACAAGGCCACGCGAGTCCACGCGCCGATTTGGGGTAAATCGTTGTTTTTGGGTGGTGATGATCCGCCGAATACTTAGATTAGAAATAGATCGGAAATACCATCTAAGTATTCATTGATTTGATTCTACTCAAAATCTGAGTATGGAAAACCTAGAATCAAATCAATCAATATAGATGAAGAAACATAGAATTAAATCTATTGATTTCCTTTCTTCTCTATATGTGGATCTTTCTCTATCGGGTATTTTTCTATTATGTTCCGTATTTTTCGATGTATGCGGATACCCTAGAAAATGAATCATAGGGTCTATTTATAGGTTAGAAACCATTGGAAGAAGATAAGGATCAAAAACAGCCTTTTCTGGAAATTTTCACGACGGCGATCCGGATTGGAATTGGGCGATCCGGATTGCAGTAGCAAGAAAGACGGTTTCCAGAAAAACACTAGTTCGGGATCCGGATCGAAGTCCCGATCCGGATCGTTCATACAGTTTCACCAAACATCAACGTTCGGGATCCGGATTGCAAATCCTGATCCGGATCGTGCAAGCAAAAAGGTAAAACTAGTGTTCGGGATCCGGATCAGAGGATGCTGCGATCCGGATTGAACCAGTGTATGAACGAACACCCTTCGGGATCCGGATTGGAAGTCTGATCCGGATCCTGAACATGTCCCATGTCCAGTTTTTGATTTTTATGCAATTAAAAATTCTTCCAGGTGTTTCTACACTATAAGAAGTATTCGGATCACCAAAAATCTTTAGTTAAACATACCTGATCCTTTTGAATTCTTCTTTCTTGAGATTGAGGTATATGATCCAAACTTCTTTCATCTTCAATCTTCAAGACTTAATACTTTCACGAAATACGCCAACTCAAATTCCGTAACAGGATCCTCAAGAGACACAATCCCATGCCACAGTTGGTCACTCAACATGCTATCATAACCCCAACGGACCCACGGGTCGAAGTCGATCCCTCAACTAAAAAGAACACCCTGACGGGGACCAAACCGTCGGTGAACGGGACTGAAAACTGGCTCACAAGGCGATCATAAAGCTGATGCCCAACTCGCGGTCAAAGTCCGAAACATCCACAAAACTCTCACCGTTGTGTACCTACAACGTGGCATCACTGCCGTGCACCAACAGCGTGGCATCACTGCCGTGCACCAACGGCGTGGCATCACTGCCGTGCATCAACGGCGTGGCATCACCACCGTGTATCAACGGTGTGGCATCATCACCGTGTGTCAACGGTGTGGCATCACCACCGTGTATCAACGGTGTGGCATCACTGTCGTGCACCAACGGCGTGGCATCACCACCGTGTATCAACGGTGTGGCATCACCACCGTGTATCAACGGTGTGGCATCATCACCGTGTGTCAACGGTGTGGCATCACTCAAGCATCAAGGCCTCAGATCCTCATAGTCCTATACCCAACACTACCTCGAAATCCCGGAGCTGAGGAAGGGCCAAAGATCAACAGGCAAAACCAGGGCCCCAACTGCACTGGGCAGGACCAACAACACTCATCTATGTGCAACACGTGATCAGGTATCTGAACCTCACGAGCACAAGGTAAGGGTCCTATCTCCAGCCCATACAACAATGCCAATGCCCTAGCACTCTCACAGCCATGTCGGAGAACCCTCAACGACTCAACTCACAACAACACCCCACTCATAGGCGAGAAGAACCGACTGACGCGGCAAAGATCCGAAAATTCTGATAGACCGGTGCCTAGAACCCCAATCAAACAAGAACAGACTCTAGGCTCAGTCTATCGAAGTTTTCGCTCCTTTACCGTTCAGGGATTCGGTCCCTCTCGTTTAAAGTGGGAAACTATCTCAACACACAACTCACGGCTGGAGACGCTCCACAGCCGGATCCGCGAAGGGTCCGAAAACCCCGGGAGACTAAAACCTGTGTCCCCACGCAAGAAGAAACAGCTCTTAGAACCCAGATCACTCGAATCATCTCGGGTGAATAAGTTTATAAGAATCAGTGACGTTTATTACAGAAAACCATTTGATCTGAGGGAAATCCATCTTTTTAATGATTTTTAGTCTTTTTGGAAAACAATTGCAAACAAGTTTTATGTCCAGACCTCGAAGAGCTACTGCCCTCGTCCTATCAAACAAGAACAGACTCAGGCAACCCTGTGGGGCTTGGAAGAAAGCATTGGCTGACTAAAATCATGTGTTCGTCCAAAAAGGTTCTGGGTTCAAGGTCCTGCTAACACGCGTACACCACGATCACAACATGGGGTGACGAGAAGGACAACGAAACTAAAAGCCCGCTAAGCATGCTCAAACGCTGCATCTAACGTCGGCACCCGTCGAGAATACACCAAGTGTTAGATATTCCGATGCAGTCCTTTCTCAACTAGCTCAACCTCCTGGGCCTCAACCAGGCGACATGGGGTACACCGCTCAACAATCGCAAAACTCGAGAACATACTCTAGAAGAGGTCGACTCCCCTGCTGTAGGCGTCTAAAATCCCCATCTAGTTTCTGCTTACACTGTCAGGAAAGAAGGCCATGAGCAGCAAAGCACGAAACTGGTTCCCAGTCAACAACTGCGCTCCTGGTCGTCCAACAGGATGAATACGGCATTTTGGTGTTGGCATATTTCGTGAGTCATGTCAGTGAGTTGAGTCGGAGTCTTAAAGGGATCAAATTGTCAATCAGCAATCAAAGACTTAGAGAAGATTCAACAAGAGCTCAAGTTGACACTCAGTGTCTTGAGTCTTGAAGATTGAAGATGAAGAATTGTGGATCAGTTACATCAATCTCAAGAAGAAAGTATTCAAAAGGATCAGGTATGTTTAACTAAATAATTTTGGTGATCCGAATACTTTCTTATAGTGTAGAAACACTTGGATGATTTTTTTAATTGCATAAAAATCAAAAACTGGACATGGGACATGTTCTGGATCCGGATCAGATGATCCAATCCGGATCCCGAAGGGTATTAGTTCATGTGCAAATCCAATCCGGATCCAAGCCTATTCTGATCCGGATCCCGAACATTGGATGTTGCTGAAATTCATGAACGATCCGGATCGGGCCTTGCGATCCGGATCCCGAACCCTTGGATTTCTGGAATCGTCAATCTCGTTACGACGATCCGGATCGCAGTAATCCCGATCCGGATCGCCGTCCTGAAAAATTCCAGATAAGGTATGTTTTTGATTCTTATCTCTTTCCAAAGGTTTCTAAACTATAAATAGACACTTAGGGTTTCTCAAAAAGGGGGAGCACGGCCGATCAATTTATAAAACACTTGAGAGCAACCCTAGAGGCTAGGTTTTTATCGTTCTTCTTTATAGCCTCTTTTAGGTCAATTCGATGGTTCTTTCAAGAACATATCTTTTGTCGAATTGATCTAATCTTTGCTTAGAGATTTTTTCCATGGATCTTCATTGATAATCTAAGCAAAGGATCACCATCGAAGCCAATATTCTTACCGGCTGAGTTTGCGTCGTGGATTCGACGTGGCACCGTGGATTCGGTGTGTTGAAGGCGTTTCGTGGATTCGAAACGTGTGCTCGTGGATTCGAGTGGCGTTCGTGGATTCGAACGTGTGCAGTGGACGTGCAAACGGTGGAGCGCAAGGTCCGAAGAAGTTGAAGGAGGGGTTAAATCCGTGGAGACGGTAATCACCTTGTTATTCTTCTTTTCTTAGTGGATTGTTATTGCGTGGACATCCAACCGGTCAGCGCAAGGTCCGAAGAAGCTGAAGGAGGGGTTGAGTCCGTGGAGTCGGTAATCACCTTGTTATTCTTCTATTCTTAGTGGATTGTTATTGCGTGTTGGTCCCGTGGTTTTTCTCCTGGATTGGAGTTTCCACGTAAATCTCGGTGTGTTGATTTTTATTTTCCGCATTGTTTTTTATTTTTGCACTGAGATTGGTTTTTATAATATTACACCTATTCACCCCCCTCTAGGTGTTTGATAGTACCTATTTAGATCCTTGTGGATCCTAAATAACTCTACAATTGGTATCAGAGCGGGTTTTAGGTTTATCTATCATGATGGGTGAAAGTGGTAATATTTTTAGACCTCCTCTTTTTGATGGGACCAATTATGCATATTGGAAAATGCGGATGAGAGCTTTTCTCATCTCTATTGATGAGCGGGTATGGCAAACCGTTGAATACGGTTGGGTGCATCCGGTTGAGGAAGTAGGAAATTCTACTACCCCAAAACCTCGCTCTAGATGGTCTAAAGAGGAAATCGAAAGATCTTCTTACAATGGGAAAGGTATGAACGCTTTATTTAATTCTCTTTCCTCGACTGAGTTTACAAGAATTTCCGCGTGTGAAACCGCGAAGGAAATTTGGGATATTCTCAAAATTACACATGAGGGTACTAATCTTGTAAAAATTCAAAAGCTCCAGATGCTTACAAGTCAATTTGACTCTATTCATATGGAAGAGCATGAATTGTTTACAGATTATTACACTAGACTTCAAGATGTAATTAATACATGTGCTAATTTAGGAGAAAAGATCCCGGAGTCGAAAATTGTAAGAAAGATACTTCGGACTCTTCCGGAACGGTTTAGGGCAAAGGTTACCGCCATTGAAACCGTTAGTCATCCGGATGAGATGAGTGTAGAGGAATTAGTAGGTGCTTTACAAACTTATGAGATGACTTTTCCTACTAATCAAAATTCTTCCAAGTCTTCTTCTAAGCTTACAGGTATTGCATTCAAATCAACAAAGGAAGAAGATGACGAATCGAGTTCCGACGATGAAATCTCTTTTGCCGATTTTGAAGAACAATTGGCGCGGATCACAAAGAAATTTCGTCGGAAATTTTGGAAGAATCGAACCGATGGATCTTCATCCACGAAACCATCTAAAGGATCATCGGGTTCTAAATCCTCTAAACTCAAAGGCGTTGCAAAACCTTCTAAAGAAAAAGAAAAAGATGATTTCGAAGGGGAAATCCGATGCTATCGATGCAAAGGCTACGGCCATATTTCAACGGATTGTCCTTCTAAGAAATCATACAAAAAGAAGGCTTTGCAAGCGAAAACTTGGGACGATTCTAGTTTCGATGAATCGACCTCAAGTGAAGAGGAAAAAGAAAAATTTGTTGCTTTTCATGCCTCTCAAATTCCCTCTTCTAATTTGTGTTTATCATCTTTAGTCACTGACTCTATTCCTTTGATTTTGCATGAAACATCAACATCCGGAGGAGAGTCATCAAGTGAGGGGGAGTCGGACGAAGAAGAACTCGTTGAGGCATACCAACAACTTCTTGCGGAATCAAAGAAGATGGCCAAACTTAACAAGAAGTTGAGGAAGCAACGACTTGAAGTTCAAGACGAGAATCAAGCTTTAAAGATCAAACTTCATGATCTCGAGGAGGAACATGGACGGTTATTGGATAACAATAAAATCCTCCAAGAAAAGCTAAACCAATCGGAGACAAACGCAAATCATATATGGACAAGATTGGTTTTCTTGAAAAGCAGTTTGAGGAGATTCATGTCACCAACCAAGCTTTGACCAAGCAAGTTCATGAACTTAAATCCGACATACAAAGGCTTTCAACCGGTTCCAAGAAACTTAATTGTATGTCCGGATTAGGTCAAGCAAGCAAGGTTGGTTTGGGATTTAAAAAGGACCAAACTGTGCATGCTTCAAGTTCCACAATGAAATTGAAAGGAAGAACTTGTCACCTATGTGGACTTGAAGGACATTTGGTGAAGAATTGCCCGAAAAAGAGAAAGAAAAATCTTCGGCAACTTCATCTACGGAGCGGACTCAACGGAATCAAAAGACACATCAAGTCAAAGGAGTTCACTCAACCCACCAAAGGTCCGAGCCACAACATCAATCATTCAAGTGGATCATTGCGAGGCAAAGACCTAAGGTGGATCAACAGTCAAAGCTACCAACCCCCGGGCACAATGAATCAAGACAACCCAAGATCCGACGATTTTGGATTCGGAAAGGTGATATCTTTCCTTGTCTTAAGTTCTAAATAGCTTATGACTGTGTGTAATGCTTTGATTGGTTTTCCCTTCATATTTTTCTTAATCTCTGCATTACATGTTTTTCAATGCTCTTTGTTTTTATACTTTGTTTTTGAACAAAAGGGTTTTTAACGAACAAGTGCATTGAATAAAAAGGGCTTCACGTTCATTCACTCCAAATTAATTTTTCTTGGATTATCAACTTGACTCCATATTCATAATCTTGAAGACACTTCATTTAAGGAGTTGTTTAATTGAGCATTGGCTAAATTGACTTTAATTGCATCCTTTCACGCATTTAGAAATTTATTATGCTTTTGATATCATAATATTTCAATGTTGCAATGATCATTTATGTTAATTAATTCATCTTTTAAGTGATCAAAGTCAATTTCTCTCTCAATGATCTCTTGGTATAGTCATTATCATATTTGATTGCTTAGTCGAGTATGAATGCGAGATCAATTTTTGGTTGAATACCTTATATATTAAATAATTGATAGCCAATTGAGGGGGAGTCAAAGAAATGTAAAATGCTCAAAAGATGTGGAAAGAGTTACATCCCAATGAGGAGTGTGAAAACTACCACCACATGGAGGAAAAGAAAAAGAAAAAGATACTCCATGAATGCAAAGCAAATTTTTGTTTCAAAAATGTTGATGAAATGCATAATGAAATACTTGACTCAGTCATATTTCATGGTTGGTATAAGGTGGGATTTTTGATAAAAGATGCTCGAAGAGCCACTCCTTCAACAGATTGTCTAGATATATTATCTAACTTATCGGGGATTTCAAACATCTATTGATCTTTGTATTTCATTTTCTTTACCAAAATTGATGATTTGATAAAGGCATTACGCATAAGATCAGGTTAGATGTAATTGAAAGTGTTCAACTTTAAGAGTTTTAATTTTCATAAATTTTCGTTTCATTTTTGAGTATTTTTGATAGATTTGGTATAATCTATTTCTTGTTGCATGAAACGATGACTTTTGTTTAAAGTTGATGCGCTAAAGTGCTTACATACTCTTTCTGGTTTTTATTTTTCTAAATTATTCTAATGAAAGAAAATTGGATTGAATGACATCTTATTAATTCATTGGTTAAAGCACTTATTTTGATTTCTTGATGGAATACAAATCGGTAATTCAAAGATTTCAAAATCTGGATTTGTTTCAAGAAATTATTTGATTTTTGCTTTCTGGTACCGGTACGCAATCTGCATTTTTGTTATATACCGGAACTGAGCTTTTATCTCTCTTTCTCTATGAACTAATGTTGTTAGTGATTTCCTTTTGTCTAGTATGTTCACTGTTTGACAATTTGTGACAAAAAGGGGGAGAAGAGAAATGAGAACGGAAATGATGATCGTATCACAAAGGGGGAGAACATAGATGCTGGGGAGAACATAGATGCTCAAGAACATGGAGAACATGGAGAACATGTTAGAGATGCTCAAGATAGGGGGAGATAAAGAAAAATTGAAAGAGCCGAAAAACAAAAGAACCAAAAGGACGAATCAAATGTAGGATTTTAATTTCTAACGACTAACGTTTGATTTTGTTTGGAGTTTTGTTTTGCAGGAATTACATCACTTTAAGACTCCAAGTCCTAAGTCATAGAGTATGTTCTAGGACTGTTTGGTTCAAATGTAATTTTGTATTTATTGGATCTTTCACGCAAAGAAAATCAATGTTTTGGTGATGACATTGAATTTCGATTTTTTGGTTTAAGATGAGTGACTTGAGCGTTTTATGTATTTTTGGGTTTTGTCACGAAATTGCCAAAGGGGGAGATTGTTACGGCATTTTGGTGTTGGCATATTTCGTGAGTCAAGTCAGTGAGTTGAGTCGGAGTCTTAAAGGGATCAAATTGTCAATCAGCAATCAAAGACTTAGAGAAGATTCAACAAGAGCTCAAGTTGACACTCAGTGTCTTGAGTCTTGAAGATTGAAGATGAAGAATTGTGGATCAGTTACATCAATCTCAAGAAGAAAGTATTCAAAAGGATCAGGTATGTTTAACTAAATAATTTTGGTGATCCGAATACTTTCTTATAGTGTAGAAACACTTGGATGAATTTTTAATTGCATAAAAATCAAAAACTGGACATGGGACATGTTCAGGATCCGGATCAGATGATCCAATCCGGATCCCGAAGGGTATTAGTTCATGTGCAAATCCAATCCGGATCCAAGCCTATTCTGATCCGGATCCCGAACATTGGATGTTGCTGAAATTCATGAACGATCCGGATCGGGCCTTGCGATCCGGATCCCGAACCCTTGGATTTCTGGAATCGTCAATCTCGTTACGACGATCCGGATCGCAGTAATCCCGATCCGGATCGCCGTCCTGAAAAATTCCAGATAAGGTATGTTTTTGATTCTTATCTCTTTCCAAAGGTTTCTAAACTATAAATAGACACTTAGGGTTTCTCAAAAAGGGGGAGCACGGCCGATCAATTTATAAAACACTTGAGAGCAACCCTAGAGGCTAGGTTTTTATCGTTCTTCTTTATAGCCTCTTTTAGGTCAATTCGATGGTTCTTTCAAGAACATATCTTTTGTCGAATTGATCTAATCTTTGCTTAGAGATTTTTTCCATGGATCTTCATTGATAATCTAAGCAAAGGATCACCATCGAAGCCAATATTCTTACCGGCTGAGTTTGCGTCGTGGATTCGACGTGGCACCGTGGATTCGGTGTGTTGAAGGCGTTTCGTGGATTCGAAACGTGTGCTCGTGGATTCGAGTGGCGTTCGTGGATTCGAACGTGTGCAGTGGACGTGCAAACGGTGGAGCGCAAGGTCCGAAGAAGTTGAAGGAGGGGTTAAATCCGTGGAGACGGTAATCACCTTGTTATTCTTCTTTTCTTAGTGGATTGTTATTGCGTGGACATCCAACCGGTCAGCGCAAGGTCCGAAGAAGCTGAAGGAGGGGTTTGAGTCCGTGGAGTTGGTAATCACCTTGTTATTCTTCTATTCTTAGTGGATTGTTATTGCGTGTTGGTCCCGTGGTTTTTCTCCTGGATTGGAGTTTCCACGTAAATCTCGGTGTGTTGATTTTTATTTTCCGCATTGTTTTTTATTTTTGCACTGAGATTGGTTTTTATAATATTACACCTATTCACCCCCCTCTAGGTGTTTGATAGTACCTATTTAGATCCTTGTGGATCCTAAATAACTCTACAGATCATAGTCATGATCCAGTCCTGCTATTATGAGACAGTGGTTACAGAGATGCTTGATACAGCGATACTTTACTCGTGTGGGTCGCTCCCCTCGAGTGCCACTCCGGAGTAGGCTTTACACCGTGCCGAGCGCCGGGCACCATTGGGATTTCGAGCCTTATGTGCTGGTCCCCTACTGAGTTCTTGAGTTCGACAGCAGAGCAGGCAGTACCAGTTTTACTGGTGACACTAGATTGGGTCTATTTGGTCAGATACTGTTTCCTGATGCATTTCATACCGTCATTTCCTTCGGTATTGCATTTAGAGGCGTACTTATTGTGGTTTCCCCTCTTATTCAGTAGTTCTGTTACAGCTTTACCCCCCTTGCCCTTTTCTTGCCTCTAGTAGACTTAGTGGGTACGCCGGAGCTTGAGGCTTTACCCACAGGGGGAGGCTACTGGTTTACTAGTGGTTCTCACCCCCACTGTTGTTTCCCCTTCTTTTCTCCCCCCTGTTTTGCAGAGTCCTCATTGGAGTTGCTGATCTTCGGTCATTGTTCGGGGCGAGGGAGTCACGAGCTAGATCGTTACCACCCGTGGAGTGTAGCTGCATCCCCTGGTTGGAGATTTCTCGTAGCTGTTGGCTGGTTTTACTGTTTATCTGAAGCAGAGAGATCTTTTGTATTTGGAGAGACAGTGTTGAGACTGATGTACTATAGTTTTAGTTTATCTCCTTTTATAGTTGAGAGATGCTGTACTGAGGATATTGTATGATGATTATCTGTATTTGAGGAAATGGATATTGTACTTTATTTCTTACTGTACGGTGATTTGATTTTATTTTACAGCATTTTATTTCAGCTCTGATATTTGTGTAGCTATAGTACTATCTTTTGCAGGTTAGACGCTTCGCCTATGCGGGTTTTGGCATAGGTGGCGGATCTGTTGGCGAGCCCGGGTCGCAGTTTCGACCCCGGGGCGTGACAAGCTCTCATCCGCACTTTCCAATACGCATAATTGGTCCTATCAAAAAGAGGAGGTCTAAAAATATTACCACTTTCACCCAACATGATAGATAAACCTAAAACCCGCTCTGATACGAATTGTAGAGTTGTTTAGGATCCACAAGGATCTAAATAGGTACTATCAAACACCTAGAGGGGGGTGAATAGGTGTAATATTATAAAAACCAATCTCAGTGCAAAAATAAAAAAACAATGCGGAAAATAAAAATCAACACACCGAGATTTACGTGGAAACTCCAATCCAGGAGAAAAACCACGGGACCAACACACAATGACAATCCACTAAGAATTGAAGAATAACAAAGTGATTACCGACTCCACGGACTCGACCCCTCCTTCAAGTTCTTCGGACCTTGCGCTCCACCGATTGCACGTCCACTGCACACGTTCGAATCCACGAACGCCACTCGAATCCACGAGCACACGTTTCGAATCCACGAAACGCCTTCAACACACCGAATCCACGGTGCCACGTCGAATCCACGACGCAAACTCAGCCGATAAAGAAATATAGGCTTCGATGGTGATCCTTTGCTTAGATTATCATTGAAAAACCGTAGAAAGAATTTCTAAGCAAAGTTTAGATCAATTCGACAAAAGATGGATCTTGGAAGAACCGTCGAATTGACCTAAAAGAGGCTAAAAAGTAGAACGGTAAAAACCTAGCCTCTAGGGTTGCTCTCGAGTGTTTTCGGTATCGGTCCTTCTATTCGAGAAACCCTAAGTATCTATTTATAACCCTTGGAAACATATTAGAGTCGGTTTAGGAAACTTTTCCCGAGGTAACATTGTGTACCGGTACCACTTATCACGTTCCGGTACTCAATGGTGCAAAACACTGATTTTTCTATTGTGTTCCGGTACGCGAGTCTGTGTTCCGGTACGCAATACAAATTTCAGAAAATTCTGTGTCGGGTTTGAGGAACTTCAAGTGTGGTTCCGGTACTCAATGTAAAAACTGATTTTTCCAAGATAAACTTTATCCAAAACAAACCAAGTACCGGAAACCAAACTTAAATTAAGTTGTAAGTTAAAACCAAGTTCCTAAAACCAAGTCTAAACCGGTTTTCATTAATTTCCTGTTTCCAATGATTATAAACGAACTTTAATCACCAAGATCTATATTTAATCATACCTGAAAGTTGACTTGGGCTCATGTTGAATCTTCAATGAGTCTTCGAAGGCTGAATTGACAATTTGATCCCTTTAAGACTCCGACTCAACTCACTGACTTGACTCACGAAATATGCCAACACCAAAATGCCGTAACACGGGCCCAACACTGTAGCAGCCCGAATCTTCCGGGCGCCCGGAAACGGGGACATATTCGGTATTTTCCGAATTGTTTCCTGGAGCCTATAAAAGCGATCCGAGCCGCCTTGTTCCCCTCTTTTCTTCCTCTTCCGAGCTTCAAACCGTCGGGAGGTCTTCAGCAAGTTGTTCCTCTCGTAGAGTAGCTTCCATCTGCAAAAGTTTGGGGATTTTTGGGGGCACGCTTTTCGAGATTCTCATTTTCTTGGCGCGGCGCGACGCTCTTTCTTCGGTGTTTCTTCCGTCGCTCTTCGGTGCACGAGCTCCCCCGACCTACTCTGACCATCTTTTTGAGCGATTTCTTCGCCGTTGGATTCGTAACAGGTGAGGCTACGATTTTGGGTTTCAGGGACATTTTCAGATTTCGCGTTTTTCAAGGTGTTTTCTCGTGCTCATTGGGACCCTTCTTGTTGTGAGATTTTGGAGAGGGCAGCAGCTTCTTTTGAGGAGATCTTCGCGCACAAACCTCGGATCAGGACGTGCTTATAGACTTTTTTCATCTACTCGACGCAAGGATCATCGTGGTATTTTTCTTGGAATTTCCTGAGAGCTTCCGGGAGGTATACATCTTCCTCTCTATCTGTGCAAGATTTTACAGTTATGTGGTTGTATGTTTTCGCGCGCCCGTGTTGTGGAATTTATATCTTGGCCTACGGAACTCCGATTTGGGCTTGCAGGTACTCGTTTCGAAGCTATCGGCGCGCAGAACGCCATGATATTTTTATTGGAATTTATTGAGCACTTTATACAGGTGAAATATTGGCTTCTTTGCAGCTAAAAATTCAGTGTGTGCTTTTGGGCAGATTTTTGGGATTTAAGTGTAACTGTAGCCTTTTGTTGTACCCAGGAGGGATTGAGTACTGTACTGGACCTGTTGGATATAAGAGTTGCTGTTCTTCTGGTTTTCTCAGCTGTGTGACCCCAGACAGTTAGCACCTTCAGGTGGGTGGCCTTATCTTCAAGTTTGATGGTCTGAACAGTAAATTTGCTATAGTAGGAACATGCATGATAGTGGATTCTTGTGTAGCATGCTAGAATGTAGGAATGGTTATTCCTTGTCATTACCTGTTGATTGTATGATCTCTACTGCTTCCTACTACCTGTTAAATATTTGTCCTCTTGGAACTTGACCTAGCACCCCCGTCATATGTTGCATGTGTAACCAGACCAGTAGAAAACCCTCACTTGGGCTAGGGTTATTTATGTTTAGACATCCACACTGTTCTTTCATTCCTGGACTTAGTGTTATCCTCGCCCGGGTAGTGGGCCGAGCAGTCGGGATTTCTTTTTAGTGTGGGTTGCATTTGCACTCGTGCTTGGGGGCAGAGTGGAGTCTGGTAGTTGTAGTGGGTCGCTTATCTGTGCCGGGAGCCGTTTGGGTAAACGGTAGTCCCGGGAGGTCTTGTATCCCTGTTGTGCTGTCGCCACTGTGTTAGTGGCAGATGTGTGCTTGTTTTAGCTGGACCTAGAACCCAGAACCTTTTTGGACATACACATGATTTTTAGTTTAGCTATGTTTTCTTCCAAGCTTCGAAGGGCCGCTGAAGTCTGTTCTTGTTTGATTGGACAAAGGCATCAGCCCTTCGGGGTTTGGGTAAAACACTTGTTTTCTAATTGTTTTTCTAAAAAGAACTAAAATCATTAAACATGAATTTCTTCCAGATCAAAATGGTTTTCAATAACAATTGTCACATGTTTCCTGTAATCTCCCCACTCGAAAGGATTCGAGTGGTCTGGGTTCTAGGGGCCATTCCTTTGTCGGGACGGAAGCCGCGGGGGGCCGAACCTGGAACCTGTTCTTGTTTGACAGGGTTGTAGGTGTAGGTCTCCCGGGACTTTCGGGCCCTAGTTGGTATTTTCTGCGTGTTGTACCGAGGTTGTCGTGTTCCCGAACTGTAAGGGGGCCGGGAACTCCGATAGGCGGAGCCTAGAGTCTGTTCTTGTTTGATAGGGTTCTTAGCACCGACCTTTCGGGTTTTCCAAACCCTTATGGTGGCGGTCCTTCCTGAGTTATCCGTTTGGTTGTTGTTCTTCTGTTGGGAACCGTCGGGGTGGACGGTGGTCCCGGGTCGTTGAGTGTCGTCCGACCTGTTTTGTTAGCCCTGAGTTGTGAGTTGGTCCTGGCTGTGGAGTATCTCCAGCCAGTGCGTCTTGTGCTGTGAGTTATTGGAGAGGCTTGTGTCCCGTGTTTCGCGTGGGCTGATCAGCTGAGTCGTCGAGAGTGCTCCGACCGTTGTGCGAGATGTTTGAGGATTGAGTCTTTCCGTTCAGTGCGTGAGCGTGGATTTTGACTATAGCCTGCAGTGCCACTTTGAGCTCGACAGAGTGCGCGGATACCTTTTTCCTCGGTGGGGTCGCTCCCCTCGAGAGCCACGCCCGGGGTGGATATGTTACTTCTGTATCGCGACTTGTCGACGCCGTCCCTCTGACTGGGCCAGTTAGTGGCAGTCACGGACGCAGTCCCTCTGGCTGGGCCAGTTAGTGGCAGTCACGGACGCAGTCCCTCTGGCTGGGCCAGTTAGTGGCAGCCACGGACGCCCTACGTAAGTCCGGTCCTCCGGGATGTCACGGTAGTAGGTAGGCGCAGGTTTGACTGGACCCTATGCGGCAGTCAGTGTAGATTGGGTGACTGTACTGTTTGAGTCAGTAGATGCATCATGTTTCCATCTGTTTCATTTCCTTGAGCATCTAGATAGAGGCATAGTAGCTGTAGAGTTACTTTTCCAGCCCTTCATTTCAGTATTATTATTGTTACTTTATGCCTCTAGTAGACTTAGTGGGCAGACCGTCGGGCTTGTTGGCGGCACCCACTGAGAACTACTTGGGACGTAGTTCTCACACCCGTCGTGGTGTCTTTTCCCACAGGGACTTCTAGTCCTGTTTCTGTTGCTCCTAGTGCTGCTTCTTCTGATCGAGGTAAGGGAGTCGCGAGCTAGATCCCTACCAGTCGTCGTCCCGAGAGTAGATGTACCCTTATTACTTTTGAGAGTTCATGTTGAGAGAACTTTGTAGTGAGATATAGAGTTGTTTTTATTTTACTGCTCGAGAGATTTCTGTATTTGGTGAGGTTGGTTTGTACTATTACAGAGTTGTAGTTGTACAGTTAGCTTTTATTTCTAGCAGTTTTACTTTCAGCTCTGATATCTGTATAGTATAGTCTGATCTTTTGCAGGTTAGTCGCTTCGTCTATACGGGGCTTCCTGTATGGGCGGCGTATCTGTTGGCGAGCCCGGGTCGCAGTTTCGACGCCGGGGCGTGACAAGGGGTGTGGAAAGTTTCGCAAAACCTTCCACAAACCGACGGTAGTATCCGGCTAAGCCCATAAAACTGCGAACCTCAGATACCGTCGTTGGTCGGGGCCAATCCCGGACTGCCTCAATCTTCGCCGGGTCCACGGCCACTCCTGCGGCGGAGATCACATGCCCCAAAAAGGTGACCTCTCTAAGCCAAAATTCGCACTTAGAGAGTTTGGCATACAACTTCTTCTCCCTGAGAAGTTGCAACACAATCCTCAGATGCTCCTCGTGCTCCGAATCACTCCGTGAATAGATCAGGATATCATCAATAAACACCACAACAAAACGATCCAGGTACGGTCGAAAAATTCTGTTCATTAAATCCATAAAAGCAGCAGGGGCATTAGTCAATCCAAAAGGCATGACGGTAAACTCATAATGCCCGTACCGCGTCCTGAATGCCGTCTTCGGGATGTCCTCGGCCTTCACCTTCAGTTGGTGGTAACCAGACTGTAAGTCAATCTTGGAGAAGACACAAGACCCTTGCAGCTGATCAAATAGATCATCAATGCGCGGCAAAGGGTACTTGTTCTTGATGGTCACTTTATTCAGCTCCCGATAATCAACACACAGTCGAAGTGATCCATCTTTCTTCTTCACAAATAGCACCGGCGCTCCCCAAGGCGATACACTTGGTCTCACAAAGCCTTTATCCATCAAATCCTGAAGTTACGCCTTTAACTCTCGCAGCTCAGCCAGTGCCATACGGTAAGGAGCCTTAGAGATTGGCGCAGTTCCTGGGACTACGTCAATCAAAAACTCAATCTCCCTGTCCGGCGGCATACAAGTCAACTCCGGGGGAAATACGTCCGGGAACTCATGGACGATAGGGATATCCGTGAGTCTCGGTGCCGCCGTAGGCTCCTTGACCACACAAGCCAAAAAGGCTACGCATCCACTGCGCATCATCTGCCTCGCCCGAGAAGTCGAAACCACCGAGGCAAAGAAAGTACTCTGGCACCCCTTGTAAACAAACACCTCCTGGCCTGGCTCGCTAAAAGTCACTGTCCTCGCGGCGCAGTCAATCGTAGCGAAGTAGCGAGCCAGCCAATCCATCCCAAGTACTACATCGAAATCCTGCAGCTGACTAAGGACCATCAGGTCCGCTGGCAGAATCCAGGACTCAATCCGTACCGGGCAAGACCAGCAACACTCCGCTACATGCAATGTATGCTCAGGAATCTGTACCGCTAATGCATGAGGCAACCGATCTAACTCTAATCCATGAGATAATGCAAATGATCTACTGATAAAAGAATGCGATGCACCGGTATCAAATAAAGTGCGAGCTCTAGTACCAAAAAGTAAAGTGATACCTGCCACCACATGATCGGCTGCTGCGGAGTCCTCTACCTGGGCGGCATAGACTCGCCCACTCTGTGCCGGGGGTCTGGAATCTGCAGGATGGGAGGAAGGAGCCCTACTCGCTGGAGCATAAGGCCGCTGCTGGGGCACCGAAGGAACTGATGCTGAAGAAGGGGCCTGTGATGTCGAGAAAGGGCAAGTAGCTCGAATGTGGCCAGACTGTCCACACCGATAACAGCGGCCATACCTCTGATCACAAGTATCCGACGGATACTGTCCCCTGCAAAAGATGCATCTCACCGCCGACTGAGACTGCCTCGACTGCTGCTGCTGCTGCCTCTGCCGCTGTGACCCCTGCTGTCGGGACTGCGACCTCTGCTGCTGCTGTCGCTGGGGCTGCTGCTGATGCTGCGGGGGCCTCTGGGATCCCCCAGACCCTCGCCGCTCCGATCGCCAACGGCCCGAAAACTGAGGCGGTGGCGGTCGGGGCGGCCTCCAGGAACTGGCCTGTCCCCCATCGTCGGACGCTGGTCGCTTCCTCTCAGAACTCTGAGCGACCGCGCCCCCAAACCTAGCAACGACGTGGTCTCCCCTCTCGACCCACTGTGCGTGATCCACTGCCTCTGATAAGGTCTGAAGCCTCTGGGCGTGCACCAAGGTATAAATCTCAGGGCGCAAACCCGTCTCAAAAAGCTCGACCTGGTGCAGCCCATCCCTGGCCACATAGGGCACGCAGTTGAGCAACTGCGTGAACTCCTAAAAATAATCCCATACAGCCCGATCACCTTGCTGTAGATTCTTCAAATCATCCTCAATCTTTTTCTTCACGCTCGTGGAGAAATAGGTGTCCAGGATCATCCGTCGAAACTCTAACCAAGGCAGCTGCCGGGTAATCTGAAACTCCAAGGGCTCAACCCGACGCCACCAGGCATCTGCATCCCCCTCAAGACAGTGTACGGCCATATGCACTCTGTATTTGTGGTCGATGAAGAAGTCCCGAAACAGCTTCTCCATTGCTGCCAGCCACGTACCGATCTCCCACGGGTGTGTACTCCGCCCTGAGAACCGAGACGGTCCTCGCTGACAAAACTGTGAGAGTTTGTCGGCAAACTCCTGCTCCTCCGCCGGGGTCAATGGCCTGAACATCCCCTGGGCCCCACTGCTCGATGACGGTGCCGTAGGGACGGGTGGGATAACCTGCGGTACAACCGGTGGTACAGGGGCCTCTACAGCCGTAGGGGGAGGTGCCCCAACCTGGGCAAGTAACTGCTCGAACCTCTGCTCCTGTCGGCGGTGACTCTCCGCCAACTGGGCCACCATGGCCCTCAGCTCGCTAATCTCGGATGGCCCTGTTACGGAATTTGAGTTGGCGTATTTCGTGAAGGTATTTAGTCTTGAAGATTGAAGATGAAGAAACTTTGGATCATATACCTCAATCTCAAGAAAGAAGAATTCAAAGGGATCAGGTACGTTTAACTAAAGATTTTTCGATGATCCGAATACTTCTTATAGTGTAGAAACACCTGGAAGAATTTTTAATTGCTTAAACATCAAAAACTGAACATGGGACATGTTCAGGATCCGGATCGGACTCGGCAATCCGGATCCCGAAGGGTGTTGGTTCATACACTAGTTCAATCCGGATCGCAGCATCCTCTGATCCGGATCCCGAACACTAGTTTTACCTGTTTGCTTCCTCGATCCGGATCAGGATTTGCAATCCGGATCCCGAACATTGATGTTCTGGTAAAACTGTATGAACGATCCGGATCGGACTTGTGATCCGGATCCCGAACAGCTTTTTTCTGGAAATCGTCTTTCTTGCTTCTGCAATCCGGATCGTCAATTCCAATCCGGATCGCCGTCGGTAAAATTTCCAGAAAAGGCAGTTTTTGATCCGTATATTCTTCCAATGGTTTCTAACCTATAAATAGGCCCTATATTCATTTCTAGGGCATCCGCTATTATAGAAGAAAATAGCCGAAAAGAAAAATCCACATATATAGAGAAGAAAGGAAATCAATAGATTTATTCTATGTTTCTTCATCTATATTGATTGATTTGATTCTAGGTTTTCCATACTCACATTTTGAGTAGAATCAAATCAATGAATACTTAGATGGTATTTCCGATCTATCTTTAATCTAAGTATTCGGCGGATCATCACCACCCAAACAAACAACGATTTACCCCAAAATCGGCGCGTGGACTCGCGTGGCCTTGTGGATTCAAGGTGCAACCGCTCTCGTGGATTCGGAGCGAGGTACGTTCGTGGATTCGAAGCGTGCCATTGGGTGAAGACCGTGGATTCGGTCGGACGTCGTGGACTCGACGTTGGACGCTGTGGATTCAGCGTTGGGCGCGGATCGTGGATTCGAGAAGCGTCGTGGAGCGAGCGGAGAAGATCTACTAGGAGCGTATGGTAAAAGGTTGAGTCGTCTGTGAGTACGTTATATCACCTTGTACGTGTGTTAATTCTAGTGGATTTCGCCGTGTTATCGGTCCCGTGGTTTTTTACTCCGGTTTGGAGTTTTTCCACGTAAAAATCTTGCGTGTTCTTTTATTTTTCCGCATTGGGTTTTATTGCGCAATGATTTTTTGAGTGTTTATTGTTTACACCTATTCACCCCCCTCTAGGTGTTTTTTCCCCTATTTAGATCCAATTACTTATAACCCAACAAGTGGTATCAGAGCGGGAATAGGGTTGTAAACAATGGTTGAAGGTGGAAACATCAATCGACCCCCTTTCTTTGATGGAACAAATTATGCGTACTGGAAAGTGCGGATGAAAGCCTTTTTAATTTCCATCGACGAAAGGGTGTGGCAATCAATTGAATTAGGATGGTCTAATCCAACTGAAATTATAGATGATGTTCGCACCTTAAAACCTAGGTCGAAATGGACCAAGGAAGAGATAGATTCATCTTCTTACAATGGCAAGGGAATTAATGCTCTATTTAATGCTTTGTCACAAACAGAGTTCTCTCGCGTCTCGGCATGTGAGACTGCGAAAGAAATCTGGGATGTTCTTCAAGTTACGCATGAGGGAACTAACCTTGTGAAGATTCAGAAACTGCAAATGCTTACGAGCAAGTTTGACTCTATCTCTATGGCAGAGAATGAATCTTTCACTGACTATTACACACGATTGCAAGACATCGTAAACTCATGTGCTAACTTGGGAGAGAAGATTCCAGAATTTAAAGTTGTAAGAAAAATTCTTAGAACTCTTCCTGAACGATTTCGCCCGAAGGTCGCAGCCATTGAAACAATTAAACACCCGGACGAAATGCGTGTAGAAGAATTAGTTGGTGCTTTACAAACTTATGAAATGACATTTCCTACTAACTATTCTTCTGGAAAGGCATCCTCTTCTAAGTCTTCAGGTTACGCATTGAAACAACTAAAGAAGAAGACGCGGATTCATCCTCCTCGGACGACGACGAGAACCTTTCTATGGAGGACTTTGAGAAGCAGCTCGCTCTCTTGACAAGGAAGTTTCGCCGCAACTTTCGAAGGGGTAATTCAAGCAAAACTCCATCCTTCGGAAAGTCGAAGAAAGGCAAGGGTTCTTCAACTTACAAGTCAAGAAAGCAAGAGAACTTCTCAAAGGATAAGAAAAGTTCAGAGGGACAAGTTCAGTGCTTCAAATGTCGAGGCTACGGCCACATTGCAACGGAGTGTCCCAACAAGAATCCGGCAAAGAAGAAAGCGATGCAAGCCGTTACTTGGGATGACAACTCCACGTCAAATGAGTCATCCTCAAGTGATGAAGAAGACAACGCGACAGCTTTCCACGCGTCCACTACATCTTCACCCTTCATGTGCTTAATGGCAAGTACATCCGATTCCTTGTCCAACTCCTCCTGTTGAAAAGATTGCAACGGACGATGAATCAGATGATTCGGAAGGTGAAGATTTTGCTCTAGCCTACCACAGACTTTTGAGGGATTCAAAGAAACTGGCTAAGCAAAACAAGGGGTTGAAAGGGAGATTGCAGGATCTTGAAGAGGAAGTAAAAAGGGTAACCTCTCTCTCAACCGATCTTGAAGTGGAAAGGGATAATGTAGAGTACCGGAGCTTCGGGCAGTGTGCCGACACCACGTGGCAGCCTGGTATTGTGGAAATACCCCCAGCAGATTCTATTTGCATTTACAGGGAGGTTCGGGTGGTCCCGGAGCGACGCGGAAGTCCTTTCGAAGGAAAGTGAGTTGGAGTTGGCTTGAGGGCTCGCGGGTTGAGATTTGGCTTCATGGATGGCTTCTTGTGATTTGAGCACTTTGGACATGTGTACTTTGTGTTTGCAGAGGTGTTCGTATGGTTTGGAGGTGTTGCGGAGGTTCCGAGGCGAGAAAGTGAGTTATTGGCGCGTTTCGGAGGAGTTTCGAGCTATTCTGGAGGTTTCGGGCCAATCTGGGGGGTTTTTTGTGAGCTGGTTCCGGAACCAAGTGAGTGGTTCCGGAACCAGGGGGGGTGTACCGGTACCAAGAAGCTGGTACCGGTACACAGGCTCAAAACCAGCCCAGTTCTGCCCCGACAAGTGCACAGTAACAGGTAAGGCTTCTCCACTGTTCCAACTGCTCCATCTTTGATTTATACACTCCGTCACCTCCATCCTTACCTCCTATCCATCTTTGTCTCCTCCTCCATCCCTTTGCTGCCAGAGAAGAGAAGAAGAGGAGGAATTGAAGGAGAAGAAGAAGCTGAGAGCTCGTGCTGTTGGAGAGGGTTGACCGAGTCAACGTTCGCGCTCGGAAGCCAAATTGAGGTAAATTGATCGTAAGGAATTGTAAATTTGGACTCCTTGAATCTCCTCTTGAGTTTAATTGATGGATTTGATGGGTAATTTGAGTTAAATTCCATCCTTGCTCCTTCTTGTGCCCTCGGATTGCATGCTGCAGGGTTGGATTCACTGTGCAAATCCGCAACTCGCGAATGCTTAATTCGTGGAGTGGAGATGTCGGATTGAGCTGAAATTTTTATGGTGACCTAGCGGGGTGCCGTGGAGATTGTTGGGAGCTTCGTGGATTTTTCTGAGACGCGCGACGGCGCGCGTGCGCGCGAGGGGCTCCAGAGCAGTTTTCGTCAGATTCTCGCCGTTTCTTCTCCGATTTCGGCGCGGCCTTCGGAAAGCGATTGAGGTGGGTTGGATTTTCTTCCAAAAATCATGGAATGCCCTCTAATGCTTCAGAATGCACTTTGATCATGTCAAAACTGTAAGTTTTAGCTGTAAAACGATCTGATAGTTGCCTAGAAAATTGTAGAAATATTATCTGAACCCCATAGTATTTTTAGTAGGCTCTTGGCATCATATGACACTAGTCGATATATTTGGTTGGTCACTTTTAAGCTCCCGAACCGTTTTAAAAATCCGAATGCTGGTTTTATTGGAAAACTGACTTTTAAAAATGGTTTTAAAATGTCTGAGGGTTCAAGTGATGCTGCATGGGTTCGGGGAGCATGTTCTCTCGTGCCAGGGGGCCGAGGAGAGATTAGTGGATTTTTAGAGCCTTTCTGTGGTTTTTTTGAGATTTACTAGTGTCGTCGGGGGTTCTGTGAGAGCACTTCAGATTGAGTCGTGGAGTTTACTCCGACCTTGACATGAGAGTGAGTTGTCTATTCACTGTTTCCGATCTATTTGATCGAGGATTATAGCCTGCTGAGCCTGGCAGATGTGCCAGTTATGAGATATATGAGATACTTGAGTTCGGTGGGGTCGCTCCCCTCGAGCTACGCCCCGGGTGCGATGATGATACCGAGCCTGACGAGGCTGCGATGTGATTACTGAGATGGTCCTAGAGGGACACCCTACGTAAGACCAAGTCCTGTTGGGCGTAGTGGCAGTAGATGAGCGCAGGCTTGACTTGGACTGATCCAAAGGGGACAGTCAGTGAGATTTGGGTGAGATATGTGAGGGAGTCACATTGCATGTTCATAGAGGATTACATTTCCTTTGAGCATATGTAGAGGCATTTAGAGATAGATTTTCTGCTTTCATTTCTATCTATCTATCTATCTATCTATCTATCTGTTTACTTGTTGTGCCTCCGGTGGACTTAGTGGGCATACCGTGTGCTTTGAGGACGGTACCCACTGGGAACTACCTTTGCTGTAGTTCTCACACCCGCTGCGGTGCAGGTTTCCCTGAGGTTGCTGCTCCGACTCCTTCCCGTGCGGAGTCTTCTGATCGAGGTAAGGGCGTGGCCAGCTAGACGCTTACCCGAGTCAGTGTGTAGAGAGGTAGCTGTTCCCTTTTGAGTTTCCACTTTTGTAGAGTGAGATATTGAGAGATGATATGTATGTATCTTGAGGACAGCTTGTATCTGGGATTTTATTTACTTAGTGCAGTGGTTCAGTTACTTTCTATAGCATGTTTTTACTTTTGCTCTGATATCTGTTAGCTATAGATTTTATTTGCAGGGTAGACGCTTCGTCTGTACGGCAGTTTCCGTACAGATGGCGGATCTGTTAGCGAGCCCGGGTCGCAGTTTCGACCCCGGGGCGTGACAGATTAGAGTGGTATCAGAGCCTAGGTTATAGGTCGTTGAGGACTTAGAGACCCTAGGCTTTTGGGTTGGACAGTAGGCTGACTATCGAGAGAGACGTGAACTTTTACGAGAGTTATGATTGAGTGGTAACTTCCCCAAGGGTTGGGGTGAGTAATTTTGCATGCTTATTCTCTAAAGGGGACCTGTCGGCTGCAGACGGCACTACACTTTAGAATGAGTAGCATGTATAAACTCTCGTTTTATTGGGTTGAGTGATTCTTGGTCCTGATGTTTGGTTTTGATTTCAGGATTTGCGATGCCTCCGAGACGTCGAGCTGCGACGAGGGCACATCCAGCCCCAGATGAGGAGCCCGAGCAGCGGGAGGCTGAGCAGGCGGAGCAGAGTGAGGTTCGCGAGTTGCGGGCCCAGATAGCTCAGTTGACAGAGGCGACCAGGCGCCAAGGGGAAAATATGGCGCTCATGATGCGTATGATGGAGCAGAGACCATCCCCTGTAGCGCCACCAGCAGTACCTCCGGCTGCGGCGTCGTCGACATCGACTCAGATTGCCCCATTGACAGTTGAGGAGCAGAGGGAACTCACCGACAAGCTAGCTTATGTCAGTCAGTTCCATCCCCCGCGGTTCTCAGGCCTGAGTTTAGAACCGTGGGATGTTGAGAATTGGATTGCAGCGATGGAGAAGCTGTTTGAGAACCTTTTCATCAAGGAGGAGCACCAGGTGCATATTGCGACTCATTATTTGGAGAAGGACGCCGAGACTTGGTGGCGTCGAGTCCGCCCAGTTGGACCCCCGGGAGTTCAGTTGATGATTTGGCCGGAGTTTCGAGCTTTGCTACGCGGGGCTTACTTTCCCGATAGTGCAAAGCAGAAGCTGGAGGGGGATCTTCGACGGTTACAGCAGGGTGATCGTCCTCTTCAGGAGTATGTTCGAGAGTTTCAGAAGTTGCTTCACAGTGTGCCGCATGTTGCCCCCGACGAGGCTCAGAGGGTGGACTTGTTTGAGAGGGGACTGCATCAGGACATCTATCATCTTGTTCACTCCCACCATTCCCCGACTTTGGATATAGCTATTGAGAGAGCTCGATGGGTTTCTCGGGGAAAGGTGATCATGTCAGAGAGGGGCGGAGCGCCAGGGGCCAGTTCCGGGGAGAAGCGCCAAGCACCGCAAGATTCGGGGCAATCGGGCAGACCGAGGCCCCCGAGACCACCACAGACGCAGTTCCAGCCGCGAGGTCGCGGGTCACAGAGGAGGCAGAGGCCTGGGGGTCATCGGCCCCCTAGGCAGCAGCAGCAGCAGCAGCAGCGTACTGATCGGTGTGTTATTTGTGGCGGGCCGCATGCGCCCTATCAGTGTGAGCAGCGACAGGGCCGATGTTATCGCTGCGGGCAGCCGGGACACTTAGCTTGGGCTTGCCCGAGGGCAGGGTCACCATCACCTTCGACTGCATCGACTCCTCCCTTGCCTCTGCAGGCAGTGGGATCTACACCGAGCTCTACTCAGGGGGATCGTGCTACTTCCTCGCGACAGCCTGATAGACGACCCCCTCCGAGCGGGCGAGTGTATGCCGCTCAGGTTGAGGATTCCACAGCAGCGGATCAGGTAGTAGCAGGTATTGTTCTTATCTCCTCTACCCGTGCACGAGCACTTTTTGATACTGGAGCATCCCGTTCATTCATCAGTAGTTCATTTGCATCTTCGCATGGGTTTGAGGTAGAGCCGTTGGCTCGTGCATTAGAGGTTCAGATTCCTGATCATGTATTGCACGTAGATGAGTGTTGCTGGTCCTGCCCAGTGCAGTTAGGACCGTGGATTTTACCCATTGACCTGTTAGTCTTGCGTCGACTCCAGGATTTTGATGTGGTTTTGGGTATGGATTGGTTGTCCCGGTATTATGCTACTATTGATTGTAGATTGAGGACTGTGACCCTTCGGGAGCCGGGACAGGAGGAGTATGTTTATAGGGGATGTCAGAGTGCACTGTTTGCAGTGACTGTATCTTCCGCCAGAGCCCGACAGATGTTGAGTAGAGGTTGTGTCGCTTTTCTTGCGACTGTTGTAGAGGCGCCTACGGCGATGCCCGGACTCGAAGACATCCCTGTTGTCTGCGAGTACCCGGATGTTTTTCCTTCGGAGTTATCATCTATGCCGCCGGATCGGGAGATAGAGTTCGTGATTGATGTAGTTCCTGGAACTACACCAATCTCTAAAGCGCCCTACAGGATGGCCCCGGCAGAGCTGAGAGAGTTGAAGGCTCAATTGCAGGATCTTTTGGATCGAGGGTTCATCAGACCCAGTGTTTCTCCGTGGGGAGCGCCGATCCTTTTTGTGAAAAAGAAGGACGGATCACTTAGATTGTGTGTGGATTATCGAGAGCTGAATAAAGTGACCGTTCGGAACAAGTATCCTCTCCCCAGGATTGACGATTTGTTTGATCAGCTACAGGGAGCTACGGTCTTCTCAAAGATCGACCTTCAGTCCGGTTACCACCAGCTTAAGGTGAGGGCCGAGGATGTGTCCAAGACAGCTTTCAGGACTCGGTATGGGCATTATGAGTTCACAGTGCTGCCATTTGGTTTGACTAATGCCCCAGCCGCATTTATGGATCTAATGAACCGAGTGTTTCAGCCCTACTTGGATCATTTTGTAGTGGTGTTTATTGATGACATTTTGGTTTACTCCCGAAGTGATACGGAGCATGAGGAGCACTTGAGGATAGTGCTGCAGCTTCTGAGAGAGAAGAAGTTGTATGCCAAGTTAAAGAAGTGCGCTTTTTGGCTTCGGGAGGTTTCATTTCTAGGCCACGTAGTTTCAGCCGCAGGAGTGGCAGTGGACCCGACGAAGATTGATTCAGTTCGGGATTGGCCTAGACCCACGACGGTGACAGAGGTGCGCAGCTTTTTGGGACTTGCGGGGTACTACCGTCGTTTTGTAGAAGGCTTTGCGAAGCTTTCTACTCCCCTCACTCGGTTGACTAGGAAGGGGATCAGATTTGTTTGGACAGAGCAGTGTCAGCAGAGCTTCGAGGAGTTGAAGCAAAGGTTGATTACAGCACCAGTCCTTTCATTACCAGTCATGGGAGAGGGATTCGTGATTTACAGTGATGCCTCCCACAGCGGCCTTGGATGTGTATTGATGCAGCATGGTAGGGTAATTGCTTATGCTTCGCGCCAGCTAAAGGATTATGAGAAGAATTACCCTACGCATGACTTGGAGCTAGCCGCTGTTGTTTTTGCCTTGAAGCTGTGGCGGCACTATCTTTATGGAGAGCATTGTGAGATCTTTACCGACCACCAGAGTTTGAAGTATTTGTTCACCCAGAAGGAACTCAACTTGAGGCAACGCCGGTGGCTTGAGCTGCTAAAGGATTATGATCTGAGTATTCAGTATCATCCCGGCAAAGCCAATGTGGTCGCTGACGCCTTGAGCAGGCGAGTGGGGCAGTCTTTGAGCTTGTTGATCACCCAGCAGATGCCCCTGAGAGAGCAGTTGAGGCGCTTGGATATAGAGGTGGTGTCCCCTGGGGTTTCTGCAAGACTTATGTCTATGGTCTTGCAGCCCACTCTGTTGGACAGGATTAGAGAGAAGCAGAGTGAGGACCCCGAGCTCGTGAGGATTAGAGATCAGCTTCAGCAGGATCAGGGAGGGGACTTTTCTGTGGATTCAGCGGGAGTACTTAGGTACAGGGACCGCTTTTGTGTGCCCGGGGATCTTGAGATTAGAGAGCTGATTTTGAGGGAAGCTCACTATACACCTTATACCCTCCATCCTGGGGGAACTAAGATGTATAGGGACTTGAGGGCACAGTTTTGGTGGCGCGGCATGAAGAGAGATATTGGAAGGTTTGTGGCTCGTTGTCTAACTTGTCAGCAAGTTAAAGCTGAGCATCAAGTTCCAGCTGGCAAGTTGCAGAGCCTTCCAATACCTGAATGGAAATGGGACCGCATCACTATGGATTTCATTGTGGGTTTACCGAGGACTCAGAGTGGTTCTGATGCCATATGGGTGATTGTGGATCGTTTGACCAAATCAGCCCACTTTCTGCCGATGCAGCTGAGTTGGTCCTTGGATAAGTTGGCACAGCTTTATCTGGATGAGATCGTGAGGCTACACGGAGTTCCTGTGTCGATTGTGTCAGATCGGGACCCGCGGTTCACTTCGCAGTTTTGGGAGAGTTTGCAGGCGGCCTTGGGGACTCGACTTCAGTTCAGCACCGCCTTTCACCCACAGACTGATGGACAGTCAGAGAGGACTATCCAGACTCTAGAGGATATGTTGAGAGCATGTGTCCTGAGCTTCAGTGGCAGTTGGGATCGACACCTGAGGTTAGCCGAGTTTGCATATAACAATAGCTTCCAGGCGAGTATTCAGATGGCGCCCTACGAAGCATTGTATGGTCGGAAGTGTCGATCGCCACTATTTTGGAGTGATGTGGGAGAAAGGAAGACTTTGGGCCCAGATCTGCTTGTTGAAGCCGAGGAAAAGGTCAGGATCATTCGGCGACATTTAGAGACCGCTCAGAGCCGTCAGAGGAGTTATGCAGATAGGAGGCGGCGAGACTTGGAGTTTCAGGTGGGAGATCATGTTTTTCTGAAAGTCTCGCCATCTCGAGGTGTTCGTCGATTTGGAGTTCGCGGAAAGCTTAGTCCGCGGTTTATCGGGCCATTCGAGGTGCTAGAGCGCATTGGTCCAGTTGCATATCGAGTTGCGCTACCGCCGAGGTTGGCAGGCACCCACGATGTGTTTCATGTATCCACCTTGAGGAAATATGTGTTTGATCCCACACATATTTTGGACTTCACCTCCTTGGAATTAGACGAGGACTTGAGCTACCAGGAGCGACCGGTGCGAATTCTTGCTCGAGAGACGAGAGAATTGCGCAACCGGATCATACCTTTTGTAAAGGTTTTATGGAGTCATCATGAGGAGCGGGAGGCCACCTGGGAGCCTGAGGATGAGCTGAGAGCTTCCTATCCCCACTTATTTGAGTCGCCCTCCTGAGTCTTGGGTTTTTGCGGTTTCGAGGACGAAACCGTTAAAAGGAGGGGAGAGTGTAGAGTACCGGAGCTTCGGGCAGTGTGCCGACACCACGTGGCAGCCTGGTATTGTGGAAATACCCCCAGCAGATTCTATTTGCATTTACAGAGAGGTTCGGGTGGTCCCGGAGCGACGCGGAAGTCCTTTCGAAGGAAAGTGAGTTGGAGTTGGCTTGAGGGCTCGCGGGTTGAGATTTGGCTTCATGGATGGTTCTTGAGATTTGAGCACTTGGGACATGTGTACTATGTGTTTACAGAGGTGTTCGTATGGTTTTGAGGTGTTGCGGAGGTTCCGAGGCGAGAAAGTGAGTTATTGGCGCGTTTCGGAGGAGTTTCGAGCTATTCTGGAGGTTTCGGGCCAATCTGGGGGTTTTTTGTGAGCTGGTTCCGGAACCAAGTGAGTGGTTCCGGAACCAGGGGGGGTGTACCGGTACCAGGAAGTTGGTACCGGTACACAGGCTCAAAACCAGCCCAGTTCTGCCCGACAAGTGCACAGTAACAGGTATGGCTTCTCCACTGTTCCAACTGCTCCATCTTTGATTTATACACTCCGTCACCTCCATCCTTACCTCCTATCCATCTTTGTCTCCTCCTCCATCCCTTTGCTGCCAGAGAAGAGAAGAAGAGGAGGAATTGAAGGAGAAGAAGAAGCTGAGAGCTCGTGCTGTTGGAGAGGGTTGACCGAGTCAACGTTCGCGCTCGGAAGCCAAATTGAGGTAAATTGATCGTTGGAATTGTAAATTTGGACTCCTTGAATCTCCTCTTGAGTTTAATTGATGGATTTGATGGGTAATTTGAGTTAATTTCCATCCTTGCTCCTTCTTGTGCCCTCGGATTGCATGCTGCGGGTTGGATTCACTGTGCAAATCCGCAACTCGCGAATGCTTAATTCGTGGAGTGGAGATGTCGGATTGAGCTGAAATTTTTATGGTGACCTAGCGGGGTGCCGTGGAGATTGTTGGGAGCTTCGTGGATTTTTCTGAGACGCGCGACGGCGCGCGTGCGCGCGAGGGGCTCCAGAGCAGTTTTCGTCAGATTCTCGCCGTTTCTTCTCCGATTTCGGCGCGGCCTTCGGAAAGCGATTGAGGTGGGTTGGATTTTCTTCCAAAAATCATGGAATGCCCTCTAATGCTTCAGAATGCACTTTGATCATGTCAAAACTGTAAATTTTAGCTGTAAAATGATCTGATAGTTGCCTAGAAAATTGTAGAAATATTATCTGAACCCCATAGTATTTTTAGTAGGCTCTTGGCATCATATGACACTAGTCGATATATTTGGTTGGTCACTTTTAAGCTCCCGAACCGTTTTAAAAATCCGAATGCTGGTTTTATTGGAAAAACTGACTTTTAAAAATGGTTTTAAAATTGTCTGAGGGTTCTAGTGATGTTGCATGGGTTCGGGGAGCATGTTCTCTCGTGCCAGGGGGCCGAGGAGAGATTAGTGGATTTTTAGAGCCTTTCTGTGGCTTTTTTGAGATTTACTAGTGTCGTCGGGGGTTCTGTGAGAGCACTTCAGATTGAGTCGTGGAGTTTACTCCGACCTTGACATGAGAGTGAGTTGTCTGTTCACTGTTTCCGATCTATTTGATCGAGGATTATAGCCTGCTGAGCCTGGCAGATGTGCCAGTTATGAGATATATGAGATACTTGAGTTCGGTGGGGTCGCTCCCCTCGAGCTACGCCCCGGGTGCGATGATGATACCGAGCCTGACGAGGCTGCGATGTGATTACTGAGATGGTCCTAGAGGGACACCCTACGTAAGACCAAGTCCTGTTTGGGCGTAGTGGCAGTAGATGAGCGCAGGCTTGACTTGGACTGATCCAAAGGGGACAGTCAGTGAGATTTGGGTGAGATATGTGAGGGAGTCACATTGCATGTTCATAGAGGATTACATTTCCTTTGAGCATATGTAGAGGCATTTAGAGATAGATTTTCTGCTTTCATTTCTATCTATCTATCTATCTATCTATCTATCTGTTTACTTGTTGTGCCTCCGGTGGACTTAGTGGGCATACCGTGTGCTTTGAGGACGGTACCCACTGGGAACTACCTTTGCTGTAGTTCTCACACCCGCTGCGGTGCAGGTTTCCCTGAGGTTGCTGCTCCGACTCCTTCCCGTGCGGAGTCTTCTGATCGAGGTAAGGGCGTGGCCAGCTAGACGCTTACCCGAGTCAGTGTGTAGAGAGGTAGCTGTTCCCTTTTGAGTTTCCACTTTTGTAGAGTGAGATATTGAGAGATGATATGTATGTATCTTGAGGACAGCTTGTATCTGGGATTTTATTTACTTAGTGCAGTGGTTCAGTTCCTTTCTATAGCATGTTTTTACTTTTGCTCTGATATCTGTTAGCTATAGATTTTATTTGCAGGGTAGACGCTTCGTCTGTACGGCAGTTTCCGTACAGATGGCGGATCTGTTAGCGAGCCCGGGTCGCAGTTTCGACCCCGGGGCGTGACAGATAATCTGATTAAAACAAATGTTTCCCTTCAAGAGTCCAATGAGCAACTCGAGAAGAATTATATGGATATGGTGAACAAAGCGAATTACTTCTTGAAGCTCAACGGCGAGGCTCGACAGGAAAAATTGGAAATGACGGAGACCATACGCCAACTGAAGGACGACTTAAAGAGATTTTCTTCTGGAAGGAGTAAGTTGGACAGACTTCTTGGTCTTGGTCAAAGAAATAAGTTCGGCCTCGGATACACTCAAACTGGAGACATTCCAAGTTCGAGTGGGACAGTATTTGTGCCTCAGTCGGTATCTCCTCCTCCGACACCGGAATTCACGACAATCAACGACAACAAGCCTACCACATCCTCCACGGGATCGTCAAGACCTAAGGTATGTTTTCGTTGTGGCATTTCAGGGCACATAAGGAGAAATTGCAAGATGGAAGCCAAACGCACACCTCAAGCACCTCTTGCAATGACTACCAAAAAGGCTATTCCTCAGAAATCAAGTGCAATTCATTCAAAGGAAAAGAGCCTTGGTAGTACACCGCTCAAGACGATATCATCAAGGAGCAGCAACTCTTCAAGCAAGACGCTCTCACCTAGGAGATCAACTTCACGATCATTACCGACGCACTCCAAAAGGGTTTGGGTGCGCAAAGGTGAAATTTTCCCTTGTCTTGCCACAAATGTTTCCTTGCATGCATATGATAGTTCGTCTTGGTATCTGGATAGCGGGTGTTCCCGTCATATGACCGGTGATAAAAATTGTTTTCAAACATTTGAGAAAAACTCCGGAGGACTTGTTGTTTTCGGAGATGGTCGGTCTTCCAAAATTGTTGGAAAGGGAACGGTAGCTATTCCAGATGGCCCGGTTCTAAATAATGTGTTATTTGTTCATGGCCTTAAGACTAACCTCATAAGCATAAGTCAACTTTGTGATAGTGGTTATTCAGTTAATTTTTCATCTGATAAATGCACTGTAACTGACATGAACCATGCTTTCTTTTTAAAGGGGGTTAGATCAGAAAACAATTGTTATGTAGTTCCTACTAAGATTTCTGAAAAATGTAACCTAGCATCTTTGAAAAATGAAACTCTTTGGCACGAAAGGCTAGGTCACATAAACTTTAAGGAACTTGCTAGAATTTCGAACAAAGATGTGGTCAAGGGGGTTCCGAAACTTTCTTTTGAACAAAACATTGTGTGTGGCGGTTGCCAAAAAGGAAAACAGTCTAGGACTGCACACAAGAACCTGAACCACATAGGTACAAAACGGCCTTTGGAACTTTTGCATATGGACTTAATGGGGCCAACTCGTCAACCATCTCTGGGAGGTAAATGCTCTTCAAGTTCAACTGATGTGCTGGAATCATCTCGTGTGCCTCCGTCTACTCCTCTACCTCAGACGTTACGCATCTCCAAGGATCACCCTGAATCGAACATCATTGGAGATCCACAAGAAGGAGTTAGAACACGGAGACAATTGGTTTGCGGATTTGCATGCTATGTATCTCAAATCGAACCAAGGAATGTTGATGAAGCTCTCCAAGATGACTACTGGATTAAAGCAATGCAGGAAGAGCTCCATCAATTCGAGCGAAACAAAGTCTGGGAATTGACGAAGCCTCCGACGCAACACAATGTGATAGGTACCAAATGGATCTTCAAGAACAAGAAAAATGAAGAAGGTACTATCATCAGGAACAAAGCAAGGTTAGTTGCTCAAGGCTACTCTCAAGTAGAAGGTATAGACTTTGATGAAACTTTCGCCCCTGTAGCTAGACTCGAGTCCATTCGTATATTGTTTGCGATAGCTTGTCATTTTAAAATCAAATTATTTCAAATGGACGTTAAGAGCGCCTTTTTAAATGGGTTTTTAAATGAGGAAGTTTATGTGGCTCAACCGAAAGGTTTTGTGGATCATAAACTACCTAACCATGTTTTTCGTCTGAAAAAGGCTCTTTACGGTCTGAAACAAGCACCGCGAGCATGGTACGAAAGGTTGACAAAGCACCTTTTGGAAAAGGGCTACACTCGAGGGGGAGCTGACAGGACTCTCTTTGTGAAGCATTATCAAAACAATTTCATAGTTGCTCAAATCTATGTCGATGACATTGTTTTTGGTGCAACAAGAGATAATGATGCTTCTAAATTCGCGGAGACCATGGAAAGCGAATTTGAGATGTCCATGATGGGCGAATTGACTTATTTTCTTGGATTACAAGTTAAACAAAACGATGAAGGTATTCACTTGTGTCAATCCAAGTATGCACTGGAGTTGGTCAAAAAGTTTGATCTAGAAAATTCTAAGGATTTTCCGACTCCAATGGGAACTAGCCATAAGGGACTTGGAAGTGAATCACATAGTGAGAATGTAGACGAGAAACTGTATCGCAGTATGATTGGAGTCTACTATATCTCACGGCTAGTCGCCCGGATATATCCTTCAGTGTTGGGATTTGTGCGAGATATCAATCAGCACCGAAGGAGGTTCACCTGAAAGCGGTGAAACGGATCATCCGATATATCAAAGGTACAATCAGTTTCGGAATTTGGTATCCTATGGGAACAACTTTGGATATTGTTGGATACTCAGATGCCGATTGGGCTGGATCAGTGGATGACCGGAAAAGCACGAGTGGTGCATGCTTCTATCTTGGCCATTGCCTTGTCGCATGGCACAGTAAAAAGCAGAATTGCATAGCACTCTCGACTGCCGAAGCGGAGTACATTTCAGCAGGAAGTTGTTCAACCCAGTTGTTATGGATGAAAAGCGTGTTGAGCGATTTCCGGATTTCAGCATCTTCGGTAACCATTTTATGTGACAACACTAGTGCTATTAACATTTCAAAAACCCTGTGTTGCACTCTAGAACAAAACATATTGAACTTAGATATCATTTTCTTAGAGAGCTAGTTGAATCAAACATTCTTCAACTGTCATATATTTCAACTGAGGATCAATTAGCTGATATCTTAACAAAACCTTTGGATCAAAAACGTTTTATTCACTTGCGTAAAGCAATTGGCATGCTTTCCTTGAAATAAACTCTTTTTGAAACCTTTGCTTAGGTTAGGTTTTGTTTTTGTTTTTGTTTTGTTCATTATCTATGTTTTGTACATAGGACATTAATTGAGCATAAATCATAATTGACTTTAATTGCATCCTTTTATGTATTTAGAAGTTTATTATGCTTTTGATGTCATAATATTTCAATGTTGCAATGATCATTTACGTTAATTAAACCATCTTTTAAGTGATCAAAGTCAATTTCTCTCTCAATGATCTCTTGGTATAGTCATTATCATATTTGATTGCTTAGTCGAGTATGAATTCGAGATCAATGGTTTGGTTGAATACCTTATATATTAAATAATTGATAGCCAATTGAGGGGGAGTCAATGAAATGTAAAATGCTCAAAAGATGTGGAAAGAGTTACATCCCAATGAGGAGTGTGAAAACTACCACCACATGGAGAAAATGAAAGAAAGAAAAAGATCCTCCATGAATGCAAAGCAAATTTTTGTTTTAAAAATGTTGATGAAATGCATATTGAAATACTTGACTCAGTCGTATTTCATGGTTGGTATAAGGTGGGATTTTTGATAAAAGATGCTCAAAGAGCCACTCCTTCAACAGATTGTCTAGATATATTATCTAACTTATCTGGGATTTCAAACATCTATTGATCTTGGTATTTCATTTTCTTTACCAAAATTGATGATTTGATAAAGGCATTACACATAAGATCAGGATAGATGTAATTGAAGTTGTTCAACTTTAAGTGTTTTAACTTTCGTAAATTTTCGTTTCATTTTTGGGTATTTTTGATAGATTTTGCATAATCTATTTCTTGTTGTATGAAACGATGATTTTTGTTTAAAGTTGACATGGTAAAGTGCTTACATACTTTTTCTGGATATAATGGAATTTTTCTGAATTTTTCTGGAGAAAAAGTTTGAAGCCGATCCGGATCGGGGTAAGTGATCCGGATCCCGAACGCAGGATTCTTCCTGCGGGTAGCCGATCCGGATCACATTCTCGATCCGATCCGGATCACGGCTAGGGTTTTTATAAGAACAAAGAGATTTGATTTCTTTTACCCTAATCTTTTGTTTTCAAGCCTCTAGAGTTTCTCTCTCTAGATTTCTTGCATCTTGGAGCTTCCAAACTCAAAGTTCTTCGATTCAAGTAAGTTTTATTGATCAAATCTCGGTTTTTCACAGTTTTTATGGTTTTTCATCAAACGTGAGTTGAAATCTTGAATCTTTTTCGTTTGTGAATGGTTTTTGATCAAATTTCTTTTGAAATAAGAACTCTGGGTCAATTAGTTTTGCTTTTATGCTGGGTTTTTCCTGATAAACGAGTTTTTAGGCTTCGATTTCTAAAAATTCTGTTTTAGGGCATAAAAGAGGAATTTTTGAAAATCATGGAATTGATCTATTTTTAAAATTCTTTTTGGAAAACTAATTTGATTCTTGGCTTCTCTACATGATTATGATTGTCTAGGTACAATTTTTCAATTTTTCAAAATTGACGATTTTTCATGTGTTCTTGAGTTGGTCTTCACAGGACACTTTCTCTAAAACTCAAAGCACTCAGATCAATGGCATTCTCCTGGTTAATCCTGCTACTGGTCACGATGGTGCACACGAGTACATCTGTTAAAAGGAACAGGATGATTCAACTCAAACAAGACGAAGGACGCAGAGGAAGACAGCTCAGACTATGATGAAGAAGAATGGGACGAATTCTTCAAAGATGTTCAACGAAAAATTGATGAGGAGGACAGGAATTTACCAAAGGAAAAAGACTAATGAAATCTGCCTCAACAACCAAACAGTATACAAGAAGGAAAAATGTCCAAAGAAGTGCGAGTCAGCATAGTGGGCCTCTCACCAGAGCACGCTCACTTTCTGGAATTCTACAAACTGAATCTCCATGGGTTACGGGAATGAATGCACCATCTGCATCTACACAGCACCCATCACACTCGAAGACAGGGACTACAGACACAGATGAATTGGAATGCTTCGTCAGGAACAGCAAAAACTCTCTGCTGAACAAGAAAGAATGTCGAAAGAACTTCAGCAGATTTCCTCTGAACACAAGAAGATCAAGAAAAAGTATTCAAATATTTCGAAACTGCTTAAGGGGATTTTGAGCAAGCTGAGCTGTACCAGTTCAGATTCATCAGACTGAGCAGCACCTTCTGTTCACTTTTTCTGGCTTTACTCTCTTGCAGACCTTGCAGTTCTTAGTTTTGTTTTTAGGACTTAGTTTTTGTTCTAACTTTAGTTTAGTTCTCAGGTTTTTCATGATTATAGAACTTTTTAACTCTCCTTACATATTGTAGCTCTTGCTACGTTTTGGCTTTGTTTTGTGACAAAAAGGGGGAGAGAGTTAGAGAGAACTTTGAACAATGAACAATGAATGATGTGAACTGATGTGAACTTGGTGAATATCAAGGTAAGTATGACTTCAACTCAACTTTGGTTTTTCTTTGTGATTTGTGACATGCCTCTATACTAACTATTCGACTAACTATTTGGGCATGTAATATGACTAACAAGTTGATGTTGGACTAACATTTTGTGACATTTGGTTTTTGAATGCTTAGAAGATATGTTGGTTTTTAACTATGATTCTCTTACATATCTGAATTCTTCAAATGTCATGATGAGAATAAACTCTATCTCTGTATTTGGTTTTGTATGTTTCAATTCTTGAGGTATCTAACGATTTTTTTGTCAAGAATGATTTCTTTGTGCAGAGATTACAGATGTCTAAGTCTAGAGTCTGTTTTAGGAGTTTATCTCATGTTTTTAATTTTTGGATCTCTTTTGTAAATTTTTGTTGTATGGTGATAGCAACAAAAATATCTTTTTGAATTTTCTTTTGTGGATTTGTGTTTTGTCACGAAACCGCCAAAGGGGGAGATTGTTACGGAATTTGAGTTGGCGTATTTCGTGAATGTATTAAGTCTTGAAGATTGAAGATGAAGAAACTTTGGATCATATACCTCAATCTCAAGAAAGAAGAATTCAAAAGGATCAGGTACGTTTAACTAAAGATTTTTGATGATCCGAATACTTCTTATAGTGTAGAAACACCTGGAAGAATTTTTAATTGCTTAAACATCAAAAACTGGACATGGGACATGTTCAGGATCCGGATCGGGCTCGGCAATCCGGATCCCGAAGGGTGTTGGTTCATACACTGGTTCAATCCGGATCGCAGCATCCTCTGATCCGGATCCCGAACACTAGTTTTACCTGTTTGCTTCCTCGATCCGGATCAGGATTTGCAATCCGGATCCCGAACATTGATGTTCTGGTAAAACTGTATGAACGATCCGGATCGGACTTACGATCCGGATCCCGAACAGCATTTTTCTGGAAATCGTCTTTCTTGCTTCTGCAATCCGGATCGCCAATTCCAATCCGGATCGCCGTCGGTAAAATTTCCAGAAAAGGCAGTTTTTGATCCGTATATTCTTCCAATGGTTTCTAACCTATAAATAGGCCCTGTATTCATTTCTAGGGCATCCGCTATTATAGAAGAAAATAGCCGAAAAGAAAAATCCACATATATAGAGAAGAAAGGAAATCAATAGATTTATTCTATGTTTCTTCATCTATATTGATTGATTTGATTCTAGGTTTTCCATACTCACATTTTGAGTAGAATCAAATCAATGAATACTTAGATGGTATTTCCGATCTATCTTTAATCTAAGTATTCGGCGGATCATCACCACCCAAACAAACAACGATTTACCCCAAAATCGGCGCGTGGACTCGCGTGGCCTTGTGGATTCAAGGTGCAACCGCTCTCGTGGATTCGGAGCGAGGTACGTTCGTGGATTCGAAGCGTGCCACTGGGTGAAGACCGTGGATTCGGTCGGACGTCGTGGACTCGACGTTGGACGCTGTGGATTCAGCGTTGGGCGCGGATCGTGGATTCGAGAAGCGTCGTGGAGCGAGCGGGAAGATCTACTAGGAGCGTATGAAAAAGGTTGAGTCGTCTGTGAGTACGTTATATCACCTTGTACGTGTGTTAATTCTAGTGGATTTCGCCGTGTTATCGGTCCCGTGGTTTTTTACTCCGGTTTGGAGTTTTTCCACGTAAAAATCTTGCGTGTTCATTTATTTTTCCGCATTGGGTTTTATAGCGCAATGATTTTTTGAGTGTTTATTGTTTACACCTATTCACCCTCCTCTAGGTGTTTTTTCCCCTATTTAGATCCAATTACTTATAACCCATCAGGCCCGGACTGCTCCGGCTCCTCCGGGGGTGTAGAAGTACCCCGGGTAGGCATCCGTCGCCTAGGAGGCATCCTACCACACAAGAAACAACAGATCAGAAACAAAACCACTCTCGACCCAATCCAGCGAAAGTCATAAGCATCCTCCCATTTCTGTAACCTTATGTTGTCTGCAGCCAACATAATAGTCCTCCAGAAATAGGATATGCTAGTCCCTCTTCACTCACAGGAAGAGTAATAAAATAAGTTGCCGACTTTCGCAAAATATCACGCCACTCACGCCCTGCCGTCCTAGGGTCTGCCAAAGCCTAGGGTTTCCTAAGTCCCAACTGACCTATCCCTAAGCTCTGATACCAACTTAATCTGTCACGCCCCGGGTGTAAACCAGAACCCGGGCTCGTCACAGATCCGCCGTGCACACGGTATTTCCCGTGTACACGAAGCGCTGGTAACCTGCTCAGATAGATAGATAAAATAAAAGAGCATAAACAGAGCTAAACTACAACTAGTACATCTCAGATAAAGCAGAAAAGAAAGTACAACATAGCTCTCATAAATATACAAATGTCTCTCCCAGCTCACCAAATAAAATACAACCAGCTGGCCGAAGCCAGACCCAAAATAAAGAAAGTACAACAGTCTGAGTGTACCGGGGATACATCAAAAATCTATCAAACTGGATCGGGAAGACATCTATCTAATCAGCGATCCTCTTACCTCGATCCGCTGAAGAGGGTCCCGCAACTCCCGCAGAGGACTCTGCAAAACAAAGGGGGGAAAGAAGAGAGAAAAAGAGTGGGGGTGAGAACTACTATAAAAACAGTAGCCTCCCCTAGTGGGTAAACCTCAACTCAAACATGCCCACTAGGACTACCAGAGGCGAAAAGAATAATGTGGTGTAAGCTATTGCATGGATAGTGATAAAATACCACTAACATGCCTCTAATGCCAGCTAAAAAGATAGCTAAATGTATGCATCAGAATATCAAAGCCTGTTGAATAACCCAATCAACACCAGTAAACACTGGTACTGCCTGCTCTGCCTGCCAAATCGGGTATGCCAGCCTACGCATAACACCGATAGGGGATAGGAGTCTCAAGGACTCAAGTCTGCATAACGCACACTCCGGAGTGGCACTCGAGGGGAGCGACCCACACGAGTATAATGCTGAGAAATAAGTATCAAGAAAAATAAGTCAGCAGGACTGGATCATGACATGATCTAAATGGAAAACCCATCCACTAAAAGAAAGCCCAAATCCCTCCCCCAATCTGATGCAATAACAACTGTCCGGTCAATCGCCCAAAATCCGCGGTCGCCGCAATACCCTGCCTCACAGCCTGCCTGTCCCAAAACCCAAGTATCCCTACTCTATCCAAGCCCCTGCCCTAACCCGGGCATGACATCCCCTATGTCAAGATAACAGGAGAAAATGAAAGCATGGTTTCTCTAAGTCAATTCCAGCATGATAGTGTAGCAGAAAAAGGTGGCCTAACTAGATGACCATTCAAGCATGCAAAGTCCTTTACTAATAAGTTAATTTTCAATTCCAATTCTAACATATGCCTTAATTAAACTCTCCAAATATTAACCTACCATATGATTTAGATACATGCATAAGTCCTTCAATAACATTAAATATGAAACGGATTAGCCGGTTATTACCATTTATTAGTGTCTAGTCCTTAAAGATACAAGTATCAATAGTGAGCCCTTTTTTTCATTAAGCATGCTATGTTCATTTTTAATAGTGTGATAGCAACCTTACACCGGATTAGCTCCAAT
>JAQOTM010000975.1:0-64679 GCA_029168755.2 Tillandsia fasciculata | reverse complement strand
AACAGCTTGTACGGAGCAAGATAGTAAACTCAGGATCATCTACCTACAACAGGATCATCAATACATACATTCTAGCATGCTGTAACAACAACATTAAAATATGAACATTAAGCCCTAAAGCTAGAATTGTACACAGTTGCTCGCGGTCTTGAAAAAGAGGTCACCCACATGATGCGCGTGATCTGTCCAAGTGCTACAGCTGATAATACCAGAACAACACGACAACTCACTGTCCAGAATGTCCAAAACAGTCCACAATCCCACCTGGGTACAACATAGGATACAGTTATACACAAATCCCCAAAAATCTGTCCAAATATCACATGCTGAATTTCAGCTGGACAGATGCCGAAATTTCACCTGCAGAAAAGTGTTCAATAAATTCCATAAAAAATCCCGCGTTCCTCGCGTCGGGTTAGATTCGAAACAAGTACCTGTAGCCCAAATCGGAGTTTCGTAGGCCAAGATATAAATTCTACAAACACGGCGCGCGCGAAACCATACATCCACATAACTGTAAAATCTTGCACAGATAAAGAAGGGAGAAGTATACCTCCGGGAGATCTCAGGAAAATCCAAAAAAATACCACGATGATCCTTGCGTCGAGTAGATGAAAAAAGTCTATAAGCACGTCCTGATCCGAGATCTGTGCGCGAAATATATTCTCAAAGGAAGCTGCTGTCCCACCAAAAGCTCACCGCAAAAGGGTCCCAATGAGCACAAGAAAAACACCTCGAAAAACGCAAAATCTGAAAATGTGCGTGAAAACCCAAAAATCGTAGCCTCACCTGTTACGAATCCAGCGGCGAAAGAAATCGCTCGAAAATATGGTCGGAGTAGGTCGGGGAGCTCGTACACCGAAGAGCACGGGGAAGAAAACACCGAAGAAAGAGCATCGCGCCGCGCCAGAAAATGAGAATCTCGAAAAGCCGGCCCCCAGCAAAATTCCCAAAATCTGCAGATGGAAGCTTGAAGGTGTGAGGATCAACTTTGGGTGAAGAACTCTCCTCGGTTTGAAGCTCAGAAATGCCAAAAACACAGGCAAGAAACGCGGCTCGGGCTTTATATATGGACGCACTAAACAAATGGAGAAATTGACGGGCGTGTCCCCCACTTCGGCGCCCGAAAGTTTTCGGGCGGCTACAGTGTTGGGCCGGCCCAACACTGTGCGCGCCCAAAACTCTCCTGGCCCTCCACGTCGGGGCGCCTCCCTCCCCGCCGACACGCGTTCCGCACAGCGAAACAGCTGTGCGGGGCGCGGCCAAATGCCGGCCACGTGCCCATCCCCACGGTCAAACAAAGCGGTACGGTGCGCCCGCCAGTTGGCAGGGCGACACGTGGCCCTTGCCACTGTCTCGGTCCACATGCGGGCAAGACGCCGCGCCTGCCACGCACTTGCCCCGAGGCGCCCCAACCAGCCACTCCGTGCGCCGCGCCTCGTGAGCCCGCGAATAGCGTGGTGACACGGTCCCGTGCAACTGGTCCACGCACCAAATTAATGTTCAGTGGACCCGCGCCGCGTGCACCGACCCAACCGCGGGATGCCACGGTCCCCCCGCCCCGGTCCATGCACCGCCGCGCAAAATCTGTAGACCGCCTCTCGGGCCCGCCAATCAGGCGGCGCCACGTGTCATGCGACGGGTTCGTGCACCACGAGCCGCGGCTCTCTGTGGACCGGGCGCGCTTCAGACCGGCCAATCCTGGGCTGCCACGTGGTAGCGGCGGTCCACGGCCCCTCCATGCACCGAAATTCACCAAAACTTCCGGGAGTCCGTTTTGGGCATCCAGACTCAGAATTTAACAAGCAAATAGCCGTTTCCAAGCATTTTTCCGCGCTGAATCCATTTCCAACCTCTGTTTGGCCAAAAACCTTTTCAAAATTTCGGCAAACACAGCCGAAAGCCAACACAGCTGTAGATATCTCACAGGGTCCATCTGTAGCATCTCCTTGACGCACAATGGGAGACACACCAAAAATAGGTGTTCTAAAAACAATGGATTCACCAGAAAAAGCTGCATGGGAAACTTGTAACGACCGACCCACTAGCAAATAATAACTTGTTGGGCCCACACCACAGCAAAATGCTTAAGCCCAGTTTATTATTACTAGTGTCCAAGTTTCATATAAACCCAATCACAATTTCATCCACATCCGATGTGGGACTATTGGGGGCATCACAAACTCCCCCCGTTTAGGCCTGACGTCCTCGTCAGCCCAAACACACACACAGCAGCCCAAGATCACCAGGCGATGTGAGACTCGTCTCGCTAGTCCTGTCATCTAGACCCAGACTCAGCCGAGACTCGCCGCACACTTCCGGCTGGTTATTGCTTGTACCAAATGTAACGACCCGACCCACTAGCAATAATAACTTGTTGGGCCCACACACAGCCCAAAATGCTTAGCCCAGTTTATTATTACTAGTGTCCAAGTTTCATATAAACCCAATCACAATTTCATCCACATCCGATGTGGGACTATTGGGGGCATCACAGACTCCCCCGTTTAGGCCTGACGTCCTCGTCAGCCCAAACACACACACAGCAGCCCAAGATCACCAGGCGATGTGAGACTCGTCTCGCTAGTCCCTGTCATCTAGACCAGTTATTATTGCTAGTGGGCCCGGGTCGTTACATTTGGTATCAGAGACAATAACCAGCCGGAAGTGTCGGCGAGTCTCGGCTGAGTCTGGGTCTAGATGACAGGACTAGCGAGACGAGTCTCACATCGCCTGGTGATCTTGGGCTGCTGTGTGTGTGTTTGGGCTGACGAGGACGTCAGGCCTAAACGGGGGGAGTCTGTGATGCCCCCAATAGTCCCACATCGGATGTGGATGAAATTGTGATTGGGTTTATATGAAACTTGGACACATAGTAATAATAAAAACTGGGCTTAAGCATTTGGGCTGTGGTGTGGGCCCAACAAGTTATTATTGCTAGTGGGTCGGGTCGTTACAAAACTGGGCCACCACATCCTCCCCCACTAAAAGGGAGTTTCGTCCTCGAAACAAGAAACAAGCAGGCGTACCTCAATCAGAAGTCTCAAAAAGGAAGGGATAGGTATCCCGCATCACCGTCTCCAGCTCCCAAGTAGCCTCCCGCTCCTCGTGATGCTCCACAAAACCTTCACATAAGGTATGGCCCAGTTGCGCATTCTCTCACCTCTCGAGCGAGAATTCGCAACGGGCGCTCCTCGTAGCCAAGATCCTCTCCGATCTCCAAAGAAGTGAAGTCGATCACGTGCGAGGGGTCGAAAACATATCTCCTCAAAGCTGAGACGTGGAAGACGTCATGAACTCGGCCAGCGAGTAGGGTGAAGAGCAACTCTATAAGCCACAGGGCCAATCCTCTCAAGTACCTCGAAGGTCCAATAAAGGGGGACTGAGCTTTCCCGAACTCCGAATCTCCTGACCCCTTTCGAAGGCGGAGACCTTCAAAAAGACATGTTACGGAATTTGAGTTGGCGTATTTCGTGAAAGTATTAAGTCTTGAAGATTGAAGATGAAGAAACTTGGATCATATACCTCAATCTCAAGAAAGAAGAATTCAAAAGGATCAGGTACGTTTAACTAAAGATTTTTGATGATCCGAATACTTCTTATAGTGTAGAAACACCTGGAAAGAGGTTTTATTGCATAAACATCAAAAACTGGACATGGGACATGTTCAGGATCCGGATCGGGCTCGGCAATCCGGATCCCGAAGGGTGTTCGTTCATACACTGGTTCAATCCGGATCGCAGCATTTCATGATCCGGATCCCGAACACTGGTTTTACCTTTTGCTTGAACGATCCGGATCAGGATTTGCAATCCGGATCCCGAACATGATGTTTGGTGAAACTGTATGAACGATCCGGATCGGGGACTTCGATCCGGATCCCGAACAGGCATTTTTCTGGAAATCGTCCTTCTTGCTTCTGCGATCCGGATCGCCAATTCCAATCCGGATCGCCGTCGTAAAATTTCCAGAAAAGGCTGTTTTTGATCCTTATCTTCTTCCAATGGTTTCTAACCTATAAATAGCCCTTTATTCATTTCTAGGGCATCCGCAATCGGCAGAATCGCAATAATAGAAAATATAGCCGAAAAGAAAAATCCACATATAGAGAAGAAAGGAAATCAATAGATTTATTCTATGTTTCTTCATCTATATTGATTGATTTGATTCTAGGTTTTCCATACTCACATTTTGAGTAGAATCAAATCAATGAATACTTAGATGGTATTTCCGATCTATTTTAATCTAAGTATTCGGCGGATCATCACCACCCAAAAAACAACGATTTACCCCAAAATCGGCTCGTGGACTCGCGTGGCCTTGTGGATTCAAGGTGCAACCGCTCTCGTGGATTCGAAGCGTACTATTGGGTGAAGACCGTGGATTCGGTCGGACGTCGTGGACTCGACGTTGGACGCTGTGGATTCAGCGTTGGGCGCGGATCGTGGATTCGAGAAGCGTCGTGGAGCGAGCGGAGAAGATCTACTAGGAGCGTATGGTAAAAGGTTGAGTCGTCTGTGAGTACGTTATATCACCTTGTACGTGTGTTAATTCTAGTGGATTTCGCCGTGTTATCGGTCCCGTGGTTTTTTACTCCGGTTTGGAGTTTTTCCACGTAAAAATCTTGCGTGTTCATTTATTTTTCCGCATTGGGTTTTATAGCGCAACGATTTTTGAGTGTTTATTGTTTACACCTATTCACCCCCCTCTAGGTGTTTTTTCCCCTATTTAGATCCATATTAGTATAACCCAACAAGTGGTATCAGAGCGGGAATAGGGTTGTAAACAATGGTTGAAGGTGGAAACATCAATCGACCCCCTTTCTTTGATGGAACAAATTATGCGTACTGGAAAGTACGGATGAAAGCCTTTTTAATTTCCATCGACGAAAGGGTGTGGCAATCAATTGAATTAGGATGGTCTAATCCAACTGAAATTATAGATGATGTTCGCACCTTAAAACCTAGGTCGAAATGGACCAAGGAAGAGATAGATTCATCTTCTTACAATGGCAAGGGAATTAATGCTCTATTTAATGCTTTGTCACAAACTGAGTTCTCTCGCGTCTCGGCATGTGAGACTGCGAAAGAAATCTGGGATGTTCTTCAAGTTACGCATGAGGGAACTAACCTAGTGAAGATTCAGAAACTGCAAATGCTTACGAGCAAGTTTGACTCTATCTCTATGGCAGAGAATGAATCTTTCACTGACTATTACACACGATTGCAAGACATCGTAAACTCATGTGCTAACTTGGGAGAGAAGATTCCAGAATTTAAAGTTGTAAGAAAAATTTAAGAACTCTTCCTGAACGATTTCGCCCGAAGGTCGCAGCCATTGAAACAATTAAACACCCGGACGAAATGCGTGTAGAAGAATTAGTAGGTGCTTTACAAACTTATGAAATGACATTTCCTACTAACTATTCTTCTGGAAAGGCATCCTCTTCTAAGTCTTCAGGTTACGCATTGAAATCAACTAAAGAAGAAGACGCGGATTCATCCTCCTCGGACGACGACGAGAACCTTTCTATGGAGGACTTTGAGAAGCAGCTCGCTCTCTTGACAAGGAAGTTTCGCCGCAACTTTCGAAGGGGAATTCAAGCAAAACTCCATCCTTCGGAAAGTCGAAGAAAGGCAAAGGTTCTTCAAGCTACAAGTCAAGAAAGCAAGAGAACTTCTCAAAGGATAAGAAAAGTTCAGAGGGACAAGTTCAGTGCTTCAAATGTCGAGGCTACGGCCACATTGCAACGGAGTGTCCCAACAAGAATCCGGCAAAGAAGAAGGCGATGCAAGTCGTTACTTGGGATGACAACTCCACGTCAAATGAGTCATCCTCAAGTGATGAAGAAGACAACGCGACAGCTTTCCACGCGTCCACTACATCTTCACCCTTCATGTGCTTAATGGCAAGTACATCCGACTCACTGTCCAACTCCACTGTTGAAAAGATTGCAACGGACGATGAATCAGATGATTCGGAAGGTGAAGATTTTGCTCTAGCCTACCACAAGCTTTTGAGGGATTCAAAGAAACTGGCTAAGCAAAACAAGGGGTTGAAAGGGAGATTGCAGGATCTCGAAGAAGAAGTAAAAAGGGTAACCTCTCTCTCAACCGATCTTGAAGTGGAAAGGGATAATCTGATTAAAACAAATGTTTCCCTTCAAGAGTCCAATGAGCAACTCGAGAAGAATTATATAGATATGGTGAACAAAGCAAATTACTTCTTGAAGCTCAACGGCGAGGCTCGACAGGAAAAATTGCAAATGACGGAGACCATACGCCAACTGAAGGATGACTTAAAGAGATTTTCTTCTGGAAGGAGTAAGTTGGACAGACTTCTTGGTCTTGGTCAAAGAAATAAGTTCGGCCTCGGATACACTCAAACTGGAGACATTCCAAGTTCGAGTGGGACAGTATTTGTGCCTCAGTCGGTATCTCCTCCTCCGACACCGGAATTCACGACAATCAACGACAACAAGCCTACCACATCCTCCTCGGAATCGACAAGAACCAAGGTATGTTTTCGTTGTGGCATTTCAGGGCACATAAGGAGAAATTGCAAGACGGAAGCCAAACGCACACCTCAAGCACCTCTTGCAATGACTACCAAAAAGGCTATTCCTCGAAAATCAACTGCAAATCATTTGAAGGAAAAGAGCCTTGGTAGTCACCGCTCAAGACGACATCATCAAGGAGCAGCAATTCTTCAAGCAAGACGCTCTCACCTAGGAGATCAACTTCACGACCATTGCCGACGCACTCCAAAAGGGTTTGGGTGCGCAAAGGTGAAATTTTCCCTTGTCTTGCTACTAATGTTTCCTTGCATGCATATGATAGTTCGTCTTGGTATCTGGATAGCGGGTGTTCCCGTCATATGACCGGTGACAAAAACTGTTTTCAAACATTTGAGAAAAACTCCGGAGGACTTGTTGTTTTCGGAGATGGTCGGTCTTCCAAAATTGTTGGAAAGGGAACGGTAGCTATTCCGGATGGCCCGGTTCTAAATAATGTGTTATTTGTTCATGGCCTTAAGACTAACCTCATAAGCATAAGTCAACTTTGTGATAGTGGTTATTCAGTTAATTTTTCATCTGATAAATGCACTGTAACTGACAAGAACCATGCTTTCTTTTTAAAAGGGGTTAGATCAGAAAACAATTGTTATGTAGTTCCTATAAGATTTCTGAAAAATGTAACCTAGCATCTTTGAAAAATGAAACACTTTGGCATGAAAGGCTAGGTCACATAAACTTTAAGGAACTTGCTAGAATTTCAAACAAAGATGTGGTCAAGGGGGTTCCGAAACTTTCTTTTGAACAAAACATTGTGTGTGGCGGTTGCCAAAAGGGAAAACAGTCTAGGACTGCACACAAGAACTTGAACCACATAGGTACAAAACGGCCTTTGGAACTTTTGCATATGGACTTAATGGGGCCAACTCGTCAACCATCTCTGGGAGGTAAATGGTATATTTTCTTATTGGTTGATGATTTTTCTAGATATACTTGGGTAGCATTTTTAAAAGAAAAAGCTGATACCTTTGATTCTTTTCTCGAAATCTGCAATCGTATTATGATTGAAAAGAATGAAAGGATTACTCGAGTTAGGAGTGATAGAGGTGGGGAATTCATAAATTCCAAATTCATTGATTTTTGCACTTCTAACGGCATTAAACATGAATTCTCTGCACCTTACACACCTCAACAAAATGGTGTAGTCGAGCGCAAAAACAGGGTCGTACAGGAAATGGCACGTGTTATGCTTCACAGCCGGAACTTACCTTTTTATTTTTGGGCTGAAGCGGTGAACACTGCTGTTTATGTTATTAATCGCGTGTATTTGCGCCCGGGGACTTTGAATACACCATATGAACTTTGGTTTTGTAGAAAACCTAACATCAAATATTTTCGTATCTTTGGGAGTCGGTGTTTTATTTTACGTGATCGCGAAAATCTTGGAAAATTTGACTCTCGAAGTGACGAAGGGATTTTCTTAGGTTATTCTACAAACAGCAGAGCATATCGAGTTTTTAACTTAGAATCTAAGACGATCGTAGAATCGATAAATGTTAAGGTAGATGAAGCTTTTCATTTTGAATCTGAAAAATCTACCCTCGATATCTCTCTTGATGATGATACACCTGCTAATGCATCTTCTTCTAACAATTCTTTCGATAATAATGTTGATGCATCTAACGGTTCTTCAAGTTCATCTGATGTGCAGGAATCATCTCGTGTACCTCCGTCTACTCCTCTACCTCAAACGTTACGCATCTCCAAGGATCACCCTGAATCGAACATCATTGGAGATCCACAAGAAGGAGTTAGAACACGGAGACAATTGGTTTGCGGATTTGCATGCTATGTATCTCAAATCGAACCAAAGAATGTTGATGAAGCTCTCCAAGATGACTACTGGATTAAAGCAATGCAGGAAGAGCTCCATCAATTCGAGCGAAACAAAGTCTGGGAATTAACGAAGCCTCCGAAGCAACACAATGTGATAGGTACCAAATGGATCTTCAAGAACAAGAAAAATGAAGAAGGTACTATCATCAGGAACAAAGCAAGGTTAGTTGCTCAAGGCTACTCTCAAGTAGAAGGTATAGACTTTGATGAAACTTTCGCCCCTGTAGCTAGACTCGAGTCCATTCGTATCTTGTTTGCGATAGCTTGTCATTTTAAAATCAAATTATTTCAAATGGACGTTAAGAGCGCCTTTTTAAATGGTTTTTAAATGAGGAAGTTTATGTGGCTCAACCGAAAGGTTTTGTGGATCATAAACTACCTAACCATGTTTTTCGTCTGAAAAAGGCTCTTTACGGTCTGAAACAAGCACCGCGAGCATGGTACGAAAGGTTGACAAAGCACCTTTTGGAAAAGGGCTACACTCGAGGGGGAGCTGACAGGACTCTCTTTGTGAAGCATTATCAAAACAATTTCATAGTTGCTCAAATCTATGTCGATGACATTGTTTTTGGCGCAACAAGAGATAATGATGCTTCTAAATTCGCGGAGACCATGGAAAGCGAATTTGAGATGTCCATGATGGGCGAATTGACTTATTTTCTTGGATTACAAGTTAAACAAAACGATGAAGGAATTCACTTGTGTCAATCCAAGTATGCACTGGAGTTGGTCAAAAAGTTTGATCTTGAAAATTCTAAGGATTTTCCGACTCCAATGGGAACTAGCCATAAGGGACTTGGAAGTGAATCACATAGTGAGAATGTAGACGAGAAACTGTATCGCAGTATGATTGGAAGTCTACTATATCTCACGGCTAGTCGCCCGGATATATCCTTCAGTGTTGGGATTTGTGCGAGATATCAATCAGCACCGAAGGAGGTTCACCTGAAAGCGGTGAAACGGATCATCCGATATATCAAAGGTACAATCAATTTCGGAATTTGGTATCCTATGGGAACAACTTTGGATATTGTTGGATACTCAGATGCCGATTGGGCTGGATCGGTGGATGACCGGAAAAGCACGAGTGGTGCATGCTTCTATCTTGGCCACTGCCTTGTTGCATGGCACAGTAAAAAGCAGAATTGCATAGCACTCTCGACTGCCGAAGCGGAGTACATTTCTGCAGGAAGTTGTTCAACCCAATTGATTTGGATGAAAAGCGTGTTGAGCGATTTCCGGATTTCAGCATCTTCGGTAACCATTTTATGTGACAACACTAGTGCTATTAACATTTCTAAAAACCCTGTGTTGCACTCTAGAACAAAACATATTGAACTTAGATATCATTTTCTTAGAGAGCTAGTTGAATCAAATATTCTTCAACTGTCATATATTTCAACTGAGGATCAATTAGCTGATATCTTAACAAAACCTTTGGATCAAAAACGTTTTATTCACTTGCGTAAAGCAATTGGCATGCTTTCCTTGAAATAAACTCTTTTGAAACCTTTGCTTAGGTTAGGTTTTGTTTTTGTTTTTGTTTTGTTCTTTATCTATGTTTTGTACATAGGACATTAATTGAGCATAAATCATAATTGACTTTAATTGCATCCTTTTATGCATTTAGAAATTTATTATGCTTTTGATATCATAATATTTCAATGTTGCAATGATCATTTACGTTAATTAAACCATCTTTTAAGTGATCAAAGTCAATTTCTCTCTCAATGATCTCTTGGTATAGTCATTATCATATTTGATTGCTTAGTCGAGTATGAATTCGAGATCAATGGTTTGGTTGAATACCTTATATATTAAATAATTGATAGCCAATTGAGGGGGAGTCAATGAAATGTAAAATGCTCAAAAGATGTGGAAAGAGTTACATCCCAATGAGGAGTGTGAAAACTACCACCACATGGAGAAAATGAAAAAGAAAAAGATACTCCATGAATGCAAAGCAAATTTTTGTTTTAAAATTGTTGATGAAATGCATATTGAAATACTTGACTCAGTCGTATTTCATGGTTGGTATAAGGTGGGATTTTTGATAAAAGATGCTCAAAGAGCCACTCCTTCAACAGATTGTCTAGATATATTATCTAACTTATCTGGGATTTCAAACATCTATTGATCTTGGTATTTCATTTTCTTTACCAAAATTGATGATTTGATAAAGGCATTACACATAAGATCAGGATAGATGTAATTGAAGTTGTTCAACTTTAAGTGTTTTAATTTTCGTAAATTTTCGTTTCATTTTTGGAGTATTTTTGATAGATTTTGCATAATCTATTTCTTGTTGTATGAAACGATGATTTTTGTTTAAAGTTGACATGGTAAAGTGCTTACATACTTTTTCTGGATTTTATGGAATTTTTCTAAATTTTTCTGGAGAAAAAGTTGAAGCCGATCCGGATCGGGTAAGTGATCCGGATCCCGAACGCAGGATTCTTCCTGCGGGTAGCCGATCCGGATCACATTCTCGATCCGATCCGGATCACGGCTAGGGTTTTTATAAGAACAAAGAGGATTTGATTTCTTTTACCCTAATCTTTTGTTCTCAAGTCTCTAGAGCTTCTCTCTCTAGATTTCTTGCATCTTGGAGCTTCCAAACTCAAAGTTCTTCGAATCCAAGTAAGTTTTATTGATCAAAACTCGGTTTTTCACAGTTTTTCTCTTTTTCATCAAACGTGAGTTGAAATCATGGAACTTTTTCGTTTGTGAATGGTTTTTGATCAAATTTCTTTTGAAATAAGAACTCTGGGTAATTAGTTTTGCTTTTATGCTGGGTTTTCTCTTGATTAACGAGTTTTTAGGCTTCGATTTCTAAAAATTCGGTTTTAGGGCATAAAAGAGGAATTTTTGAAAATCATGGAATTGATCTATTTTTAAAATTCTTTTTGCAAAACTAATTTGATTCTTAGCTTCTCTACATGATTATGATTGTCTAGGTACAATTTTTCAAATTTTTCAAAATTGACGATTTTTCATGTGTTCTTGAGTTGGTTTTCACAGGACACCTTTTAAACTCAAAGCACCTTGTTCAATGGCTCTCTCTTGGTTCATTCTGTTGTTAGTCACTATGGTGCACACGAGTATATCTGTTAAAACGGAACAGGATGATTCAACTCAAAACAAGACGAAAGACGCAGAGGAAGACAGCTCAGACTATGATGAAGAAGAATGGGACGAATTTTTCAAAGATGTTCAACGAAAAATTGATGAGGAGAACAGGAAATTTACCAAAGAAAAAAGACTAATGAAATCTGCTTCAACAACCAAACAGTATACGAGAAGGAAAAATGTCCAAAGGAGTGCGAGTCAGCATAGTGGGCCTCTCACCAGAGCACGCTCACTTTCTGGAATTCTACAAACTGAATCTCCATGGATTACGGGACTGAATGCACCATCTGCATCTACACAGCACCCATCACACTCGGAGAGAGGGACTACAGACACAGATGAATTGGAACTGCTTCGTCAGGAACAGCGAAAACTCTTTGCTGCACAAGAAAGAATGTCGAAAGAACTTCAGCAACTTTCCTCTCAGCACAAGAAGATCAAGAAAAAGTATTCAAATATTTCGAAACTGTTTAAGGGGATTTTGAACAAGCTGAGCTGTACCAGTTCAGATTCTTCAGACTAAGCAGCACCTTCTGTTCACTTTTTCTATGACTTTACTCTCTTGCAGTTCTCAGTTCTTAGGCTCTTCAGGATTTTTAGGTTTTAGTTTTATTGATACTTTTAGTTTAGTTCTCAGGTTTTTTCATGATTAATAGAATTTTCTTTTAACTCTCCTTACATTTGTAGTTTTGCTACGTTTTGGCTTTGTTTCTGACAAAAAGGGGGAGAAAGTTTAGAGAGAACTTGAACAATGATGAACAATGATGATGTGTAAATGTGGTAACATCATTAAGGTAAGTATGACTTCATCTCAAACTTCAACTTTGGTTTTTATTGTGTTTTTGTTGCATGCTCCTACTAACTATTTGACTAACTATTTGGGCATGTATTATTACTAACAAGTTGATGTTGGACTAACATATTATTTTGACATTTGGTTTTTGATTGCTTAGAAGATATGTTGGTTTTAACTATGATTCTCTTACATATCTGAATTCTTCAAATGTCATGATGAGAATAAACTCTATCTCTGTACTTGGTTTTGTATGTTTCAATTCTTGAGGTATCTAACGATTTGTTTGTCAAGAATGATTTCTTTGTGCAGAGAGTACAGATGTCTAAGTCTAGAGTCTGTTTTAGGAGTTTATCTCATGTTTTTAATTTCTGGATCTCTTTTGTAAATTTTTGTTGTATGGTGATAGCAACAAAAATATCTTTTTGAATTTTCTTTTGTGGATTTGTGTTTTGTCACGAAACCGCCAAAGGGGGAGATTGTTACGGAATTTGAGTTGGCGTATTTCGTGAAAGTATTAAGTCTTGAAGATTGAAGATGAAGAAACTTGGATCATATACCTCAATCTCAAGAAAGAAGAATTCAAAAGGATCAGGTATGTTTAACTAAAGATTTTTGGTGATCCGAATACTTCTTATAGTGTAGAAACACCTGGAAGAATGTTTTATTGCATAAACATCAAAAACTGGACATGGGACATGTTCAGGATCCGGATCGGGCTCGGCAATCCGGATCCCGAAGGGTGTTCGTTCATACACTGTTTCAATCCGGATCGCAGCATTTCATGATCCGGATCCCGAACACTGGTTTTACCTTTTGCTTGCCCGATCCGGATCAGGATTTGCAATCCGGATCCCGAACGTGATGTTTGGTGAAACTGTATGAACGATCCGGATCGGGGACTTCGATCCGGATCCCGAACTTGCATTTTTCTGGAAATCGTCTTTCTTGCTTCTGCAATCCGGATCGTGCAATTCCAATCCGGATCGCCGTGCGTAAAATCTCCAGAAAAGGCAGTTTTTGATCCTTATCTTCTTCCAATGGTTTCTAACCTATAAATAGCCCTTTGTATTCATTTCTAGGGCAATCCGCAATAGAATCGGCAATAATAGAAAAATATAGCCGAAAAGAAAAATCCACATATAGAGAAGAAAGGAAATCAATAGAATTTATTCTATGTTTCTTCATCTATATTGATTGATTTGATTCTAGGTTTTCTATACTCACATTTTGAGTAGAATCAAATTAATAAATACTTAGATGGTATTTCCGATCTATTTCTAATCTAAGTATTCGGCGGATCATCACCACCCAAAAAACAACGATTTACCCCAAAATCGGCGCGTGGACTCGCGTGGCCTTGTGGATTCAAGGTGCAACCGCTCTCGTGGATTCGAAGCGTACTATTGGGTGAAGACCGTGGATTCGGTCGGACGTCGTGGACTCGACGTTGGACGCTGTGGATTCAGCGTTGGGCGCGGATCGTGGATTCGAGAAGCGTCATGGAACGAGCGGAGAAGATCTACTAGGAGCGTATGAAAAAGGTTGAGTCGTCTGTGAGTACGTTATATCACCTTGTACGTGTGTTAATTCTAGTGGATTTCGCCGTGTTATCGGTCCCGTGGTTTTTTACTCCGGTTTGGAGTTTTTCCACGTAAAAATCTTGCGTGTTCATTTATTTTTCCGCATTGGGTTTTATAGCGCAACGATTTTTGAGTGTTTATTGTTTACACCTATTCACCCCCCTCTAGGTGTTTTTTCCCCTATTTAGATCCATATTAGTATAACCCAACAGACATGATCACCGATCTGAAACTCTAGGTCTCGCTGCCGAGTATCAGCGTAGCTCCTCTGGCAACTCTGGGCTATCTCAAGATGTTGGCGAACCAATCTGACTTTCTCCTCTGCCTCCAGCAGTAAGTCCGGTCCCAAAGTCCTCCTCTCACCCACATCACTCCAATACAGGGGCGACCGACACTTGCGTCCATACAACGCCTCAAACGGAGCCATCTGGATGCTCGCTTGATAGCTGTTGTTGTACGCAAACTCAACCAAAGCTAAGTGCCGGTACCACCCTCCTCCAAAATCCATAACGCACGCTCTCAACATGTCCTCAAGGGTCTGTATGGTGCGCTCAGACTGTCCATCGGTCTGTGGGTGGAATGCTGTGCTAAAACGGAGCTGGGTCCCCAGGGCTGACTGAAGACTCCCCCAGAAGTGTGAAACGAACCTCGGGTCCCTATCTGATACAATCGAGGTGGGTATACCGTGCAGTCTCACTACCTCATCCAAGTATAACTGCGCAAGTCGCTCCAACGGCAAAGTCATCTGTACAGGCAAAAAGTGTGCAGACTTGGTGAGTCTATCCACGATAACCCAAATCGCATCGGCCCCACTCTGCGCCCTCGGCAGTCCAGTGACGAAATCCATGGTGATGTGGTCCCACTTCCACTCGGGAATTGGAAGACTCTGCAACTTGCCAGCAGGAACACGATGCTCTGCCTTCACTTGCTGGCAAGTTAAACAATGAGCCACGAATCTTCCAATATCCCGCTTCATTCCGGGCCACCAAAAATGTGCCTTGAGGTCCTTATACATCTTAGTACCACCAGGATGAATGGTATAAGGTGTATAATGGGCCTCCCTCAAAATCTGATCTCTGAGCTCAGTGTCCATAGGCACACACACTCGGTCCCTGTACCGTAGTACTCCCGAGCTATCCACTGCAAAATCCCCTAACTGATCAGCCTGAATCTGCGATCTAATCCGAGTCAAGTGGGGGTCCTCACTCTGTGTCTCTCTAATCCTCTCCAACAGAGTGGGCTGCAAGACCATGGACATGAGTCTAGCAGAGACCCCAGGGGATACAACCTCAATCTGTAAGCGCCTCAGCTGCTCCACAAGCGGTGCCTGCTGGGTGATCAACATGCTCAAACTCTGCGCTGACCTCCTACTCAAAGCATCTGCCACTACATTGGCCTTGCCGGGGTGATAAAGAATACTCACATCATAATCCTTTAGCAACTCCAACCACCGGCGTTGCCTCAAATTCAGCTCCTTCTGTGTGAACAGGTACTTTAAGCTCTTATGATCAGTGTAAATCTCACAATGCTCCCCGTAGAGGTAATGTCGCCACAACTTCAGCGCGAACACCACGGCTGCAAGCTCCAAATCATGAGTAGGGTAATTCTTCTCATAATCCTTTAATTGCCGTGAAGCATAAGCAATTACCCTACCATGCTGCATCAAAACACATCCCAAGCCGCTGTGAGAGGCGTCACTGTAGATCACAAATCCATCGCCCATCACTGGGAGTGCTAAAACTGGTGCCGAGATCAATCTCCTCTTCAGCTCCTCAAAGCTCTCCTGGCACCGCTCAGTCCAAACAAACTTTATCCCCTTCCTGGTCAAACTGGTCAGGGGAGTAGAGAGCTTCGCAAAGCCCTCTACAAAGCGACGGTAGTAACCTGCTAATCCCAAAAAGCTACGGACCTCAGTAACCGTCGTCGGTCTAGGCCAATCCCGAACAGCATCAATCTTCGTCGGGTCCACTGCCACTCCTGCGGCTGATACAACGTGGCCTAGAAAAGCAACCTCCCGGAGCCAAAATTCGCACTTTTTAAACTTGGCATACAGCTTCTTCTCTCGCAGAAGCTGCAGCACTATCCTCAAGTGCTCCTCATGCTCCAAATCACTCCGGGAGTAAATCAGAATGTCGTCAATAAACACAACGACAAACCGATCCAAGTACGGCTGAAATACCCGGTTCATTAAATCCATGAATGCTGCAGGGGCATTAGTTAATCCAAAAGGCATAACTGTAAACTCATAATGCCCGTACCGGGATCTAAAAGCCGTCTTGGGAATGTCCTCGGCCCTCACCCTCAGCTGGTGGTAACCTGACTGGAGATCAATCTTGGAGAACACAGACGCTCCCTGCAACTGATCAAACAGATCATCAATCCGTGGAAGGGGGTACTTGTTCCGGATGGTCACTTTATTCAGCTCTCTGTAATCCACACATAAGTGAAGCGACCCATCCTTCTTCTTCACAAATAAAACTGGCGCTCCCACGGAGATACACTGGGCCTCACAAAGCCCACATCCATCAAGTCCTGCAACTGGGCCTTCAGCTCTCTCAGCTCAGCAGGGGCCATCCTATAAGGTGCCTTTGAGATTGGTGCGGTTCCTGGAACCACATCAATCACAAACTCAATCTCCCTCTCCGGCGGCATGGTCGACAACTCGGTGGGAAACACATCTGGGAACTCGCGGACAATAGGGATATCCTCGAGTCCCAGTGCCGCCGTAGGCACCTCTACAATCGTCGTCAGGAAAGCGGTACAACCCCTACTCATCATCCGCCGGGCTCTCGCCGAAGAAATAGTCATGGCAAATAAAGTACTCTGGCAGCCTCTGTAAACGAACTCCTCCTGTCCAGGCTCACGGAGGGTCACCGTCCACTCTCTGCAGTCAATGGTGGCAAAATACCGAGCTAACCAATCCATGCCAAGTACCACGTCGAAATCCTGGAGCTGCCGCAAGACGAGCAAGTCTGCCGGCAGGACCCAGGGTCCCAACTGTACAGGGCAATCCCTACAACACTCCTCGACATGCAAGACATGGCCTGGAATCTGAACCTCTAATGCATGCGATAATGAAACTACCTCTATACCATGTAGGGATGCAAATGCTCTACTAATGAATGAGTGCGATGCGCCAGTATCAAAAAGTGCTCGGGTATGAACTGCAGAAATCAAAATAATACCTGCGACGACGTGATCTGCGGCAGAAGCATCCTCAATCTGGGCGGCATAGACACGCCCGCTCGGTGCTGGTGGTCGTCGATCTGGCTGCCGCGAGGAAGATGGAGCATGATCAGGCCTACCATAGGCCACAGAAGGCCCTGTCGTCTGAAGAGGAAGAGAAGGTGCTGAAGCGGCGGAAGGAGCTGAAGAACCTGCTCTGGGGCACGAGCTCTGAATGTGACCGGCCTGCCCACAACGATAGCAACGGCCGTGCCTCTGCTGACAATGCATCGGTAAGTGCGGCCCTCCACAAAAGATACAACGATCCTGCCGGGACTGCCGCGAAGTCTGCTGCTGCTGAGATGACTGCTGGGGTCGAGGTGGTCGACGCTGCTGCGAAGACTGACGAGATGATCCAGATCTCTGGCGCCCCTGGCGTCCACGACCCTGAGGATGGAATCGCGGGGGTCTCGGGGGTCCCTGCCTACTCGACTGCCCCTCATCCACCGGCGCCGGGCGCTTCGCCCCAGGAGTCTCTACGGGGGCTGGAGCCACCTCATCCATAACTACCTCTCCAGACTCAACATATAACGCCTGCTCCATCGAGCCCTCTAGTGTCTGCAATCTGCGGGAGCGAACAAGCTGATAAATGTCCCGGCGCAGCCCCCGCTCGAACATGTAGATCCGGTGAGACTCGTCCCTGGCCACGTGAGGCATACTAGCCAACAGCTGATTGAATTCGGCTATGTATACATTCACGGGCCGATCTCCCTGGCGGAGATTTCTCAGCTGCTCCTCCAATCTCTGGCGGACACTCTCAGGAAAGACGGACCCCAAAAGAAGACTGCGAAACTCCGCCCAGGTAAGTAGCTGCGTCCCAGGCGGACCAGCGGGTCGCACACGCCGCCACCAGGCCTCGGCGTTGCCCTCCAGAAAATGCGCTGCCAAGAAGACCCGAAACCGATCCTCGACGAACAAACTCTCAAAGTGACGCTCCATGGCCGTAACCCAAGTCTCGGCCTCCCACGGCTCAGCACCCAGACCAGAGAAACGGGGTGGATCGAACTGGCGGAACCTCATCAACAGATCCACCGCTGCCCGCTGCTCAGAAGAAGTAAAAGGTCCCGCCGACTCAGACGGTGGTCTGCAGGAAACTGGCTCAACAGGGACTGCTGGTGCTGACGGAATCACAGGGGGCGCTGCAGCTGGCGAAGAGGGCACAGGTGAGCTCTCAGGGGGTGCTACCACAGGCTGTGACCTCTGCTCTAACATAAGCATCATCCGACTCAAGGCCTCCTCCTGACGTCGGGAAGCCTCCTCCTGGCGCTGCGAGGCCTCCTCCTGGCGTCGCAAGGTCTCCTCCTGACGCTGAGAGGTCTCCTCTTGGCGCCGGGAAGTCTCCTCCTGGCGCTGAACAGCCTCAGACATCTGTGCCAACTGGGCACGAAGCTCCTGCACGTCACTCTGATGTCCCTGTCCCGAGTCCTCCTGCTCGGGCACAGAAGAAGAAGGCTGCGAGCGCGTCGACATCCGGCGTCGCGGAGGCATCACTCACCTGCGGGGAACAAGAAGAACAGTCAGAACCCCCAAACAAAACACGACCCAATCCAGCGAAAGTCAATGGCATGTCGCCCTTCCCGTAGCACTATGTTGTCTGCAGCCAACATAGTTGTCACCGAAGGAAGACATGTCGATCACTCATCCCATCCATTGGGAGAGTTTAGAACCCCAATCAAGACTCTCGCTAAAAAGTTACGTCTCTCACGTAAGTCATCCTAGGGTCCAACCATAAGCCTAGGGTTTCTAAGTCCTCAATGACCTACACCTAGGCTCTGATACCACTCTAATCTGTCACGCCCCGGGTCGAAACTGCGACCCGGGCTCGCCAACAGATCCGCCGCCCATACGGGAAGCCCCGCATAGACGTAGCGACTAACCTGCAAAAGAGATCTACACTACACAGATATCAGAGCTGAAAAGTAAAAGCTGGATAAAATAAAAACAACTCTCACAAAATATACAACCAGAATCCTCACCCAAATACAAATATCTCTCAAAACAAGAAGAGTACAACTCAATCCTCACTACAAAGTCACTCGACAAGAACTCTCAAAAGTAGGGAGGTACATCTACTCTCAGGCGACACTGGTAGGGATCTATCTCGCGACTCCCTTACCTCGATCAGTCGGGTCAGCAACAGGTGCGGCAGGAACTGGAGCAGAAGAAGAAGTCCCTGGGGAGAAAACACCACGACGGGTGTGTTACGGCATTTTGGTGTTGGCATATTTCGTGAGTCAAGTCAGTAAGTTGAGTCGGAGTCTTAAAGAGATCAAATTGTCAATCAGCAATCAAAGACTTAGAGAAGATTCAACAAGAGCTCAAGTTGACACTCAGTGTCTTGAGTCTTGAAGATTGAAGATGAAGAATTGTGGATCAGTTACATCAATCTCAAGAAGAAAGTATTCAAAAGGATCAGGTATGTTTAACTAAATAATTTTGGTGATCCGAATACTTTCTTATAGTGTAGAAACACTTGGATGAATTTTTAATTGCATAAAAATCAAAAACTGGACATGGGACATGTTCAGGATCCGGATCAGATGATCCATCCGGATCCCGAAGGGTATTTGTGACACCCCCGAAATTTGGATTAGTCCTCTATATAAATGATATAATAGGACTAAATCTCTAACCCGGCTATAGCATTTTGGATGGTAGCAAGATCCAAGAGGAACATGAGAGTTAAGCGTGCTAGAGCTAGAGTAGTTCTAGGATGGGTGACCCCCTGGGAAGTGGGGCGTTACATTTGGTATCAGAGACAATAACCAGCCGGAAGTGTGTTACGAGTCTCGACTGAGCCTGGGTCTAGATGACAAGGCTAGCGAGACGAGTCTCACATCGCCTGGTGACCTTGGGCTGCTGTGTGTGTGTTTGGACTGACGAGGACGTCAGGCCTAAACGGGGGGAGTCTGTGACTCCCCCAATAGTCCCACATCGGATGTGGATGGATTTGTGATCGGGTTTATATGAGACATGGACACTAGTAATAATAACTGGGCTTAAGCATTTTGGGCTGTGGTTTGGGCCCAACGAGTTATTATTGCTAATGTGACACCCCCGAAATTTGGATTAGTCCTCTATATAAATGATATAATAGGACTAAATCTCTAACCCGGCTATAGCATTTTGGATGGTAGCAAGATCCAAGAGGAACATGAGAGTTAAGCGTGCTAGAGCTAGAGTAGTTCTAGGATGGGTGACCCCCTGGGAAGTGGGGCGTTACATTTGGTATCAGAGACAATAACCAGCCGGAAGTGTGTTACGAGTCTCGACTGAGCCTGGGTCTAGATGACAAGGCTAGCGAGACGAGTCTCACATCGCCTGGTGACCTTGGGCTGCTGTGTGTGTGTTTGGGCTGACGAGGACGTCAGGCCTAAACGGGGGGAGTCTGTGACTCCCCCAATAGTCCCACATCGGATGTGGATGGATTTGTGATCGGGTTTATATGAGACATGGACACTAGTAATAATAACTGGGCTTAAGCATTTTGGGCTGTAGTTTGGGCCCAACGAGTTATTATTGCTAGTGGGCCGGGTCGTTACAGTATTAGTTCATGTGCAAATCCAATCCGGATCCAAGCCTATTCTGATCCGGATCCCGAACATTGGATGTTGCTGAAATTCATGAACGATCCGGATCGGAAAGGTCAATCCGGATCCCGAACCCTTGGATTTCTGGAATCGTCAATCTCGTTACGACGATCCGGATCACAGTAATCCCGATCCGGATCGCCGTCCTGAAAATTTCCAGATAAGGTATGTTTTTGATTCTTATCTCTTTCCAAAGGTTTCTAAACTATAAATAGACACTTAGGGTTTCTCAAGAACGGCGACCAATACCGAAAACACTTGAGAGCAACCCTAGAGGCTAGGTTTTTATCGTTCTTCTTTATAGCCTCTTTTAGGTCAATTCGACGGTTCTTCCAAGATCTATCTTTTGTCGAATTGATCTAGTCTTTGCTTAGAGATTTCTTCTACGGTTCTTCAATGATAATCTAAGCAAAGGATCACCATCGAAGCCAATATTCTTACCGGCTGAGTTTGCGTCGTGGATTCGACGTAGCACCGTGGATTCGGTGTGTTGAAGGCGTTTCGTGGATTCGAAACGTGTGCTCGTGGATTCGAGTGGCGTTCGTGGATTCGAACGTGTGCAGTGGACGTGCAATCGGTGGAGCGCAAGGTCCGAAGAAATTGAAGGAGGGGTTAAATCCGTGGAGACGGTAATCACCTTGTTATTCTTCTTTTCTTAGTGGATTGTTATTGCGTGGACATCCAACCGGTCAGCGCAAGGTCCGAAGAAGCTGAAGGAGGGGTTGAGTCCGTGGAGTCGGTAATCACCTTGTTATTCTTCTATTCTTAGTGGATTGTTATTGCGTGTTGGTCCCGTGGTTTTTCTCCTGGATTGGAGTTTCCACGTAAATCTCGGTGTGTTGATTTTTATTTTCCGCATTATTTTTTATTTTTGCACTGAGATTGGTTTTTATAATATTACACCTATTCACCCCCCTCTAGGTGTTTGATAGTACCTATTTAGATCCTTGTGGATCCTAAATAACTCTACAATTGGTATCAGAGCGGGTTTTAGGTTTATCTATCATGTGGGTGAAAGTGGTAATATTTTTAGACCTCCTCTTTTTGATGGGACCAATTATGCATATTGGAAAGTGCGGATGAGAGCTTTTCTCATCTCTATTGATGAGCGGGTATGGCAAACCGTGGAATACGGTTGGGTGCATCCGGTTGAGGAAGTAGGAAATTCTACTACCCCAAAACCTCGCTCTAGATGGTCTAAAGAGGAAATCGAAAGATCTTCTTACAATGGGAAAGGTATGAACGCTTTATTTAATTCTCTTTCCTCGACTGAGTTTACACGAATTTCCGCGTGTGAAACCGCGAAGGAAATTTGGGATATTCTCAAAATTACACATGAGGGTACTAATCTTGTAAAAATTCAAAAGCTCCAGATGCTTACAAGTCAATTTGACTCTATTCATATGGAAGAGCATGAATTGTTTACAGATTATTACACTAGACTTCAAGATGTAATTAATACATGTGCTAATTTAGGAGAAAAGATCCCGGAGTCGAAAATTGTAAGAAAGATACTTCGGACTCTCCCGGAACGGTTTAGGGCAAAGGTTACCGCCATTGAAACCGTTAGTCATCCGGATGAGATGAATGTAGAGGAATTAGTAGGTGCTTTACAAACTTATGAGATGACTTTTCCTACTAATCAAATTTCTTCCAAGTCTTCTTCTAAGCTTACAGGTATTGCATTCAAATCAACAAAGGAAGAAGATAGCGAATCAAGTTCCGATGATGAAATCTCTTTAGCCGAGTTTGAAGAACAATTGGCGCGGATCACAAAGAAATTTCGTCGGAAATTTTGGAAGAATCGAACCGATGGATCTTCATCCACGAAACCATCTAAAGGATCATCGGGTTCTAAATCCTCTAAACTCAAAGGCGTTGCAAAACCTTCTAAAGAAAAAGAAAAAGATGATTTCGAAGGGGAAATCCGATGTTATCGATGCAAAGGCTACGGCCATATTTCAACGGATTGTCCTTCTAAGAAATCATATAAAAAGAAGGCTTTGCAAGCAAAAACTTGGGACGATTCTAGTTTCGATGAATCGACCTCAAGTGAAGAGGAAAAAGAAAAATTGTTGCTTTTCATGCCTCTCAAATTCCCTCTTCTAATTTGTGTTTATCATCTTTAGTCACTGACTCTATTCCTTTGATTTTGCATGAAACATCAACATCCGGAGGAGAGTCATCAAGTGAGGGGGAGTCGGACGAAGAAGAACTCGTTGAGGCATACCAACAACTTCTTGCGGAATCAAAGAAGATGGCCAAGCATATCAAGAAGTTGAGGAAGCAACGACTTGAAGTTCAAGACGAGAATCAAGCTTTAAAGATCAAACTTCATGATCTCGAGGAGGAACAAGGACGGTTATTGGATAACAATAAAATCCTCCAAGAAAAGTTAAACCAATCGGAGACAAACGCTAAATCATATATGGACAAGATTGGTTTTCTTGAAAAGCAGTTTGAGGAGATTCATGTCACCAATCAAGCTTTGACCAAGCAAGTTCATGAACTCAAATCCGACATACAAAGGCTTTCAACCGGTTCCAAGAAACTTGATTGTATGTCCGGATTAGGTCAAACAAGCAAGGTTGGTTTGGGATTTAAAAAGGAACCAAACTGTGAAGGCTTCAAGTTCCACAATAAATTGAAAGGAAGAACTTGTCACCTATGTGGACTTGAAGGACATTTGGTGAAGAATTGCCCGAAAAAGAGAAAGAAAAATCCTTCGGCAACTTCATCTACGGAGCGGACTCAACGGAATCAAAAGACACATCAAGTCAAAGGAGTTCACTCAACCCACCAAAGGTCCGAGCCACAACATCAATCATACAAGTGGATTATTGCGAGGCAAAGACCTAAGGTGGATCAACAGTCAAAGCGGACAACCCCCGGCCACAACGAATCAAGACAACCCAAAATCCAGCGATTTTGGATTCGGAAAGGTGATATCTTTCCTTGTCTTAAGTTCTAAATAGCTTATGACTGTATGTAATGCTTTGATTGGTTTTCCCTTCATATTTTTCTTAATCTTTGCATTACATGTTTTTCAATGCTCTTGTTTTTATACTTTGTTTTTGAACAAAAGGGTTTTTAATGAACAAGTGCATTGAATAAAAAGGGCTTCACGTTCATTCACTCCAATTTAAATTATTTTATCAACTTTACTCCATAATCATAATCTTGAAGATACTTCATTATAGGAGTTTTTGATAGCTATAAGCATCAAATTTTAGAAATCATGTGTGATCTTTAGATGCTTAATCTATCTCGGTTGTGTGAATTCTTTGTGATAACACAATTGAGCATTGGTTATATTGACTTTAATTGCATCTTTTCACGCATTTAGAAATCTATTATGCTTTTGACATCATAATATTTCAATGTTGCAATGATCATTTATGTTAATTAATTCATCTTTTAAGTGATCAAAGTCAATTTCTCTCTCAATGATCTCTTGGTATAGTCATTATCATATTTGATTGCTTAGTCGAGTATGAATGCGAGATCAATTTTTGGTTGAATACCTTATATATTAAATAATTGATAGCCAATTGAGGGGGAGTCAAAGAAAAGTAAAATGCTCAAAAGATGTGGAAAGAGTTACATCCCAATGAGGAGTGTGAAAACTACCACCACATGGAGAAAAGAAAGAAAGAAAAAGATACTCCATGAATGCAAAGCAAATTTTGTTTTAAAAATGTTGATGAAATGCATATTGAAATACTTGACTCAGTCAAATTTCATGGTTGGTATAAGGTGGGATTTTTGATAAAAGATGCTCAAAGAGCCACTCCTTCAACAGATTGTCTAGATATATTATCTAACTTATCTGGGATTTCAAACATCTATTGATCTTGGTATTTCATTTTCTTTACCAAAATTGATGATTTGATAAAGGCATTACGCATAAGATCATGTTAGATGTGATTGAAGTTGTTCAACTTTAAGGGTTTTAATTTTCATAAATTTTCGTTTCATTTTTGAGTATTTTTGATAGATTTGGTATAATCTATTTCTTGTTGCATGAAACGATGACTTTTGTTTAAAGTTGATGCGCTAAAGTGCTTACATACTTTTTCTGGTTATTATGGAATTTTTCTAAATTATTCTGATGAAAGGGTAGAATTCAAGATTGATGTCATTTGGAAATCTCCGTAAGTCATCTTTGTAAATTCGTTACATCTTGATAGAGTTTGGATCTCAAGATTATTTTTGATGACTTGTGTTTGATGAATATAACATGAAAAACTGTTTATAATGTTTTATCTTTGTTTTTCATGATTTAGGAGTAAATCTTTTTAATTTTGTGAAATTAATTGGATTGAATGACATCTTGTGAATTCATTGTTTAAAGCACTTAAATTGATTTCTTGATGGAATACAAATCGGTATTTGAAAAGATTCTAAAATCTGGATTTGTTTCAAGAAATTATTTGATTTTTGCTTTCTGGTACCGGTACGCAATCTGCATTTTTGTTATATACCGGAACTGAGCTTTTATCTCTCTTTCTCTATGAACTAATGTTGTTAGTGATTTCCTTTTGTCTAGTATGTTCACTGTTTGACAATTTGTGACAAAAAGGGGGAGAAGAGAAATGACGGAGATGAGATCATCAAGAGAGGACAAACGAAAATGGAAAAATGGGGGAGAACGGAAAATGATGATCGTATCACAAAGGGGGAGAACATAGATGCTCAAGAACATGGAGAACATGGAGAACATGTTAGAGATGCTCAAGATAGGGGGAGATAAAGAAAAGATTGAAAGAGCCGAAAAACAAAAGAACCAAAAGGACGAATCAAATGTAGGATTTTAATTTCTAACGACTAACGTTTGATTTTGTTTGGAGTTTTGTTTTGCAGGAATTACATCACTTTAAGACTCCAAGTCCTAAGTCATAGAGTATGTTCTAGGACTGTTTGGTTCAAATGTAATTTTGTATTTATTGGATCTTTCACGCAAAGAAAATCAATGTTTTGGTGATGACATTGAATTTCGATTTTTTGGTTTAAGATGAGTGACTTGAGCGTTTTTATGTATTTTTGGGTTTTGTCACGAAATTGCCAAAGGGGGAGATTGTTACGGCATTTTGGTGTTGGCATATTTCGTGAGTCAAGTCAGTGAGTTGAGTCGGAGTCTTAAAGGGATCAAATTGTCAATCAGCAATCAAAGACTTAGAGAAGATTCAACAAGAGCTCAAGTTGACACTCAGTGTCTTGAGTCTTGAAGATTGAAGATGAAGAATTGTGGATCAGTTACATCAATCTCAAGAAGAAAGTATTCAAAAGGATCAGGTATGTTTAACTAAATAATTTTGGTGATCCGAATACTTTCTTATAGTGTAGAAACACTTGGATGAATTTTTAATTGCATAAAAATCAAAAACTGGACATGGGACATGTTCAGGATCCGGATCAGATGATCCAATCCGGATCCCGAAGGGTATTAGTTCATGTGCAAATCCAATCCGGATCCAAGCCTATTCTGATCCGGATCCCGAACATTGGATGTTGCTGAAATTCATGAACGATCCGGATCGGGCCTTGCAATCCGGATCCCGAACCCTTGGATTTCTGGAATCGTCAATCTCGTTACGACGATCCGGATCGCAGTAATCCGATCCGGATCGCCGTCCTGAAAATTTCCAGATAAGGTATGTTTTTGATTCTTATCTCTTTCCAAAGGTTTCTAAACTATAAATAGACACTTAGGGTTTCTCAAGAACGGGGACCAATACCGAAAACACTTGAGAGCAACCCTAGAGGCTAGGTTTTTATCGTTCTTCTTTATAGCCTCTTTTAGGTCAATTCGACGGTTCTTCCAAGATCTATCTTTTGTCGAATTGATCTAATCTTTGCTTAGAGATTTCTTCTACGGTTCTTCATTGATAATCTAAGCAAAGGATCACCATCGAAGCCAATATTCTTACCGGCTGAGTTTGCGTCGTGGATTCGACGTGGCACCGTGGATTCGGTGTGTTGAAGGCGTTTCGTGGATTCGAAACGTGTGCTCGTGGATTCGAGTGGCGTTCGTGGATTCGAACGTGTGCAGTGGACGTGCAATCGGTGGAGCGCAAGGTCCGAAGAAATTGAAGGAGGGGTTAAATCCGTGGAGACGGTAATCACCTTGTTATTCTTCTTTTCTTAGTGGATTGTTATTGCGTGGACATCCAACCGGTCAGCGCAAGGTCCGAAGAAGCTGAAGGAGGGGTTGAGTCCGTGGAGTCGGTAATCACCTTGTTATTCTTCTATTCTTAGTGGATTGTTATTGCGTGTTGGTCCCGTGGTTTTTCTCCTGGATTGGAGTTTCCACGTAAATCTCGGTGTGTTGATTTTTATTTTCCGCATAATTTTTTATTTTTGCACTGAGATTGGTTTTTATAATATTACACCTATTCACCCCCCTCTAGGTGTTTGATAGTACCTATTTAGATCCTTGTGGATCCTAAATAACTCTACAGGGTGTGAGAACTACGTCCCAAGTAGTTCTCAGTGGGTGCCGCCAACAAGCCCGACGGTCTGCCCACTAAGTCTACTAGAGGCAAAAGTAATAATGCAGTGCGGAAAGGAAAAAATGCTGGTAAAGTAAACTCTACAGCTACTATGCCTCTATCTAGATGCTCAAAAGTGGAACAGAAAGATCATGATGCTACAACTAGCTCTCGACTCAAATCACCCAATCTCAATTGACTGCCGCATAGGGTCCAGTCAAACCTGCGCCTACCTACTGCCGTCACGTCCCGGGGGACCGGACTTACGTAGGGCGTCCGTGACTGCCACTAACTGGCCCAGCCAGAGGGACTGTGTCCGTGACTGCCACTAACTGGCTCAGCCAGAGGGACTGTGTCCGTGACTGCCACTAACTGGCTCAGCCAGAGGGAACACTGCGTCGACAAGTCGCGATAGAAGAACAGGCCCAACTCCGGAGTGGCTCTCGAGGGGAGCGACCCCACCGAGGAAAGTATCCGCGTATCTCTGTCGAGCTCAAATGTGGCTCATGCAGGCTATAATCCAAATCCTCGATCAACAAGATCGACTGTAACCAAAGGAACACTGTCTCACTCACAGGCTGGAAAACTGCACAGCCGAGACTCACTGTCACTCAAAATAGCTCTCAAGATCTCAAATCTACAACCCAAGTCACTCTCCCAAAGAAACCTGGTCTACAGACTGCTAACAACTCCACTCGGTCCCCAGACACGAGTGTAAATGCATCCCACAATAATCCGACCTCTCGGCCCACTACTTGGGCGAGGAAAACTCTAAGTCCAGAGTGATAAAAAGAATAGTGATGTGGGAATGTCTAGAGCAATAAAAACCTAGCCCAAGTTGAGGTTTTCTACAGTCTGGCTGAACATGCATCATATGGCAGTGGTGCTAGGTCAAGTTCCAAGATAATAATAAATAACAGCTTGTAGGGAGCAAGATAATAAACTCAGGATCATCTAACTACAACAGGATCATCAATTCATACATTCTAGCATGCTGTACAACAACATTAAAATATGCAAGTCCCTAAAGCTAGAATTAGTACACAGTCCGCTGATCTTGAAAAAGAGGTCACCCACCTGATGCGCTGATCTGTCCAAGTCCTACAGCTGATAATACCAGAACAACAGCAACTCACTGTCCAGAATGTCCAGTACAGTCCAAAATCCCACCTGGGTACAACATAGGCTACAGTTATACACAAATCCCCAAAAATCTGCCCAAATATCACATGCTGAATTTCAGCTGTACAGATGCCGAAATTTCACCTATAGAAAGTGTCCAATAAATTCCAATAAAAATATCCCGGCGTTCCTCGCGTCGTTAGCTTCGAAACAAGTACCTGCACGCCCAAATCGGAGTTCCGTAGGCCAAGATATAAATTCCACAACACGGGCGCGCGAAAACATACATCCACATAACTGTAAAATCTTGCACAGATAAAGAAGGGAGAAGTATACCTCCGGGAAGATCTCAGGAAAATCCAAAAAAAATACCACGATGATCCTTGCGTCGAGTAGATGAAAAAAGTCTACAAGCACGTCCTGATCCGAGATCTGTGCGCGAAGATATCCTCAAAGGAAGCTGCTGTCCTCACCAAAAGATCACAGCAAAAGAGGTCCCAATGAGCACGAGAAAACACCTCGAAAAACACGAAATCTGAAAATGTGCGTGAAACCCAAAATCGTAGCCTCACCTGTTACGAATCCAGCGGCGCAGAAATCGCTCGAAAAGATGGTTGGAGTAGGTCGGCCGAGCTCGTACACCGAAGAGCGACGGAAGAAACACCGAAGAAAGAGCGTCGCGCCGCGCCAAGAAAATGAGAATCTCGAAAAGCGTGCCCCCAAAATTCCCAAAATCTGCAGATGGAAGCTTGAAGGTGTGAGGATCAACTTTGGTGAAGAACTCTCCTCGGTTTGAAGCTCAGAAATGCCAAAAACAGGCAAGGAAACGCGGCTCGGGCTTTATATAGGACGCACTAAACAAATGGAGAAATGACGGGCGTGTCCCCACTTTCGGGCGCCCGAAAGTTTTCGGGCGGCTACAGTGTTGGGCCGGCCCAACACTGTGCGCGCCCGAAACTCTCCTGGGCCGCCACGTCGCCCGCCAAACAGGCGACAGCGGGCGGAGCGAATCATCGGCGGCCACGTCGCGCGCCTCCCCGCCCGACACGCGTCCCGCACAACGAACAGCTGTGCGGGGCGCGCCAAATGCCGCCACGTGCCCCTCCCCGCGGTCAAAGCGGGTAGGTGGCGCCCGCCAGTGGCAGGGCGACACGTGGCCCTGCCACTGTCGCGGTCACACGTGCGGGCAGGGCGCCGCCTGCCACGCACGCGCCCCGAGGCGCCCACCGCCACTCCGTGCGCCGCGCCTCGTGAGCCCGCGAATAGCGTGGTGACACGTGTCCCGTGCACCTGGTCCACGCACCAAATTAATGTTCCGTGGACCGCGCCGCGTGCACCGACCAACCGCGGGATGCCACGCGTCCCCCCGCCCCGGTCCATGCACCGCCGCGCAAATTCTGTAGACCGCGCCTCACGGGCCCGCCAATCAGGCGGCGCCACGTGTCATGCGCCGGGTCCGTGCACCCAGCCGCGGCTCTCTGTGGACCGCGCGCTGCAGACCGGCCAATCCTGGGCTGCCACGTGGCAGCCGGCGGTCCACGGCCCCTCCCATGCACCGAAATTCACCGAAAACTTCCGGGAGTCCGTTTTTGGGCATCCGGACTCAGAATTTAACAAGCAAATAGCCGTTTTCAAGCGTTTTTCCGCGCTGAATCCATTTCCAATCTCTGTTTGGCCAAAAACCTTTTCAAAATTTTGGCAAACACAGCTGAAAGCCAACACAGCTGTAGATATCTCACAGGGTCCATCTGTAGCATCTCCTTGACGCACAATGGGCCAGACACACCAACAATAGGTGTTCTAAACAATGGATTCACCAGAAAAAGCTGCATGTGAAACTGGGCCACCACATCCTCCCCCAATAAAAGGGAGTTTCGTCCTCGAAACAAGAAAAAAGCAGGCGTACCTCAATCAGAAGTCTCGAAAAGGAAGGGATAGGTATCCCGCATCACCGTCTCCAGCTCCCAAGTAGCATCCCGCTCCTCGTGATTGCTCCACAAAACCTTCACATAAGGTATGGCCCGGTTGCGCAATTCTCTCACCTCTCGAGCGAGAATTCGCAACGGGCGCTCCTCGTAGCCAAGATCCTCTCCGATCTCCAAAGAAGTGAAGTCGATCACGTGCGAGGGGTCGAAAACATATCTCCTCAAAGCTGAGACGTGGAAGACGTCATGAACTCCGGCCAGGCGAGGTGGAAGAGCAACTCTATAGGCCACAGGGCCAATCCTCTCAAGTACCTCAAAGGGTCCAATAAAGCGGGGACTGAGCTTTCCCCGAACTCCAAATCTCCTGACCCCTTTCGAAGGCGAGACCTTCAAAAAGACATGATCACCAATCTGAAACTCTAGGTCTCGCCGCCGAGTATCAGCGTAGCTCCTCTGGCGACTCTGGGCTATCTCAAGATGTCGGCGAACCAATCTGACTTTCTCCTCTGCCTCCAGCAGTAAGTCCGGTCCCAAAGTCCTCCTCTCACCCACGTCACTCCAATACAGGGTGACCGACACTTGCGTCCATACAACGCCTCAAACGGAGCCATCTGGATGCTCGCTTGATAGCTGTTGTTGTACGCAAACTCAACCAATGCTAAGTGCCGGTACCACCCTCCTCCAAAATCCATAACGCACGCTCTCAACATGTCCTCAAGGGTCTGTATGGTGCGCTCAGACTGTCCATCGGTCTGTGGGTGGAATGCTGTGCTAAAACGGAGCTGGGTCCCCAAGGCTGACTGAAGACTCCCCCAGAAGTGTGAAACGAACCTCGGGTCCCTATCTGATACAATCGAGGTGGGTATACCGTGCAGTCTCACTACCTCATCCAAGTATAACTGCGCAAGTCGCTCCAACGGCAAAGTCATCTGTACAGGCAAAAAGTGTGCAGACTTGGTGAGTCTATCCACGATAACCCAAATCGCATCGGCCCCACTCTGCGCCCTCGGCAGTCCAGTGACGAAATCCATGGTGATGTGGTCCCACTTCCACTCGGGAATTGGAAGACTCTGCAACTTGCCAGCAGGAACACGATGCTCTGCCTTCACTTGCTGGCAAGTTAAACAATGAGCCACGAATCTTCCAATATCCCGCTTCATTCCGGGCCACCAAAAATGTGCCTTGAGGTCCTTATACATCTTAGTACCACCAGGATGAATGGTATAAGGTGTATAATGGGCCTCCCTCAAAATCTGATCTCTGAGCTCAGTGTCCATAGGCACACACACTCGGTCCCTGTACCGCAGTACTCCCGAGCTATCCACTGCAAAATCCCCTAACTGATCAGCCTGAATCTGCGATCTAATCCGAGTCAAGTGGGGGTCCTCACTCTGTGTCTCTCTAATCCTCTCCAACAGAGTGGGCTGCAAGACCATAGACATGAGTCTAGCAGAGACCCCAGGGGATACAACCTCAATCTGTAAGCGCCTCATCTGCTCCACAAGCGGTGCCTGCTGGGTGATCAACATGCTCAAGCTCTGCGCTGACCTCCTACTCAAAGCATCTGCCACTACATTGGCCTTGCCGGGGTGATAAAGAATACTCACATCATAATCCTTTAGCAACTCCAACCACCGGCGTTGCCTCAAATTCAGCTCCTTTTGTGTGAACAGGTACTTCAAGCTCTTATGATCAGTGTAAATCTCACAATGCTCCCCGTAGAGGTAATGCCGCCACAACTTCAGCGCGAACACCACGGCTGCAAGCTCCAAATCATGAGTAGGGTAATTCTTCTCATAATCCTTTAATTGCCGTGAAGCATAAGCAATTACCCTACCATGCTGCATCAGAACACATCCCAAGCCGCTGTGAGAGGCGTCACTGTAGATCACAAATCCATCGCCCATCACTGGAAGTGCTAAAACTGGTGCCGAGATCAATCTCCTCTTCAGCTCCTCAAAGCTCTCCTGGCACCGCTCAGTCCAAACAAACTTTATCCCCTTCCTGGTCAAACTGGTCAGGGGAGTAGAGAGCTTCGCAAAGCCCTCTACAAAGCGACGGTAGTAACCTGCTAATCCCAAAAAGCTACGGACCTCAGTAACCGTCGTCGGTCTAGGCCAATCCCGAACAGCATCAATCTTCGTCGGGTCCACTGCCACTCCTGCGGCTGATACAACGTGGCCTAGAAAAGCAACCTCCCGGAGCCAAAATTCGCACTTTTTAAACTTGGCATACAGCTTCTTCTCTCGCAGAAGCTGCAGCACTATCCTCAAGTGCTCCTCATGCTCCAAATCACTCCGGGAGTAAATCAGAATGTCGTCAATAAACACAACGACAAACCGATCCAAGTACGGCTGAAATACCCGGTTCATTAAATCCATGAATGCTGCAGGGGCATTAGTTAATCCAAAAGGCATAACTGTAAACTCATAATGCCCGTACCGGGATCTAAAAGCCGTCTTGGGAATGTCCTCGGCCCTCACCCTCAGCTGGTGGTAACCTGACTGGAGATCAATCTTGGAGAACACAGACGCTCCCTGCAACTGATCAAACAGATCATCAATCCGTGGAAGGGGGTACTTGTTCCGGATGGTCACTTTATTCAGCTCTCTGTAGTCCACACATAATCGAAGCGACCCATCCTTCTTCTTCACAAATAAAACTGGCGCTCCCCACGGAGATACACTGGGCCTCACAAAGCCCACATCCATCAAGTCCTGCAACTGGGCCTTCAGCTCTCTCAGCTCAGCAGGGGCCATCCTATAAGGTGCCTTTGAGATTGGTGCGGTTCCTGGAACCACATCAATCACAAACTCAATCTCCCTCTCCGGCGGCATGGTCGACAACTCGGGGGAAACACATCTGGGAACTCGCGGACAATAGGGATATCCTCGAGTCCCAGTGCCGCCGTAGGCACCTCTACAATCGTCGCCAGGAAAGCGGTACAACCCCTACTCATCATCCGCCGGGCTCTCGCCGAAGAAATAGTCATGGCAAATAAAGTACTCTGGCAGCCTCTGTAAACGAACTCCTCCTGTCCAGGCTCGCGGAGGGTCACCGTCCTCTCTCTGCAGTCAATGGTGGCAAAATACCGAGCTAACCAATCCATGCCAAGTACCACGTCGAAATCCTGGAGCTGCCGCAAGACGAGCAAGTCTGCCGGCAGGACCCAGGGTCCCAACTGTACAGGGCAATCCCTACAACACTCCTCGACATGCAAGACATGGCCTGGAATCTGAACCTCTAATGCATGCGATAATGAAACTACCTCTATACCATGTAGGGATGCAAATGCTCTACTAATGAATGAGTGCGATGCGCCAGTATCAAAAAGTGCTCGGGTATGAACTGCAGAAATCAAAATAATACCTGCGACGACGTGATCTGCGGCAGAAGCATCCTCAATCTGGGCGGCATAGACACGCCCGCTCGGTGCTGGTGGTCGTCGATCTGGCTGCCGCGAGGAAGATGGAGCATGATCAGGCCTACCATAGGCCACAGAAGGCCCTGTCGTCTGAGGAGGAAGAGAAGGTGCTGAAGCGGCGGAAGGAGCTGAAGAACCTGCTCTGGGGCACGAGCTCTGAATGTGATCGGCCTGCCCACAACGATAGCAACGGCCGTGCCTCTGCTGACAATGCATCGGTAAGTGCGGCCCTCCACAAAAGATACAACGGTAATGCCGGGACTGCCGCGAAGTCTGCTGCTGCTGAGATGACTGCTGGGGTCGAGGTGGTCGACGCTGCTGCGAAGACTGACGAGATGATCCAGATCTCTGGCGCCCCTGGCGTCCACGACCCTGAGGATGGAATCGTGGGGGTCTCGGGGGTCCCTGCCTACTCGACTGCCCCTCATCCACCGGCGCCGGGCGCTTCGCCCCAGGAGTCTCTACGAGGGCTGGAGCCACCTCATCCATAACTACCTCTCCAGACTCAACATATAATGCCTGCTCCATCGAGCCCTCTAACGTCTGCAATCTGCGGGAGCGAACAAGCTGATAAATGTCCCGGCGCAGCCCCCGCTCAAACATGTAGATCCGGTGAGACTCGTCCCTGGCCACGTGAGGCATACTAGCCAACAGCTGATTGAATTCGGCTATGTATACATTCACGGGCCGATCTCCCTGGCGGAGATTTCTCAGCTGCTCCTCCAATCTCTGGCGGACACTCTCAGGAAAGAAGGCCCCCAAAAGAAGACTGCGGAACTCCGCCCAGGTAAGTAGCTGCGTCCCAGGCGGACCAGCGGGTCGCACACGCCGCCACCAGGCCTCGGCGTTGCCCTCCAGAAAATGCGCTGCCAAGAAGACCCGAAACCGATCCTCGACGAACAAACTCTCAAAGTGACGCTCCATGGCCGTAACCCAAGTCTCGGCCTCCCACGGCTCAGCACCCAGACCAGAGAAACGGGGTGGATCGAACTGGCGGAACCTCATCAACAGATCCACCGCTGCCCGCTGCTCAGAAGAAGTAAAAGGTCCCGTCGACTCAGACGGTGGTCTGCAGGAAACCGGCTCGACAGGGACTGCTGGTGCTGACGGAATCACAGGGGGCGCTGCAGCTGGCGAAGAGGGCACAGGTGAACTCTCAGGGGGTGCTACCACAGGCTGTGACCTCTGCTCTAACATAAGCATCATCCGACTCAAGGCCTCCTCCTGACGTCGGGAAGCCTCCTCCTGGCGCTGCGAGGCCTCCTCCTGGCGTCGCAAGGTCTCCTCCTGACGCTGAGAGGTCTCCTCCTGGCGCCGGGAAGTCTCCTCCTGGCGCTGAACAGCCTCAGACATCTGTGCCAACTGGGCACGAAGCTCCTGCACGTCACTCTGATGTCCCTGTCCCGAGTCCTCCTGCTCGGGCACAGAAGAAGAAGGCTGCGAGCGCGTCGACATCCGGCGTCGCGGAGGCATCACTCACCTGCGAGGAACAAGAAGAACAGTCAGAACCCCCAAACAAAACACGATCCAATCCAGCGAAAGTCAATGGCATGTCGCCCTTCCCGTAGCACTATGTTGTCTGCAGCCAACATAGTTGTCACCGAAGGAAGACATGTCGATCACTCATCCCATCCACTGAGAGAGTTTAGAACCCCAATCAAGATTCTCTCGCTAAATAGTTACGTCTCTCACGTAAGTCATCCTAGGGTCCAACCATAAGCCTAGGGTTTCTAAGTCCTCAATGACCTACACCTAGGCTCTGATACCACTCTAATCTGTCACGCCCCGGGTCGAAATTGCGACCCGGGCTCGCCAACAGATCCGCCGCCCATACGGGAAGCCCCGTATAGACGTAGCGACTAACCTGCAAAAGAGATCTACACTATACAGATATCAGAGCTGAAAAGTAAAAGCTGGATAAAATAAAAACAACTCTCACAAAATATACAACCAGAATCCTCACCCAAATACAAATATCTCTCAAAACAAGAAGAGTACAACTCAATCCTCACTACAAAGTCACTCGACAAGAACTCTCAAAAGTAGGGAGGTACATCTACTCTCAGGCGACACTGGTAGGGATCTATCTCGCGACTCCCTTACCTCGATCAGTCGGGTCAACAACAGGTGCGGCAGGAACTGGAGCAGAAGAAGAAGTCCTTGGGGAGAAAACACCACGACGGGTGTGAGAACTACGTCCCAAGTAGTTCTCAGTGGGTGCCGCCAACAAGCCCGACGGTCTGCCCACTAAGTCTACTAGAGGCAAAAGTAATAATGCAGTGCGGAAAGGAAAAAATGCTGGTAAAGTAAACTCTACAGCTACTATGCCTCTATCTAGATGCTCAAAAGTGGAACAGAAAGATCATGATGCTACAACTAGCTCTCGACTCAAATCACCCAATCTCAACTGACTGCCGCATAGGGTCCAGTCAAACCTGCGCCTACCTACTGCCGTCACGTCCCGGGGGACCGGACTTACGTAGGGCGTCCGTGACTGCCACTAACTGGCCCAGCCAGAGGGACTGTGTCCGTGACTGCCACTAACTGGCTCAGCCAGAGGGACTGTGTCCGTGACTGCCACTAACTGGCTCAGCCAGAGGGAACACTGCGTCGACAATGTGACGCCCCACTTCCCAGGGGGTCACCCATCCTAGAACTACTCTAGCTCTAGCACGCTTAACTCTCATGTTCCTCTTGGATCTTGTTACCATCCAAAATGCTATAGCCGGGTTAGAGATTTAGTCCTATTATATCATTTATATAGAGGACTAATCCAAATTCCGGGGGTGTCACATTCTTCCCCCCTTTAAGCCCTGACGTCCACGTCAGGCTCAAGCACACTCACAAGCACCAGGTGATGTGAGACTCGTCTCGCTAGCCTTAGCCGACCTTGTGAGGAGCTGCACTCCACTCACAACGGTCATTAGCCGGGGAGCCTCGCTCTACCCGCTATATAACCCTGGCTCAGCCGAGACTCATCTCACATTTCCGGCTGGTGAATGGCTCTGATACCAACTGTGACGCCCCACTTCCCAGGGGGTCACCCATCCTAGAACTACTCTAGCTCTAGCACGCTTAACTCTCATGTTCCTCTTGGATCATGCTACCATCCAAAATGCTATAGCCGGGTTAGAGATTTAGTCCTATTATATCATTTATATTGTAGAGTTATTTAGGATCCACAAGGATCTAAATAGGTACTATCAAACACCTAGAGGGGGGTGAATAGGTGTAATATTATAAAAACCAATCTCAGTGCAAAAATAAAGAACAATGCGGAAAATAAAAATCAACACACCGAGATTTACGTGGAAACTCCAATCCAGGAGAAAAACCACGGGACCAACACGCAATAACAATCCACTAAGAATTGAAGAATAACAAGGTGATTACCGACTCCACGGACTCGACCCCTCCTTCAAGTTCTTCGGACCTTGCGCTCCACCGATTGCACGTCCACTGCACACGTTCGAATCCACAAACGCCACTCGAATCCACGAGCACACGTTTCGAATCCACGAAACGCCTTCAACACACCGAATCCACGGTGCCACGTCGAATCCACGACGCAAACTCAGCCGATAAAGAAATATAGGCTTCGATGGTGATCCTTTGCTTAGATTATCATTGAAGAACCGTAGAAAGAAATTCTAAGCAAAGTTTAGATCAATTCGACAAAAGATGGATCTTGGAAGAACCGTCGAATTGACCTAAAAGAGGCTAAAAAGAAGAACGGTAAAAACCTAGCCTCTAGGGTTGCTCTCGAGTGTTTTCGGTATCGGTCATTCTATTCGAGAAACCCTAAGTGTCTATTTATAACCCTTGGAAACCTATTAGAGTCGGTTTAGGAAACTTTTCCCGAGGTAACATTGTGTACCGGTACCACTTATCATGTTCCGGTACTCAATGATGCAAAACACAGATTTTTCTATTGTGTTCCGGTACGCGAGTCTGTGTTCCGGTACGCAATACAAATTTCAGAAAACTCTGTGTCGGGTTTGAGGAACTTCAAGTGTGGTTCCGGTACGCAATGTAAAAACTGATTTTTCCAAGATAAACTTTATCCAAAACAAACCAAGTACCGGAAACCAAACTTAAATTAAGTTGTAAGTTAAAACCAAGTTCCTAAAACCAAGTCTAAACCGGTTTTCATTAATTTCCTGTTTCCAATGATTATAAACGAACTTTAATCACCATGATCTATATTTAATCATACCTGAGAGTTGACTTGGGCTCATGTTGAATCTTCAATGAGTCTTCGAAGGCTGATTTGACAATTTGATCCCTTTAAGACTCCGACTCAACTCACTGACTTGACTCACGAAATATGCCAACACCAAAAAGCCGTAACAATCTCCCCCTTTGGCAATTTCGTGACAAAACCCAAAAATACATAAAAGCGCTCAAGTCACTCATCTTAAACCAAAAAATTCGAAATTCAATGTCATCACCAAAACATTGATTTTCTTTGCGTGAAAGATCCAATAAATACAAAATTACATTTGAACCAAACAGTCCTAAAACATACTCTATGACTTAGGACTTGGAGTCTTAAAGTGATGTAATTCCTGCAAAACAAAACTCCAAACAAAATCAAATGTTAGTCGTTAGAAATTAAAATCCTACACTTGATTCGTCTTCCATTTGGTTCTTTTGTTTTGTGGCTCTTTCAATCTTTTCTTTATCTCCCCCTATCTTGAGCATTCCAACATGTTCTCCATGTTATCCTCGTTCTCCATGTTCTCCCCCTGTCTTGAGCATCTATGTTCTCCCCCTTTGTGATTCAATCAATATTTTCTGTTCTCCCCCTTTTTGTCACAAATTGTCAAACAGTCAAAATAGACAAAAAGAAACATACTAGCAGGATACATTCATAGTTACATGCCCATTAGAGTTCTTGTTCATCACAAAGTGAAAAGAAACTAAAAACAAGAAGGAAAAGAAATCACTCATCCTGATCAGAATCATCATCATCCTCATGTGATGTGGGTCCATGTGATGTACTCGGTGCAGTTGCTCCAGTGACCACATCATCATGTTTACACCCAAGGATATCGAAGATCTTCTTTAAACCATCCTCGATTTTCTTGAAGCCTTGCTCCATCCTTTTCTTTAAAGATTGAAGAGTTACTTCTTCATCTGGTTCAGGAGATTCTTGGCGAGGCGGTGCGCTCGGAGTTGCTTCACTTGCATAGCCCTTTGTATGTCCAAATGTTTTCAAAGTGCTAACTGACTTGGCTAATGTGATTCCATCAATTGAGCCTAAGCCGTAGTCAAATTTGGTACAAGAAATGTCAACTCCATGATCTTCCAGAATACGAGTAATCAAGATTGGAAACGGTAGAAGATCACGTTGCCTTGATCCCTCAATAACATGTACCATTTGCTGCCAAATTAAGAATGGAATGTTGATGTTGATTCCATTTGCCCTTTCCGGGTGACCAAGGAAAAAGAGAAGTAGCAATCGATCCCATCGAATCCTTTTGGTCCCCATTGTAGGCAATAAGTTGTAGCAGACGATTAAGGACAAAATGTGATATTCTGGTTTTAGGTCCTTCGATTCAACATACGACCTATTTGTTTGAGCCCCTGACTTGCAAATTGAATCCACAACCGTGTCCCAATGGGTGTCATGCTGGAAATCACCATCTGTGTAGTAGAGACCAGAAGTATCAACAGCTAGCCCAAGGTTTGCCCCAATTACTGCTGGAGTAATGTCAAATTTGACGCCTCTAACTGTTGTTTCAATAATGAAAGCCCCTTTATCATGGTCCTTTTGCAGTATGTTAGCTCTCATATAGAATTCCCTGATGATCTCAACACAAAAACCCATCTTTGGTTGAACTCTGCCAAGTGGCCGAATATGACTTCGTTCCAAAAGCCTTGCAAAGTCTGGCACCTCACGACATAGCTCATTAAAATTCACGTGACGCTCTCCAATGCATGTGCGGTTTGCAAATCTGGCACGGCGTTTTGCACTCACATGCTGTTCACTTTCATCAACATTTGATCTCCGTTGAGAGCGCTCGCGTATCACCGGTCCACCGGTACTTCTACGCGGAGGAGAATCTGCACTCTTCTTTTTTCTTGGAGCCAAAGGTGCTTTCCCCTTTCCTTGAACTGATTCCTCTTCATATTCTGAGGAATGTTCAGATTCTGAGCTAGTTGAATCCTCATTCCGTGATCGTTTGGTAGCCTTTTTCTTTCCAGAACCGCGACCACGTCCACTTCCAGTGGCCATCAAAATCACCAGTGCAAGTAGCCATGAAAAAGCCATTTCCTACAAAGAATATAATGCACTATGATTTGATCATATAGAAAGGTTTAAACATGTCTAAGAAACATTCTAAACATGTCACAATTGATGATTCATCATTTAACAACCATTTACATCAAAAGCCCTAATTCTCAATTTTTCTATGTTAAGAACATATGAAAATGTTAGATTCAAGCAAATAAGCATGAAAACATGAATCTAATTGCATAGAGATGTACCAAATATGTTCTAAACATGAGTTAAGGGTAATTTATGCAAGAGATTTCATTAGAAGCAAAGATCTATTCAAAAATCTCTAAAAACAACATCAAAACCTAAAAACTAGGGTTTTGAAGTTAAAGAAGGCAAGATTAATGAAGAAACTTACAAATGAGAGCAACAAATCTCTTAATCTTGAAGAGAATACCCTTAGAGATGTTTTAGAGAGAGAGAGGGAGTGTTTTGAAATGGGAGAGATGAAATAAAACTCATGAATTCCGGAATATAAAGAAATCCAGATCGTGTACCGGTACAAGTAGTCGCGTACCGGTACGCAATGCAAAAACCGAAAATCCTTCGTTCGGGTTCCGGATTGAAAAACAGGGGGTGATCCGGATCCGCAATGTAGTTCCGGTACTAAAAAGGTAGTACCGGTACGCAAGTGAAAAACAGGGATTTTCATGATTCGGGATCCGGATTGGGTTTTCTAATCCGGATTGGATTTCCAGGTACCGGAACAACAGAGCCAAAAAGCTAAAATTTCTTGAAACAAATCCAAATTTTGTCATCTTTTCAAATACCGATTTGTATACCATCAAGAAATCCATTTAAGTGCTTTGAAAAACAATGAATTCACATAGATGTCATTCAATCCAAATTTCTTTCATTAGAATAATTTAGAAAAATAAAAACCAGAAAGAGTATGTAAGCACTTTAGCGCATCAACTTTAAACAAAAGTCATCGTTTCATGCAACAAGAAATAGATTATACCAAATCTATCAAAAATACTCAAAAATGAAACGAAAATTTATGGAAATTAAAACACTTAAAGTTGAACAACTTCAATCACATCTAACATGATCTTATGCGTAATGCCTTTATCAAATCATCAAATTGGTAAAGAAAATGAAATACCAAGATCAATAGATGTTTGAAATCCCAGATAAGTTAGATAATATATCTAGACAATCTGTTGAAGAGAGTGGCTCTTTGAGCATCTTTTGTTAAAAATCCCACCTTATACCAACCTTGAAATTTGACAGAGTCAAGTATTTCAATCATGCATTTTATTTAATCAAAAATTGAAAACCATGCTTGGTTTACATGGGGTATCTTTTTCCTCCATGTGGTGGTAGTTTTCACACTCCTCATTGGGATGTAACTCTTTCCACATCTTTTGAGCATATTACATTTCTTTGACTCCCCCTCAATTGGCTATCAATTATTTAATATATAAGGTATTCAACCAAAAATTGATCTCGCATTCATACTCGACTAAACAGTCAAATAAGATAATGACTATACCAAGAGATCATTGAGAGAGAAATTGACTTTGATCACTTAAAAGATGAATTAATTAACATAAATGATCATTGCAACATCGAAATATTATGATGCCAAAAGCATAATAGATTTCTAAATGCGTGAAAAAATGCAATTAAAGTCAATTATGATCAATGCTCAATTAAAAAACTCCTATAATGAAGTGTTTTCAAGATTATGATTATGGAGTAAAGTTGATAATCCATATAAAATTAATTTGGAGTGAATGAACGTGAAGCCCTTTTTATTCAATGCACATGTTCGTTAAAAACCCTTTTGTTCAGAAAAAAAGTATAAAAACAAAGAGCATTGAAAAACATGTAATGCAGAGATTAAGAAAAATATGAAGGGAAAACCAATCAAAGCATTACATACAGTCATAAGCTAATTAGAACTTAAGACAAGGAAAGATATCACCTTTCCGAATCCAAAATCGCTGGATTTTGGGTTGTCTTGATTCGTTGTGGCCGGGGGTTGTCCGCTTTGACTGTTGATCCACCTTAGGTCTTTGCCTCGCAATAATCCACTTGTATGATTGAAGTTGTGGCTCGGACCTTTGGTGGGTTGAGTGAACTCCTTTGACTTGATGTGTCTTTTGATTCCGTTGAGTTCGCTCCGTAGATGAAGTTGCTGAAGGATTTTTCTTTCTCTTTTTCGGGCAATTCTTCACAAAGTGTCCTTCAAGTCCACATAGGTGACAAGTTCTTCCTTTCATTTTCATTGTGGAACTTGAAGCCTGCACAGTTTGGTCCTTTTTAAATCCCAAACCAACCTTGCTTGCTTGACCTAATCCGCACATACAATCTAGTTTCTTGGAACCGGTTGAACACCTTTGTATGTCGGATTTGAGTTCATGAACTTGCTTGGTCAAAGCTTGATTGGTGACATGAATCTCCTCAAACTGCTTTTCAAGAAAACCAATCTTGTCCATATATGATTTTTCGTTTGTCTCCGATTGGTTTAACTTTTCTTGGAGGATTTTATTGTTATCCAATAAACTTCCTTGTTCCTCCTCGAGATCATGAAGTTTGTTTTTTAATGCTTGATTCTCGTCTTGATCTTCAAGTCGTTGCTTCCTCAACTTCTTGATATGCTTGGCCATCTTCCTTGATTCCGCAAGAAGTTGTTGGTATGCCTCAACGAGTTCTTCTTCGTCCGACTCCCCCTCAATTGATGACTCTCCTCCGGATGTTGATGTTTCATGCAAAATCAAAGGAATAGAGTCAGTGACTAAAGATGATAAACACAAATTAGAAGAGGGAGTTTGAGGGGCATGAAAAGCAATAATTTTTTCTTTTTCCTCTTCACTTGAGGTCGATTCATCGTAACTAGAATCGTCCCAAGTTTTTGCTTGCAAAGCCTTCTTTTTGTATGATTTCTTAGAAGGACAATCCGTTGAAATATGGCCGTAGCCTCTACATCGATAACATTGGATTTCTCCTTCGAAATCATCTTTTTCTTTTTCTTTAGAAGGTTTTGCAACACCCTTGAGTTTAGAGGATTTAGAACCCGATGATCCTTTAGATGATTTCGTGGATGAAGATCCATCGGTTCGATTCTTCCAAAATTTCCGACGAAATTTCTTTGTGATCCGCGCCAATTGTTCTTCAAAATCGGCAAAAGAGATTTCATCGTCGGAACTCGATTCGCCATCTTCTTCCTTTGTTGATTTGAATGCAATACCTGTAAGCTTAGAAGAAGACTTGGAAGAAATTTGATTAGTAGGAAAAGTCATCTCATAAGTTTGTAAAGCACCTACTAATTCCTCTACACTCATCTCATCCGGATGACTAACGGTTTCAATGGCGGTAACCTTTGCCCTAAACCGTTCCGGAAGAGTCCGAAGTATCTTTCTTACAATTTTCGACTCCGGGATCTTTTCTCCTAAATTAGCACATGTATTAATTACATCTTGAAGTCTAGTGTAATAATCTGTAAACAATTCATGCTCTTCCATATGAATAGAGTCAAATTGACTTGTAAGCATCTGGAGCTTTTGAATTTTTACAAGATTAGTACCCTCATGTGTAATTTTGAGAATATCCCAAATTTCCTTTGCGGTTTCACACGCAGAAATTCTTGTAAACTCAGTCGAGGAAAGAGAATTATATAAAGCGTTCATACCTTTCCCATTGTAAGAAGATCTTTCGATTTCCTCTTTAGACCATCTAGAGCGAGGTTTTGGGGTAGTAGAATTTCCTACTTCCTCAACCGGATGCACCCAACCGTATTCCACGGTTTGCCAAACACGCTCATCAATTGAGATGAGAAAAGCTCTCATCCGCACTTTCCAATATGCATAATTGGTCCCATCAAAAAGAGGAGGTCTAAAAATATTACCACTTTCACCCGACATGATAGATAAACCTAAAACCCGCTCTGATACCAATTGTAGAGTTATTTAGGATCCACAAGGATCTAAATAGGTACTATCAAACACCTAGAGGGGGGTGAATAGGTGTAATATTATAAAAAACCAATCTCAGTGCAAAAATAAAAACAATGCGGAAAATAAAAATCAACACACCGAGATTTACGTGGAAACTCCAATCCAGGAGAAAAACCACGGGACCAACACGCAATAACAATCCACTAAGAATTGAAGAATAACAAGGTGATTACCGACTCCACGGACTCGACCCCTCCTTCAAGTTCTTCGGACCTTGCGCTCCACCGATTGCACGTCCACTGCACACGTTCGAATCCACGAACGCCACTCGAATCCACGAGCACACGTTTCGAATCCACGAAACGCCTTCAACACACCGAATCCACGGTGCCACGTCGAATCCACGACGCAAACTCAGCCGATAAAGAAATATAGGCTTCGATGGTGATCCTTTGCTTAGATTATCATTGAAGAACCGTAGAAAGAAATTCTAAGCAAAGTTTAGATCAATTCGACAAAGGATAGATCTTGGAAGAACCGTCGAATTGACCTAAAAGAGGCTAAAAAGAAGAACGGTAAAAACCTAGCCTCTAGGGTTGCTCTCGAGTGTTTTCGGTATCGGTCATTCTATTCGAGAAACCCTAAGTGTCTATTTATAACCCTTGGAAACCTATTGGAGTCGGTTTAGGAAACTTTTCCCGAGGTAACATTGTGTACCGGTACCACTTATCATGTTCCGGTACTCAATGATGCAAAACACAGATTTTTCTATTGTGTTCCGGTACGCGAGTCAGTGTTCCGGTACGCAATACAAATTTCAGAAAACTCTGTGTCGGGTTTGAGGAACTTCAAGTGTGGTTCCGGTACGCAATGTAAAAACTGATTTTTCCAAGATAAACTATATCCAAAACAAACCAAGTACCGGAAACCAAACTTGAATTAAGTTGTAAGTTAAAACCAAGTTCCTAAAACCAAGTCTAAACCGGTTTTCATTAATTTCCTGTTTCCAATGATTATAAACGAACTTTAATCACCATGATCTATATTTAATCATACCTGAGAGTTGACTTGGGCTCATGTTGAATCTTCAATGAGTCTTCGAAGGCTGATTTGACAATTTGATCCCTTTAAGACTCCGACTCAACTTACTGACTTGACTTACGAAATATGCCAACACCAAAAAGCCGTAACATATATAGAGGACTAATCCAAATTCCGGTGGTGTCACAGACAAGTCGCGATAGAAGAACAGGCCCAACTCCGGAGTGGCTCTCGAGGGGAGCGACCCCACCGAGGAAAGTATCCGCGTATCTCTGTCGAGCTCAAATGTGGCTCATGCAAGCTATAATCCAAATCCTCGATCAACAAGATCGACTGTAACCAAAGGAACACTGTCTCACACACAGGCTGGAAAACTGCACAGCCGAGACTCACTGTCGCTCAAAATAGCTCTCAAGATCTCAAATCTACATCCCAAGTCACTCTCCCAAAGAAACCTGGTCTACAGACTGCTAACAACTCCACTCGGTCCCCAGACACGAGTGTAAATACATCCCACAATAATCCGACCTCTCGGCCTACTACTTGGGCGAGGAAAACTCTAAGTCCAGAGTGATAAAAAGAAAAGTGATGTGGGAATGTCTAGAGCAATAAAAACCTAGCCCAAGTTGAGGTTTTCTACAGTCTGGCTGAACATGCATCATATGGCAGGGGTGCTAGGTCAAGTTCCAAGATAACCAATAAATAACAGCTTGTAGGGAGCAAGATAGTAAACTCAGGATCATCTAACTACAACAGGATCATCAATACATACATTCTAGCATGCTGTACAACAACATTAAAATATGCAAGTCCCTAAAGCTAGAATTAGTTCATAGTCCGCTGATCTTGAAAAAGAGGTCACCCACCTGATGCGCTGATCTGTCCAAGTCCTACAGCTGATAATACCAGAACAACAGCAACTCACTGTCCAGACTGCCCAAAACAGTCCACAATCCCACCTGGGTACAACATAGGCTACAGTTATACACAAATCCCCAAAAATCTGTCCAAATATCACATGCTGAATTTCAGCTGTACAGATGCCGAAATTTCACTTGCAGAAAGTGTCCAATAAATTCCAATAAAAATATCCCGGCGTTCCACGCGTCGTTAGCTTCGAAACAAGTACCTGCACGCCCAAATCGGAGTTCCGTAGGCCAAGATATAAATTCCACAACACGGGCGCGCGAAAACATACATCCACATAACTGTAAAATCTTGCACAGATAAAGAAGGGAGAAGTATACCTCCGGGAAGATCTCAGAAAAATCTAAAAAAAATACTACGATGATCCTTGCGTCGAGTAGATGAAAAATGTCTACAAGCACGTCCTGATCCGAGATCTGTGCGCGAAGATATCCTCAAAGGAAGCTGCTGTCCTCACCAAAAGCTCACAGCAAAAGGGGTCCCAATGAGTACGAGAAAACACCTCGAAAAACGCGAAATCGGAAAATGTGCGTGAAACCCAAAATCGTAGCCTCACCTGTTACGAATCCAGCGGCGCAGAAATCGCTCGAAAAGATGGTTGGAGTAGGTCGGAGGAGCTCGTACACCGAAGAGCGACGGAAGAAACACCGAAGAAAGAGCGTCGCGCCGCGCCAAGAAAATGAGAATCTCGAAAAGCGTGCCCCCAGAAATTCCCAAAATCTGCAGATGGAAGCTTGAAGGTGTGAGGATCAACTTTGGTGAAGAACTCTCCTCGGTTTGAAGCTCAGAAATGCCAAAAACAGGCAAGGAAACGCGGCTCGGGCTTTATATAGGACGCACTAAACAAATGGAGAAATGACGGGCGTGTCCCCACTTTCGGGGGCCGAAAGTTTTCGGGCGGCTACAGTGTTGGGCTGGCCCAACACTGTGCGCGCCCGAAACTCTCCTGGGCCTCCACGTCGCCCGCCAAACAGGCGACAGCGAGCGGAGCGAATCATCGGCGGCCACGTCGCTCGCCTCCCCGCCCGACACGCGTCCCGCACAGCGAACAGCTGTGCGGGGTGCGCCAAATGCCGCCACGTGCCCCTCCCCGCGGTCAAAGCGGGTAGGTGGCGCCCGCCAGTGGCAGGGCGACATGTGGCCCTGCCACTGTCGCGGTCACACGTGCGGGCAGGGCGCCGCCTGCCACGCACGCGCCCCGAGGCGCCCCACCGCCACTCCGTGCGCCGCGCCTCGTGAGCCCGCGAATAGCGTGGTGACACGTGTCCCGCGCACCTGGTCCACGCACCAAATTAATGTTCAGTGGACCGCGCCGCGTGCACCGACCAACCGCGGGATGCCACGCGTCCCCCCGCCCCGGTCCATGCACCGCCGCGCAAAATCTGTAGACCGCGCCTCACGGGCCCGCCAATCAGGCGGCGCCACGTGTCATGCGCCGGGTCCGTGCACCCAGCCGCGGCTCTCTGTGGACCGCGCGCTGTAGACCGGCCAATCCTGGGCTGCCACGTGGCAGCCGGCGGTCCACGGCCCCTCCCATGCACCGAAATTCACCGAAAACTTCCGGGAGTCCCTTTTTGGGCATCCGGACTCAGAATTTAACAAGCAAATAGCCGTTTTCAAGCGTTTTTCCGCGCTGAATCCATTTCCAACCTCTGTTTGGCCAAAAACCTTTTCAAAATTTGCAAACACAGCCGAAAGCCAACACAGCGGTAGATATCTCACAGGGTCCATCTGTAGCATCTCCTTGACGCACAATAGGCCAGACACACCAACAATAGGTGTTCTAAACAATGGATTCACCAGAAAAAGCTGCATGGGAAACTGGGCCACCACACCTTTTCACCCAAAAGGAGTTAAATTTGCGACAAAGACGGTGGCTCGAGCTACTGAAGGATTACGATTTAACGATCCACTATCACCCGGGAAAGGCAAACGTGGTGGCCGTGTCACGCCCCGGGTGTAAACCAGAACCCGGGCCCGCCAACAGATCCGCCGTGCACACAGAATTTTCCATGTACACGAAGCGCTGGTAACCTGCTCAGATATAAGAAATACAATAAAAGAGCAATAAAAACAGAGCTGAACTAAAATCTAATACATCTCAGACTGAAGCTGGAAATAAAATACAATACATCTGTAAAAATGATACATCAGTCTCTCCCAGCTCACCAAAATAAATACAACCTGCTGGCAAAGCCAGTCCCAAATGTAAAAGTACAACCGTCTGAGGAAACATAGGTACATCAACAGTCCAGCTAACCCGCTCATCCTGCCTCGAGATCTATCTACTCAGTCGTCATCTCTCCTCGACCCGCCGCTGAAAACCCAGCAGCACCCGCAGAAGACACTGCAAAACAAGGAAGAAGAAAAAGAAGAAGGAAGAATGGGGGTGAGAACTACTAGTAAACCAGTAGCCTCCCCTAGTGGGTAAAACCTCAAACTCTGACACACCCACTAGGTCTACCAGAGGCAAAAGGGGAAGAAGAGTGGTAAGAAATAATGACTACCGAAGAAATGAAACTACCACTACTATGCCTCTAAAATGCAGTCCTAAACTGGAATAACCATAACCAACAATAACCACCCGTCCCAGATTAACCCATCTGTACCGCCCTCATCATCGGGCAAGTAAGCCGCGCCGATGTGATAGCAAAGCTCCTGCCGCCGCCCTCATCATCGGGCAAACAAGCCGCGCCGATGTGATAGCGAATCCGTCAATAACAGTCTGGCCCCGGCCTCCGGAGGGGAACTCGAGGGGAGCGACCCACTCGAGGAAAGCACTACCGGGCAATAACCGCGCCGGTAAATAAGTACCAAAAGCAGGAGTAAATCACAACTGTAAAGCCCCGGTGGAACACACCCTCCACTAAAAGAAACACAGATCCCCCAATCTGATGCACAAATGAACATCCGGTCGATCGCCCAAAATCCGCGATCGCCGCAATACCCACAATCACAATCATGTCCTACATTCGACATCCGGTCAACCGCCTACTGTCCGCGGTAGCCGCTATAATCCCGCAACCCAGAATCAAACACAACCTATCCCCGACCATCAGGTCCTCGCTACACTATCCCAAACCCCTGCTCGAACCCGAGCAACCAGACTCAAAGGTCTAAATAAGAAGGAGAAAAGAAAACAAACATGGTTTCTCCTATGTCAATTCCAGCATGATAGTGTAGCAGAAAAAGGTGGCCTATCTAGGTGACCAAACAAGCATGCATAAGTTCTCAGGAGCGATAAAAGAAAGTGTCCCAATAATCCTGTTCCAACATGCTATATCCACCAAATTAATCTCACATAAATCATCCACCTATGCATGTACAACAGATCCTCAAGTGGTGCTCTCCTACAAGTCATTTCATAATATCCCATCATGAAAGTAAATTCCACATGCAAGGTTGAGTGCTAAAATTCTATCCATACAACATCTCTAAGTCCCAACCATTATCAGATATCCATAATAGTACTTTTCATGTGATGGCTCACAATTATATTATTTTAAAGCATGCAGGTCCAAATAAAGGAATTACTCTAATATTCCTAGTGAGCATGTCAAAATAGAGGTAAACAACGACCACCCACTTGAAGTGCAACTGTCCAAGTCCGTACAGCTAGAAAATACCAAAACTTCAAATCCTTGCTCCCACAATATTAGCACATCCGCAATGCTCCTGGTACAATACAAAGCTCACTAATTACACTTAGGCTCCCAATTATAGCACTTATAACCACATACAACCTCGAATTCTAAACTGTTAAATTATCACCTGCAGAAAGTGCCCAGAAAATTCCAATAAAAATATCACGGCGATCCTCGCGTCGATAGCTTCGCAACGGTACCATGCACGCCCAAATCCGAGTTCTGTACATCAAGATAAAAATTCGGCAAGGGGGCACACTCATACAAAAATCTGTATTAAGGACAGATTACTGTTCACTGAGAAAACAGTAATTCTCACCTCGAAATAAAATTCACAAAAATCCAATAAAAATACGTGCGCGTTCCTTGCGATCCGTAGATGAAAAAGTTGTATAAGCTCGTTTCCGTCAGACGCTCGTGCGCAAAGATATGGCCGAAATACTCCGCTGCTGTCAAGTAAATCCACACAGAAAATGAGGTCCCTATTTGCCTCGGGATCCGTGCCAAAACCTCGAAACGGGAAAGTGCGACCAAAATAAAAGATGAAGTCCTACCTCTTAGGAGTCTGCCGGCGCAAGAATCACAGCAAGGTGAGCTCGGGGTAGCCCAGGGAAGCTAAAACACTGTCGCTGCGCCGAAGAAGAACACTAGAAAGCAACGTCGCGCCGCACCGCAAAATGGGGAACCTCGGGATTCGTGCCTCCTAAAATCTTGAAACTTGGCAGGGAGATCAAGCACTAAGAGGTGAAAAACTTTGCTTAAGGGTGCTCGGGCTGAAGGTGAATGGGTTGGGAGATAAAGAGGAAAGAGTGGAGCTCGGGTTGGTGGCTTATATAGGCTGAAAAGAACAATTGAAGAAATACCCAACATGTCCCATTTTCCGGGCGCCCGAAAAGTTTCGGGCGCACACAGTGCGGCCCGGCCCATGATTTCCGGGCGCGCACAGTGCGGCCCGGTCCACCACACAGCCCAGCCCACCACACCGCCGAGCCCCGCTGCACCCGGAGCACATGCGCCCGCAAATGGCGACGCGCCACGTGTCCCCGGCCGCCCGTGCACCGCGCACGCCGCGCCGTGCACCGCGCACGTCGCCGTGCTTCCCGGCCACCTGCCCGCGTACGGCACCTGCCCCGGTCAACCACTCCGCAGGTTGCGTGGACCGGGAGCACAACACCGAACCAACCAAACCTCGCCACGTGTCCACCCGGTCTACCGTGCACCCGGCCCAAACTCCGTGGACCGCGCCTGCTGCGCCGGCCAACCGGAAGACGCCACGTGGCCCGCCTCCGGTGCACGACCCCCGCGGTGGACCGCGCTCCTGCCCGCGCCCTCAGCCGCCTGCCCGCGCCCTCAGTCGCCTGCCCGCGGCGGCGCCGCCGCCCGCCGACGCTGCCCGCCGCCGCCGGCCGCCGCCGGCGATCGCCGGCGACACTGTTCCGGCGTGAACAGTACCCGCAAGCTCAAAATCAACAAGTAAATAGTCCATCTTGACCGTTTTCGCGCGCTGATTCCAAAAACGAGGTCCGTTTTGCCAAATTCCACCTCCAAAATTTGCCGGAGGCTCCCGCAAAGGTATTTTCAATCCGAATTCCACGCCGAGTCCAAATTTGATATCCGATTTGCGCGAAAACACTTCTAAACATCCGACGGGGTCTTCCGGTTACCCAAGTGATCCAATTAAACTCGAGGTTCAACACTTGTATCTAATCATGCACCAACACCTCCCGAAACACAAAACAGGCTCCCCCGAAGTCACCGATGACCCTACCACAACTCTGCAGAGATCCAGGTCATCACATCCTCCCCCACTAAAAGAAAGTTTCGTCCTCGAAACTAAAGTCGTTCCTCAACACGGAATCTCAACCAGATAGAGGGGGTAATTACCCGATCATCCGCCACTCAAGCTCCCCAAGCTGTCAAATACCTCCTCCAGGGACACGATACAATCCTCGGGTCTCTAACAAGAACAAAATAAAGGTGGGCACTCCAGGAATCCGTACTACCTCAACCAAGTACAGCTGGACTAACCGCTCGAGCTACCAAGTAGTCCACATCGGTACACGCATCCGCTCCTCCTCAGCCTCAGATAATCCAGCCACAAGTCCATCGGCACACTAGCCCGATCCAAGTACCTCTCTTCTTCCCGCGATATCCAATGTAAGTCCCTCAACCACACCAGCCAAAAAGGCTACTCAACCACTGCGAAACATCCGCCTCACGCACAAAATCAAAACCATAGAGGCGAAGATAGCTCTCAAGCAACCCAGGTACACCCAAAACCTCCGGGCCTGGCTTCCCACGAAAACCGTCCTCGCGGCATAATCAACCGCCGCGAAAAGAAGAAAACCGAGCCAGCCCAACCCGTCCTAAGTGCCAACCAAGTCCCGCCACTAGGTTAAGACCATCAGGTCTACCGGTACTATCGAGGACTCAACTGCACCGGGCAGGACCAACCACACACCCCTACGTGCCAAAGATCGGGAATATGAACCTCCCGAAACACTAGGTAACCGTCCTACCCCTAACCCAAGCAGAGAAGTACAAGCACTACCCTCCAAGAGGGAAAACTCCCGTATCAAAAAGATACGAACCCAAAAGCCCGGAACAACTCAAACCTACCACCACACCGACCGCTGTACCTATGCGCTCTGACAGTCTCAGAAATCCACTATCCTGGAAAAGAAATCGAGAATGCCTCATCCGACTGATCTGTCCTCCATCACCCAGCGCCAAGCGCCTCAATCAGAACTCGCCTCAGGCGGCAGATCCCAATCCAAAGGAACTACAATGCCACGCTCCATACCCGGCGCCTACTCCGACAACTGTGCCACTGCTCCGACAACTGTGCCACTGCGCTGCTCCGACAACTGTGCCACTGCGCTGCTCCGACAACTGTGCCACTGCGCTGCTCCGACAACTGTGTCACTGCGCTGCTGAACTGCTCCCCAACACTACTACCCTTCGGGTCCGGAGCTCTCAGACCCCAATCTGGGTATCCGGCCCGAAACAACCAGCCCAGACCCAACTGCCGCACCAAGGTGCACCCGGGTCAGGGCCCAACGTCGGGGAGACACCGCTCACCACGACAAAACCGCAAATCAGCACACCCCAACACTCGACCCAATCTAGCGAAAGTCAAAGACATCCCCCTATTTTTGTAACTTTATGTTGTCTGCAGCCAACATAACTGTCCAACAAAAATAGGATATGTCGATCCCTCTTCACTCACAGGAAGAGTCAAACAAGTAAATCACCGACTTTCGTAAAATGTCGCGTCTCTCACGCACTAACATCCTAGGGTCCGCCGAAAAGCCTAGGGTTTCCTAAGTCCCAACTGACCTATCCCTAAGCTCTGATACCACCTAATCTGTCACGCCCCGGGTGTAAACCAGAACCCGGGCCCGCCAACAGATCCGCCGTGCACACAGAATTTTCCATGTACACGAAGCGCTGGTAACCTGCTCAGATATAAGAAATACAATAAAAGAGCAATAAAAACAGAGCTGAACTAAAATCTAATACATCTCAGACTGAAGCTGGAAATAAAATACAATACATCTGTAAAAATGATACATCAGTCTCTCCCAGCTCACCAAAATAAATACAACCTGCTGGCAAAAGCCAGTCCCAAATGTAAAAGTACAACCGTCTGAGGAAACATAGGTACATCAACAGTCCAGCTAACCCGCTCATCCTGCCTCGAGATCTATCTACTCAGTCGTCATCTCTCCTCGACCCGCCGCTGAAAACCCAGCAGCACCCGCAGAAGACACTGCAAAACAAGGAAGAAGAAAAAGAAGAAAGAAGAATGGGGGTGAGAACTACTAGTAAACCAGTAGCCTCCCCTAGTGGGTAAAACCTCAAACTCTGACACACCCACTAGGTCTACCAGAGGCAAAAGGGGAAAGAAGAGTGGTAAGAAATAATGACTACCGAAGAAATGAAACTACCACTACTATGCCTCTAAAAATGCAGTCCTAAACTGGAATAACCATAACCAACAATAACCACCCGTCCCAGATTAACCCATCTGTACCGCCCTCATCATCGGGCAAGTAAGCCGCGCCGATGTGATAGCAAAGCTCCTGCTGCCGCCCTCATCATCGGGCAAATAAGCCGCGCCGATGTGATAGCAAAACCGTCAATAACTGTCTGGCCCCGGCCTCCGGAGGGGAACTCGAGGGGAGCGACCCACTCGAGGAAAGCACTACCGGGCAATAACCGCGCCGGTAAATAAGTACCAAAAGCAGGAGTAAATCACAACTGTAAAGCCCCGGTGGAACACACCCTCCACTAAAAGAAACACAGATCCCCCAATCTGATGCACAAATGAACATCCGGTCGATCGCCCAAAATCCGCGATCGCCGCAATACCCACAATCACAATCATGTCCTACATTCGACATCCGGTCAACCGCCTACTGTCCGCGGTAGCCGCTATAATCCCGCAACCCAGAATCAAGCACAACCTATCCCCGACCATCAGGTCCTCGCTACACTATCCCAATCCCCTGCTCGAACCCGAGCAACCAGACTCAAAGGTCTAAATAAGAAGGAGAAAAGAAAACAAACATGGTTTCTCCTATGTCAATTCCAGCATGATAGTGTAGCAGAAAAAGGTGGCCTATCTAGGTGACCAAACAAGCATGCATAAGTTCTCAGGAGCGATAAAAGAAAGTGTCCCAATAATCCTGTTCCAACATGCTATATCCACCAAATTAATCTCACATAAATCATCCACCTATGCATGTACAACAGATCCTCAAGTGGTGCTCTCCTACAAGTCATTTCATATTATCCCATCATGAAAGTAAATTCCACATGCAAGGTTGAGTGCTAAAATTCTATCCATACAATATCTCTAAGTCCCAACCATTATCAGATATCCACAATAGTACTTTTCATGTGATGGCTCACAATTATATTATTTTAAAGCATGCAGGTCCAAATAAAGGAATTACTCTAATATTCCTAGTGAGCATGTCAAAATAGAGGTAAACAACAACCACCCACCTGAAGTGCAACTGTCCAAGTCCGTACAGCTAGAAAATACCAAAACTTCAAATCCTTGCTCCCACAATATTAGCACATCCGCAATGCTCCTGGTACAATACAAAGCTCACTAATTACACTTAGGCTCCCAATTATAGCACTTATAACCACATACAACCTCGAATTCTAAACTGTTAAATTATCACCTGCAGAAAGTGCCCAGAAAATTCCAATAAAAATATCACGGCGATCCTCGCATCGATAGCTTCGCAACGGTACCTTGCACGCCCAAATCTGAGTTCTGTACATCAAGATAAAAATTCGGCAAGGGGGCACACTCATACAAAAATCTGTATTAAGGACAGATTACTGTTCACTGAGAAAACAGTAATTTTCACCTCGAAATAAAATTCACAAAAATCCAATAAAAATACGAGCGCGTTCCTTGCGATCCGTAGATGAAAAAGTTGTATAAGCTCGTTTCCGTCAGACGCTCGTGCGCAAAGATATGGCCGAAATACTCCGCTGCTGTCAAGTAAATCCACACAGAAAATGGGGTCACTATTTGCCTCGGGATCCGTGCCAAAACCTCGAAACGGGAAAGTGCGACCAAAACAAAAGATGAAGTCCTACCTCTTAGGAGTCTGCCGGTGCAAGAATCACAGCAAAATGAGCTCGGGGTAGCCCAGGGAAGCTAAAACACTGTCGCTGCGCCGAAGAAGAACACTAGAAAGCAACGTCGCGCCGCACCGTAAAATGGGGAACCTCGGGATTCGTGCCTCCCAAAATCTTGAAACTTGGCAGGGAGATCAAGCACTAAGAGGTGAAAAACTTTGCTTAAGGGTGCTCGGGCTGAAGGTGAATGGGTTGGGAGATAAAGAGGAAAGAGTGGAGCTCGGGTTGGTGGCTTATATAGGCTGAAAAGAACAATTGAAGAAATACCCAACATGTCCCATTTTTCGGGCGCCCGAAAAGTTTCGGGCGCACACAGTGCGGCCCGGCCCATGATTTCCGGGCGCGCACAGTGCGGCCCGGTCCACCACACAGCCCAGCCCCCCACACCGCCGAGCCCCGCTGCACCCGGAGCACATGCGCCCGCAAATGGCGACGCGCCACGTGTCCCCGGCCGCCCGTGCACCGCGCACGCCGCGCCGTGCACCGCGCACGTCGCCGTGCTTCCCGGCCACCTGCCCGCGTACGGCACCTGCCCCGGTCAACCACTCCGCAGGTTGCGTGGACCGGGAGCACAACACCGAACCAACCAAACCTCGCCACGTGTCCACCCGGTCTACCGTGCACCCGGCCCAAACTCCGTGGACCGCGCCTGCTGCGCCGGCCAACCGGAAGACGCCACGTGGCCCGCCTCCGGTGCACGACCCCCGCGGTGGACCGCGCTCCTGCCCGCGCCCTCAGCCGCCTGCCCGCGCCCTCAGTCGCCTGCCCGCGGCGGCGCCGCCGCCCGCCGACGCTGCCCGCCGCCGCCGGCCGCCGCCGGCGATCGCCGGCGACACTGTTCCGGCGTGAACAGTACCCGCAAGCTCAAAATCAACAAGTAAATAGTCCATCTTGACCGTTTTCGCGCGCTGATTCCAAAAACGAGGTCCGTTTTGCCAAATTCCACCTCCAAAATTTGCCGGAGGCTCCCGCAAAGGTATTTTCAATCCGAATTCCACGCCGAGTCCAAATTTGATATCCGATTTGCGCGAAAATACTTCTAAACATCCGACGGGGTCTTCCGGTTACCCAAGTGATCCAAATAAACTCGAGGTTCAACACTTGTATCAAATCATGCACCAACACCTCCCGAAACACAAAACAGGCTCCCCCGAAGTCACCGATGACCCTACCACAACTCTGCAGAGATCCAGGTCATCACATCCTCCCCCACTAAAAGAAAGTTTCGTCCTCGAAACTAAAGTCGTTCCTCAACACGGAATCTCAACCAGATAGAGGGGGTAATTATCCGATCATCCGCCACTCAAGCTCCCCAAGCTGTCAAATACCTCCTCCAGGGACACGATACAATCCTCGGGTCTCTAACAAGAACAAAATAAAGGTGGGCACTCCAGGAATCCGTACTACCTCAACCAAGTACAGCTGGACTAACCGCTCGAGCTACCAAGTAGTCCACATCGGTACACGCATCCGCTCCTCCTCAGCCTCAGATAATCCAGCCACAAGTCCATCGGCACACTAGCCCGATCCAAGTACCTCTCTTCTTCCCGCGATATCCAATGTAAGTCCCTCAACCACACCAGCCAAAAAGGCTACTCAACCACTGCGAAACATCCGCCTCACGCACAAAATCAAAACCATAGAGGCGAAGATAGCTCTCAAGCAACCCAGGTACACCCAAAACCTCCGGGCCTGGCTTCCCACGAAAACCGTCCTCGCGGCATAATCAACCGCCGCGAAAAGAAGAAAACCGAGCCAGCCCAACCCGTCCTAAGTGCCAACCAAGTCCCGCCACTAGGTTAAGACCATCAGGTCTACCGGTACTATCGAGGACTCAACTGCACCGGGCAGGACCAACCACACACCCCTACGTGCCAAAGATCGGGAATATGAACCTCCCGAAACACTAGGTAACCGTCCTACCCCTAACCCAAGCAGAGAAGTACAAGCACTACCCTCCAAGAGGGAAAACTCCCGTATCAAAAAGATACGAACCCAAAAGCCCGGAACAACTCAAACCTACCACCACACCGACCGCTGTACCCTATGCGCTCTGACAGTCTCAGAAATCCACTATCCTGGAAAAGAAATCGAGAATGCCTCATCCGACTGATCTGTCCTCCATCACCCAGCGCCAAGCGCCTCAATCAGAACTCGCCTCAGGCGGCAGATCCCAATCCAAAGGAACTACAATGCCACGCTCCATACCCGGCGCCTACTCCGACAACTGTGCCACTGCTCCACAACTGTGCCACTGCGCTGCTCCGACAACTGTGCCACTGCGCTGCTCCGACAACTGTGCCACTGCGCTGCTCCGACAACTGTGTCACTGCGCTGCTGAACTGCTCCCCAACACTACTACCCTTCGGGTCCGGAGCTCTCAGACCCCAATCTGGGTATCCGGCCCGAAACAACCAGCCCAGACCCAACTGCCGCACCAAGGTGCACCCGGGTCAGGGCCCAACGTCGGGGAGACACCGCTCACCACGACAAAACCGCAAATCAGCACACCCCAACACTCGACCCAATCTAGCGAAAGTCAAAGACATTCCCCTATTTTTGTAACTTTATGTTGTCTGCAGCCAACATAACTGTCCAACAAAAATAGGATATGTCGATCCCTCTTCACTCACAGGAAGAGTCAAACAAGTAAATCACCGACTTTCGTAAAATGTCGCGTCTCTCACGCACTAACATCCTAGGGTCCGCCGAAAAGCCTAGGGTTTCCTAAGTCCCAACTGACCTATCCCTAAGCTCTGATACCACCTAATCTGTCACGCCCCGGGTGTAAACCAGAACCCGGGCCCGCCAACAGATCCGCCGTGCACACAGAATTTTCCATGTACACGAAGCGCTGGTAACCTGCTCAGATATAAGAAATACAATAAAAGAGCAATAAAAACAGAGCTGAACTAAAATCTAATACATCTCAGACTGAAGCTGGAAATAAAATACAATACATCTGTAAAAATGATACATCAGTCTCTCCCAGCTCACCAAAATAAATACAACCTGCTGGCAAAGCCAGTCCCAAATGTAAAAGTACAACCGTCTGAGGAAACATAGGTACATCAACAGTCCAGCTAACCCGCTCATCCTGCCTCGAGATCTATCTACTCAGTCGTCATCTCTCCTCGACCCGCCGCTGAAAACCCAGCAGCACCCGCAGAAGACACTGCAAAACAAGGAAGAAGAAAAAGAAGAAGGAAGAATGGGGGTGAGAACTACTAGTAAACCAGTAGCCTCCCCTAGTGGGTAAAACCTCAAACTCTGACACACCCACTAGGTCTACCAGAGGCAAAAGGGGAAAGAAGAGTGGTAAGAAATAATGACTACCGAAGAAATGAAACTACCACTACTATGCCTCTAAAAATGCAGTCCTAAACTGGAATAACCATAACCAACAATAACCACCCGTCCCAGATTAACCCATCTGTACCGCCCTCATCATCGGGCAAGTAAGCCGCGCCGATGTGATAGCAAAGCTCCTGCCGCCGCCCTCATCATCGGGCAAACAAGCCGCGCCGATGTGATAGCGAATCCGTCAATAACAGTCTGGCCCCGGCCTCCGGAGGGGAACTCGAGGGGAGCGACCCACTCGAGGAAAGCACTACCGGGCAATAACCGCGCCGGTAAATAAGTACCAAAAGCAGGAGTAAATCACAACTGTAAAGCCCCGGTGGAACACCCCTCCACTAAAAGAAACACAGATCCCCAATCTGATGCACAAATGAACATCCGGTCGATCGCCCAAAATCCGCGATCGCCGCAATACCCACAATCACAATCATGTCCTACATTCGACATCCGGTCAACCGCCTACTGTCCGCGGTAGCCGCTATAATCCCGCAACCCAGAATCAAACACAACCTATCCCCGACCATCAGGTCCTCGCTACACTATCCCAAACCCCTGCTCGAACCCGAGCAACCAGACTCAAAGGTCTAAATAAGAAGGAGAAAAGAAAACAAACATGGTTTCTCCTATGTCAATTCCAGCATGATAGTGTAGCAGAAAAAGGTGGCCTATCTAGGTGACCAAACAAGCATGCATAAGTTCTCAGGAGCGATAAAAGAAAGTGTCCCAATAATCCTGTTCCAACATGCTATATCCACCAAATTAATCTCACATAAATCATCCACCTATGCATGTACAACAGATCCTCAAGTGGTGCTCTCCTACAAGTCATTTCAAAATATCCATCATGAAAGTAAATTCCACATGCAAGGTTGAGTGCTAAAATTCTATCCATACAACATCTCTAAGTCCCAACCATTATCAGATATCCATAATAGTACTTTTCATGTGATGGCTCACAATTATATTATTTTAAAGCATGCAGGTCCAAATAAAGGATTACTCTAATATTCCTAGTGAGCATGTCAAAATAGAGGTAAACAACAACCACCCACTTGAAGTGCAACTGTCCAAGTCCGTACAGCTAGAAAATACCAAAACTTCAAATCCTTGCTCCCACAATATTAGCACATCCGCAATGCTCCTGGTACAATACAAAGCTCACTAATTACACTTAGGCTCCCAATTAGCACTTATAACCACATACAACCTCGAATTCTAAACTGTTAAATTATCACCTGCAGAAAGTGCCCAGAAAATTCCAATAAAAATATCACGGCGATCCTCGCGTCGATAGCTTCGCAACGGTACCTTGCACGCCCAAATACGAGTTCTGTACATCAAGATAAAAATTCGGCAAGGGGGCACACTCATACAAAAATCTGTATTAAGGACAGATTACTGTTCACTGAGAAAACAGTAATTTCACCTCGAAATAAAATTCACAAAAATCCAATAAAATACGAGCGCGTTCCTTGCGATCCGTAGATGAAAAAGTTGTACAAGCTCGTTTCCGTCAGACGCTCGTGCGCAAAGATATGGCCGAAATACTCCGCTGCTGTCAAGTAAATCCACACAGAAAATGGGGTCACTATTTGCCTCGGGATCCGTGCCAAAACCTCGAAACGGGAAAGTGCGACCAAAACGAAAGATGAAGTCCTACCTCTTAGGAGTCTGCCGGTGCAAGAATCACAGCAAAATGAGCTCGGGGTAGCCCAGGGAAGCTAAAACACTGTCGCTGCGCCGAAGAAGAACACTAGAAAGCAACGTCGCGCCGCACCGCAAAATGGGGAACCTCGGGATTCGTGCCTCCTAAAATCTTGAAACTTGGCAGGGAGATCAAGCACTTAGAGATGAAAAACTTTGCTTAAGGGGCTCGGGCTGAAGGTGAATGGGTTGGGAGATAAAGAGGAAAGAGTGGAGCTCGGGTTGGTGGCTTATATAGGCTGAAAAGAACAATTGAAGAAATACCCAACATGTCCCATTTTCCGGGCGCCCGAAAAGTTTCGGGCGCACACAGTGCGGCCCGGCCCATGATTTCCGGGCGCGCACAGTGCGGCCCGGTCCACCACACAGCCCAGCCCACCACACCGCCGAGCCCCGCTGCACCCGGAGCACATGCGCCCGCAAATGGCGACACGCCACGTGTCCCCGCCGCCCGTGCACCGCGCACGCCGCGCCGTGCACCGCGCACGTCGCCGTGCTTCCCGGCCACCTGCCCGCGTACGGCACCTGCCCCGGTCAACCATCCGCAGGTTTGCGTGGACCGGGAGCACAACACCGAACCAACCAACCTCGCCACGTGTCCACCCGTCTACCGTGCACCCGGCCCAAACTCCGTGGACCGCGCCTGCTGCGCCGGCCAACCGGAAGACGCCACGTGGCCCGCCTCCGGTGCACGACCCCCCGCGGTGGACCGCGCTCCTGCCCGCGCCCTCAGCCGCCTGCCCGCGCCCTCAGTCGCCTGCCCGCGGCGGCGCCGCCGCCCGCCGACGCTGCCCGCCGCCGCCGGCCGCCGCCGGCGATCGCCGGCGACACTGTTCCGGCGTGAACAGTACCCGCAAGCTCAAAATCAACAAGTAAATAGTCCATCTTGACCGTTTTCGCGCGCTGATTCCAAAAACGAGGTCCGTTTTGCCAAATTCCACCTCCAAAATTTGCCGGAGGCTCCCGCAAAGGTATTTTCAATCCGAATTCCACGCCGAGTCCAAATTTGATATCCGATTTGCGCGAAAATACTTCTAAACATCCGACGGGGTCTTCCGGTTACCCAAGTGATCCAAATAAACTCGAGGTTCAACACTTGTATCAAATCATGCACCAACACCTCCCGAAACACAGGATTGGCTCCCCCGAAGTCACCGATGACCCTACCACAACTCTGCAGAGATCCAGGTCATCACAGGCCGAAGCCCTGAGTCGCAAGGGGCAGGCCGAGGAGGCAGGTGTAAGTGCCATCACCCAGCAAGATAGTCTGATTGCGGAATTTTCGTGGTTGAAACTAGAAGTAGTACCGGCAGGTACAGTCGCACAACTTCTGACACTGGTGGTCAGACCTACTTTGCTGGACAGAATTCTCGAAGGGCAATCGACTGATTACCAACTCCAGCTGGTGCGAAGTAGAATAACCGCCGACCAGGAAGGTGATTTCACAGTAAACTCCGACGGCACGATACGATTTCGGGGACGAATCTGCGTGCCGGATCTACCCGAACTCAAAGAGGAAATCCTGCGGGAGGCGCATACTGCCCCATATGCAGCGCACCCTGGGGGAACGAAGATGTACAAGGACGTCAAACAGACCTTCTGGTGGCCCAAAATGAAGGGAGACGTGACTCGATTTGGGGCACACTGCCTGGTGTGCCAACAGGTGAAGGCCGAGCATCAGCGCCCGGCGGGAAGATTGCAACCTTTACCGGTGCCCGAGTGGAAGTGGGACATGATTACCATGGATGTTGTGACCGGATTCCCGAGGTCGCCACAGGGACACGATGCGATATGGGTGATTGTGAACCGTTTGACGAAATCGGCCCACTTTCTGCCCATACACACGACGTGGACGCGGGAACGACTGGCACAAACATACATCGACGAGATAGTAAGGTTGCATGGGGTACCGACATCTATCACGTCGGACAGGGACACGTCAAACTTTTGGCAAAGCCTGCAACGAGCAATGGGGACCAAGTTGCACTTCAATACGGCATTTCACCCGCAGACCGATGGACAGTCAGAGCGGGTGATACAGATTGTGGAGGACATGCTTCGAGCATGCGTTTTGGACTTGGGCGAAGGGTGGGCACGGTGTTTGCCCCTAGTGGAATTTGCCTACAATAACAGTTACCAGGCCAGCATTCAGATGGCACCATACGAGGCCCTGTACGGGCGCCGCTGTCGGTCTCCAATATGCTGGGACGACTTGGGTGAGCGTAAGTTTCTGGGCCCAGATTTGGTGGAGGAGACCGAAGCAAAGGTGCGATTGATTAGGCAAAGGCTGCTGACCGCCCAGAGCAGACAGAAAAGTTACGCGGACAACAGACGCCGAGACTTAGAGTTCATGGTGGGTGAGCATGTGTTACTCCGAGTTTCGCCCTCCAAGGGGAACCGACGTTTCGGCATAAAGGGAAAGTTAAGCCCAAGGTACGTGGGACCGTTTGAGATCCTAGAACGTGTAGGATCGGTGGCGTACCGGTTGGCCTTGCCGCCGAACCTCGAACGAGTCCACAACGTGTTCCATGTCTCAATACTCCGGAAGTACCTACCTGACCCCTCTCATGCCTTGGATGCCTCCACCATCGAGTTGCGAGAGGATTTGAGCGTTGAGGAGACGCCGGTGCGGATTTTGGCAAGAGAGGATGTCACGCCCCGGGGTCGAAACTGCGACCCGGGCTCGCCAACAGATCCGCCACCTATGCTAAAACCCGCATAGGCGAAGCGTCTAACCTGCAAAAGATAGTACTATAGCTACACAAATATCAGAGCTGAAATGAAATGCTGTAAAATAAAATCCAATCACTGAATCAACATGAAATAAAGTACAATATCCATTTCCTCAAATACAGATGATCATCATACAATGTCCTCAGTACAGCATCTCTCAACTATAAAAGGAGATAAACTAAAACTATAGTACGTCAGTCTCAACATCAGTCTCTCCAAATACAAAAGATCTCTCTCCAAATAAAACAGTAAAAACCAGCCAACAGCTACCAGGAATCTCCAACCAGGGGATACAGCTACACTCCTCGGGTGGTAAAGATCTAGCTCGTGACTCCCTCGCCTCGGACAACGACCGGAGATCAGCAACTCCCGAAGAGGACTCTGCAAAACAGGGGGAAGAAAAAGCAAGGGAAACAACAATGGGGGTGAGAACCACTAGTAAACCAGTAGCCTCCCCCTGTGGGTAAAGCCTCAAGCTCCGGCGTACCCACTAAGTCTACTAGAGGCAAGAAAAGGGCAAGTGGTAAAGCTGTAAACAGAACTACTGAATAAAAGGGGAAACCACTACAAGTATGCCTCTAAATGCAATACCGAAGAAATAACTGTATGAATGCATCAGGGAACAATATCTGACCAAATAGACCCAATCTAGTACCACCAGTAAAACTGGTACTGCCTGCTCTGTCATAAATCTCAGGAACTCAGTATCTCCACTGTCCAAATGACCGAACCCAACATGGTCTAAAGCCTACTCCGGAGTGGCACTCGAGGGGAGCGACCCACACGAGTAAAGTATCTCTGTATCAAGCATCTCTGTAACCACTGTCTCATAATAGCAGGACTGGATCAAGACTATGATCAAAGTGGGAAACTCCGTCCACTAATAAACCCCGATCTGATGCAATAGTACTCAAAAGTGAGAAATACCATCCACTAGAGAAATCTGATACCCAATCTGATGCAATAGTAAACATCCGGTCAACCGCCCAAAGTCCGCGGTCACCGCAATAACCCACAACCCACAATTGGGTACAATAATCAAGATTCGGTCAACCGCCTACTGTCCGCGGTTGCCGCAATAACCCATAATCCAACATCAAGCACACCCTGTCACTGACCCTCAGATCCCGGCTACACTATCCCAAACCTCTGCTCGAACCCGAGCAACATGACTCAAAAGTCTAAATAAAAGGAGAAAGAAAGCAATCATGGTTTCTCCTAAGTCAAATCCCAATATGATAGTGTAGCAATAAAATAGTGGCCTATCTAGATGTCCAAATAAGCATGCAAAAGTCCTCATGCAATGTGAAAGAGAGAGAATGTCAGATAACAGTTATGCATGTGTAATATTTAATAATATCCATGTAAATATAACAATCATACTAAAATCGTCAATCAACTACACATGTGAATAATCCCTGATCCATAATAAATCCCCAGAGTGAAACCCGCACATTGATGTGTCATTATGTCCCAATAATTAATCCATTTAATCCACTTTTCATAAAATCTGGGTGCTAATGTAACATGTTAATTATCACTAATAAATTATTCCGATGATCATGTTCCAACAGAAATATTATCCCAATAATAATCCCCAACATGCTATATTCACAAAATTAATCTCAGATGATAGGCTCACATGTATATCAGTCAATCATGCATGATACTCAATCCATATGCTCAATAGTGGGGTTTTCTAATAAACTTAGTGAGTAAGTCA
>JAQOTM010000095.1:348105-407290 GCA_029168755.2 Tillandsia fasciculata | reverse complement strand
CGGGTTTCACCCTCCGGGAAACCGACGTTCGGCATAAAAGGGAAGTTGAGCCCAGGTACGTAGGACCGTTCGAGATCTTGGAGCGCGTGGGACCGGTGGCGTACCGGTTGGCCCGCCCCCGAACCTCGAACGAGTCCACAACGTGTTCCACGTTTCGATGCTCCGGAAGTACCTGGCAGATCCCTCTCATGACTTAGATGCCTCCACCATTGAGTTGCGAGAGGACATGAGCGTCGAGGAGACGCCGGTGCGGATTTTGGCAAGAGAGGACAAGAATTTGCGCAACCGAACGATCCCCATGTGAAGGTCCAGTGGAGCAACCACGAAGAACGCGAGGCGACGTGGGAACTGGAATCAAAGATGAGGGAATGTTTCCTGAGTTGTTTTAATGAGTTTTGAGTTAAGTTTCGGGACGAAACTTTTTATAAAGTGTGAGTGGTGTAGTGACCCGACCCTTTGGGGTGTTTTTGAACTCACATGTAATCGCTTAGGCCTTAAGCGAAATAAAATTATTTAATTTTCAAAAGTCGGCCGGGACAAGGTGTGTGTATTTTTCTGCGATAGAGTGCGAAAAACGATGACGACGGTGCGATCGGATTCGAAATCCGATGTCGGGATCTCCCGGAACGGGATCCTTAGCGATGCGTAGTTAGTCACGCATCGGAAACCGTGCAAAATATCTTGCACCCGTTAGAGATAAGGTGGGTTATCTCGAGGGATAATTAATTAATTAATTAATTAATTAATTATCCGGTGACGGAAATTTAAATCCTCCTACGTACGAATTAATTAAGGGATTTAAATTGGTGGGATTTTATCTCGTGGATTGGATAAGAGATAAAATCCGGATATTTAAGTAAGGGATTTAAATTGGTGGGATTTTATCTCGTGGATTGGATAAGAGATAAAATCCGGATATTTAAATCGGGGATTTGTTTTCCCCGGGATTATTTAATAAAGGTGATTAAATAATCGGTGACCAGGATTTAAAATTAAGATTTAAATATCCGGTAATTTGAATCCAATTGGGAATTTGATTTCCCTTGATTATTAATAAAGGTGATTAAATAATCGGTGGTCAGGATTTAAAGGTGAGAAATATCCCGTCAGTCGGATATTTTCTTGAGAAATAGAAACGGGGAATTTTGGGTTTTCCTACGTACGTAAATAAAGAAATCAAACGATCAATATGAGGGATCGACGGTAAGGATATTAATTAAACAATTAACTAATAGGGTTATCGGTAAGGATTAATTAATTAATAAATTAATCAATCGGAGTCAAAATACCCGAAAGGGATTTTGACGGTGCGTATGTGTGAAATTAGATAAAAAGGGGATAAATAAATAACAGATTATTTATTCCCCGTTACCAACGAAACCCTAATTGTAAAATACCGCCTCTCAAATCGCCTCTTTCGTGCGTACCGAAAACCCCAACCGGTGAGGAGAGAAAAGAAAAGAGGCGGAACCCCTAACCGGAGGAGAAAGAGGAAAAGAAGGGGGAAGCGGAGGAACCCGATCGCCCCGATTCACGTGCCGGAGATCGGAGAACGAGACGCCATCGTCTACGGGGAGCGGATCCGGATCTCCGGCGCCGCGAGAAACAAGATCGGATCTTTTATTCCGATAAATTTAAGGTTAGTGATCATTGTTCCGGTTGTTAAATTAATCGGGGGTTTTCCGTGTTCTTGAAAGGTCGCTTTAAATTGGTACATCGATCGCGGTTTCTTTTTCGAGTTTTCGATCAACGTTTTGTTCGTTCATGATCGGGTGTGGCCGATGATTTTTATCGGATCTAATTGATGGTTTCTTTAACCGATTTCTTGTTATCGGACCTCCGATCGACGTTTTGGTTGTTCGTCGGTCGTTGGTTTGGTTATTAGATTTACCGGGAATTTTTTCGGGAATTTTTCGGGAATTTTCCGGGCGACTTCGGCGGGACATAGTGGGTTAACGGGAGGCCGCCGCCGCCGTTGTTAGACGGGAGGCCGCCGCCGTCGTTACCATGTTCACGGGGTAGTCGCCGGGATCGCACGGGAGCGAAAACGGAGAAGAAATCGCGAAACGGGGCGAAAACGACGAAAAAACGGAAAAACGGGAAGTTACTGTGCGTTTCCGTACAGTGCGGTCCACGGGTCCAGGCGTGCACCCGGTGCACGCCTGCAGCATCGGGAGCACAAGACCCGGCGCACGAAATCGTGCGCCGGCCCGGCCCGTCCAGCGCGGTGCACGCGCTGGGCGTGCACCCGGTGCGCGATGCCGCGGTGGAATGCGTGAACCCGGCGCACGCCAGTGCCGTGCACGGCCCGGCCCGTTCCGCCTGGTGCACGCTTCCTGCGTGCACCCGGCGCGCGCTGCTCGGCCGCCGATGCGTAGACCCGGTCCACGCTCTGCTTCATGCACCATCCGACAGCCCGGAGTTCTTTTGCTCCGTTTGGGTCCGTTTTTCCACCGTTTTGAGCGCGGTTTTCGCCGTTGGGATCGTTATTTCAGTGGCTTTCATGTCATGGCCACTTGGGACCTACTTGGTCATTATTTTATTATAATGTTGGGTGCCGATTTCGCCGACGCTCCGCGCCTCGACGAAATTGTCGGGGGCGCGCCGTCGGGTCTTTCTCTCATCGTTTTCGTCGTCGGGGCTTCTCTGCTGGACCGCTGACGCCCCGAGTTGGCGACTAACTGAGAGATTGGGTTTTGTTAGATTCCGTTAGCGGTTTTGGGTTCCGGTTTTGGCGAACCGAACGGTGTTGGACTTTTCCGTCAAAAAGGGGTAAATTGGGTCTTTTGTTTTGGGATGTTTGTACACGTTTGTGACTATTATTGTCCGTGCGGACTTTTCTTAGGTCCAGGTGCGCAGCGGGGGAGCGCGAAGGATATAGGAGTTCCGTTTGCTCTCCAACAAGGTGGGTACGGTTGCGATGAGTGCAACCGGTGCTGTAAGTGCATCTATCGTCATTAAAAGTACTCTTTAATTTACCTAACAAAGTAGATGGATAGTTTAACCTTTCGATTAATGTTATTTATCTAATAATTGTGCGGCTGCGGTCGCGGTGCCCATTACACGCCAATCTTGGCAATCCGGTTTCGGATGCTGCACGTACACAGGCGGATTGGCCTCCGCATGGGTGTACTTTTCCGGAAGAGTGGTCTTTATGACCCGTGTGCCCCGCAAAGGTAACGGTGCAAGCGGGGACCTCTTCGCGCCAGCTGAGGTGTCGCACCAGCACCGCGAAAGAGGTAAGAGCATCAAAAAGGTGTTTGTGCACGAGGGGAGACTTCCGTCTCCCCGACAGGTGATCTGGGATTGGTGCCCAGGTTAAATTAATGTACAGGTGTCTAACGAAAGGTTACGGTGTATTCGGTGTATTCGTATGTTTCTCCCTCTTGATATTGTTACACATCTACTTTGTTTGTCACTGACTTTACCCACTCCGTGACAGGTATTCCTAGGTGCGTTAGCCGGGATGGCGGTGGGACTGCGTCGTGAGGATCGTAGTCGGACTCTTGGTTATCGTATTTATGACTCATTTCCTCCTTATGCTATTTTTAGTTTTGCTCGTGGATACTTTATTTGTGGACAAGTATTAGTTAGCACTGTGGATGTGGTGTATTTCCTTATGTTTTCATTCGCGGCATGGTTTCAAGAATAAACATTAGATTGCGAAAACGTTTTCTCAAACGAGGTGCCGAGTGGGCACGGTTTACAACTCTGGTTTTATCCTTTCCGAACGTTGATGCCGCTTTATAAACTTGCTTTAATTGATGGTGAATGTCTACAGTATGGTTGTTGGTTGGTGAATGATGCATGTATTATGTGATTGAACAATATGCTGTAAATGAGACGCCGTGCATATACAAAGGAGACTCTGTCCGTGGACAGAGTGAATTTGTGTATGTGGCGGTCTGGCACGCACCGGGGTTGAGGTTTATGTTACCTTATTTCAAAAAAAAAAAAAGATAGTCACGTTTTCCGCTTCAAATGACTCAAAAACCCCCGGGGGTGTGACAGCCCCTCTCCCGGGTAGAGACCCGTTCGGGACGTTTCTTCCGTAGGACGGGGTAACACTTGCGGGTGTTATCGGCAACCTTAGAAATCTTATCTTATGGTAGCAGGACTACCGGGCTGGGGGCCGTTGGATAAGAATTTCTGAGGGTTAACTTGAACTAAAGCACCAGAATTTAAAGAGTAAAGAAAAATAGAGTGGCCAAGGTGGCCGGGTTAGTTTAACCCTGTGTATAGCGGCATAGTGGCCGAGTTGGTGCTTAGCAGCCTGATATGGCTAGACAGAGTAGTGATGGATTCGTGAGTATACACAGATAGTGTAGTGGCCAGTATATGCATAGTAGCATTATGATATTGAGGATTTTAGTTTCCTAGCATTCTATTATTATTGCTTCCATTGGACCAAGTGGTGTAGGACACTTTTTCTCGGTGGTTGAACCCACTGGGAACTCAGTTGTAGTTCTCACACCCCTTGGGTGACCTCCCCACAGGTTCGGGTGTGGATACGGCGGTCGAGACGTTTCAGATGCAGACGGCGAGGTATCCGACAGGGGCAAGAGCCCAGCAGCATAGAGACCTAGATGGTCTAGCAGAGGTATCATTTTTATATATTTATTGAGTGAACTTTGTATGGTGAGGAAATTATGTAAGAGAATTGTAATAATTTAATTTGCAAGTTCAGAGATGTAAAAGTGTAATAATTTAATTCATGGTTCACTCTTGTATGCTTTCATTATCGCTTAAACTGTTTGTTTACAAAATGAAAGTTTAATTTTATAGTGATTTTTAGTACTCTGATATTGAGCTTCCGCATATACTTGTTGTGTTATTATGGATGTTACCGTTCTTTTCGGGTAGAAAAAGGTCTTACCCGATTGGCGGGTCTGTTGGCGTGCTCGAACCGTACAAATTGGCGGACTCGGGGCGTGACAATGTCGGAGAACCCTCTACGACTCAAGCTCACAACACTAACTACACAGCTGGGACCGCCGTCACTCCAAACGGCTCCCACAACAACACCCCACTCATAGGCGAGAAGAACCGACTGACGCGGCAAAGATCCAAAAATCCCGATAGACCGGTGCCTAGAACCCCAATCAAACAAGAACAGACTCTAGGCTCAGCCTATCGAAGTTCTCGATCCTTTACCGTTCAGGGATTCGGTCCCTCTCGGTTAAAGTGGGAAACTATCTCAACACATAAACTCACAAGATGGAGATGCTCCACAGCCAGATCCGCGAAGGGTCCGAAAACCCCGGGAGACCAATACCTACGGCCCCAAGAAAGAAATCAGCCCTTAGAACCCAGATCACTCGAATCATCTCGGGTGGATAAGTTTATAAGAAACAGTGACGTTTATTTCAGAAAACCATCTGATCTGAGAGAAATCCATCTTTTTAATGATTTTTAGTCTTTTTGGAAAATAATTTGAAAGCAAGTTTTATGTCCAAACCTCGAAGGGCTAATGCCCTCATCCTATCAAACAAGAACAGACTCAGGCGATCCTGCGAGGCTTGGAAGAAAACATTGGCTGACTAAAATCATGTGTTCGTCCAAAAAGGTTCTGGGTTCAAGGTCCTGCTAACACACGTGCACCACGATCACAACATGGTGGTGACGAGAAGAACAGCGAAAACTAAAAACCCGGGACCACCGTTTATCTGAAACGGTTTCCAAAACACCAACACTGGCCTAACCCAGCCACCAGACCCCACTCGGCCCTCAGGCCCGAGTGCAACACCTGTCCCACAACACCCTGACCACTCGGCCCACTACCCGGGCAAGAAACTCTAAGTCCAGAAGGATATGCAATGTGTGGGATGTCTAAAGCATAAAAGAACCTAGCCCAGATTAAGGTTCTTAATTGGTCTGGTTAAACACATACACATATGACGGGGGTGCTAGTCAAGTTCCAAGGAAACACTTACTAGCATGCAAATCCTATCATAAAAGAATTAGAAGGAAGTCCGTAGACTTGGAGAGAAAACCAACCCACCTCTGATCGCCACCAATTGCTCGTCGACACTTGCAATTGGGCTCAGCGGGATTACCTTGCCTCCACGTGGTCCGCACGCAAAACTAAGCACGATGCCGAAATCCGCACGCAGAACGGAGTCACAAGAACGCGCCCCCAACGGATGTCTCGAAGCAAGTCCGCGGCTCCACGCGGCGGAGAACACTCAATCGCCCTCGACAGAAGCTAAAAACTACACTGCAAGCTGCCAGGAATGAAGAAACCGCAGAATCAATCAAAATGGTCAAAAACTGAGCATCCGGCGGCGAAAAACAGCCTCCATCGGCGAAAAACAGCCACCGTCGGCGAAAAACAGTCTCCGTCGGCGAAAACAGCCACCGTCGGCGAAAAATAGCCTCCGTCAGCGAAAACAGCCACCGTCGGCGAAAAATAGCCTCCGTCAGCGAAAACAGCCTCCGTCGGCAAAAAACAGCGGCCGACGGCGGAAAACAGCGCGCGGCGGCGAAAAACAGCGCTCGACGCGAAAAAACAGCACGCGGCGGCGAAAAACGGCCTCCGTCGGCGAAAAGCTGCGCCCGACGGTGAAAAACAGCGCGCGGCGGCGAAAAACGGCCTCCGTCGGCGAAAAACTACGCCCGACGGCGAAAAACAGCGCGCGGCGGCGAAAAACGGCCTCCGTCGGCGAAAAAACTGCGCCCGACGGCGAAAAACAGCACGCGGCGGCAAAAAACGGCCTCCGTCGGCGAAAAAACTGCGCCCGACGGCGAAAAACAGCGCGCGGCACGCAAACCGAGGTGTCGCCACTGTCCCGAGACATGCCGAGCGACGAAAAACCCAGCCGCGCGACGAGGGAGGCCCCCCGCGCGGCGCCAAACCAAGCCGCGCAGCGCAGGGGCTGCTGTGCGGCGCTGGTGCGCGCCGCGCAGCGCCCCAGCGGCGCTGCGCGCGACGCTCAGCGGCACTGCGCGCGACGCCCAGCGGCGCTGCACGCGCCCGCGCGCAGCCCGCTGCGCGCGCGTGGCCGCTGCGCGCGGCCCGCAGCGCTGCGCGCAGCGTCGCGCGCCCGCGCAGGCCCGCGGCGCTGCGCGCGGCCCACGCGGCCCGCAGGGGTGCTCGCGGCCCGCGCGGCCCGCAGCGCTGCGCGCGCTTGCCGCGCGCACCCTGTGGTGCGCGCGGACCGCGCGCGCGCTTGCACGCGGCCAAGCAGCACCGCGCGCGCGGTCTGCTGCGCGCTGCGCTGCGCCAGGCGCAGCGCCCGCGCCTCCCCTGCGCGCCGCCCCTGCAGCAGGGTGCTGCAACCCTGCAGCACCCTGGCGGCTGCTGCGCTCGGCGCCATTGCGCGCCCGCGCAGCAGCCGCGCCGGCCGCGCGTGCGCCATTGCGCAAGCGCGCGGCTCCCACGGCGCGATAAATATTTAAAATAAATTAAATTCTTTTAATCAACAAAAATCAATTAAAAGCCTCAAAAGAGCTCCAATAAAAATCCTCAACAAAAACCAAAATCACCATTAAACCCAAAACTCAAATATCACATACCTCGTAGATGCTCGACGCGCGCCCACGAGCTCCACACCGCCACCAAGGGAAAGTCCTCAACCAAGATCACCTCAAAAACCCTCTTCTTCCTCTTCTTTTCCTTCTTCTCCTTCCTTTTCCTCTCTTTCTTCTTTCTCTGCTACACGCCCAAGCACAGAGGGTGGTAGGTGGAGGGGATAAGGCTTATATAAAGCTACAGGCTTAGCTTAATTAACTCCAAAATTTAATTAAGCTTAATTAAGCTAAGCAAGGGATTAATATATAAGGTAAAAATACCACTTACCTCAATCCAAAACCCACAACCCTCCACCTCTGACACCAAGCAAGAAGACCCCTTTAATTAGCAAATCTAATTAATTAAATAATAAAATATTCCAAAAAGCCCAACTCCAACTCACTTTTTGCCTTCGGGCCTCCGCGTCCGTCCGGAACCTCCCGAACTTCGCTGTAATCTGATAATATACCTGTTCCAAGTGTTCCCGAATTTTCTGTACTCCACTGTGAGATCGGTAAATTCCCAAATCCAATCCTTAATCGGCGCACTATGCCGGAAAAGTCCCAAATCGAGCTGGGACTTCTGCGTTGATCCAAATCAACCCAACATCAACAGTAAACACAAATGCAACATGCCCGAGGCAAACTCTCTGCTCCACGACATCATGTGCGGTCAGCGCGCCATCCGAAGACCCGGTACTCTACACAGTGACCCGCCACGTGTCACGTTGCGATTGGTCGGTGCAAGTCGTTGCACGTGCGCGGGGCGCGCGGAGCTTGAGGCGGCAGGACACGTGGCGCGATCACAACATTTTGGGCGCTATGCGGAGATGGCCCGCATGCGCACCGCATTTTTTTGGGCGCGCACAGTAACTTTCGGGCGCCCAGAAATTGCCCCTTGACCCGAATCACAAGTCTTCCTGATTTCAGCTATAAGTAGGCCATTGTGGGCTTCATTTGGGGACTTTCTGAGATCCGTTTTGGGAGCTATTTTCAATAGTGAGCTTCTTCTTTGAGTTTTCAACACTTCTTGGGGTTTTGGAGAAATTTTGGAGATCGTTTAATATTTTTCCTTGTCCGATCTCGCGAGTCGCGATGTTTCTTCGACATCGATCTTTTCCGTCGATAATTCGTCCGCAGGCTTCCCTGAGCTGAGTTCTTAGAGTTTTTTGCCAATTTTTGCGGCGGTGTTTCCACGATAGGTAGGCCTTCAATTTTGGTACATATCGCTCTGCTCCGTTTCGGGTTTTTATGGGAGTGCTTGCAGCATCTTTAGACCCCATTTTTCTGCAACACTTTTTTGGACAGAGCTGAGGTAATCTTGCAATTTCTTAGCCTACGGGTGGCGGAATTTGGTGTTTAAGGACTCGATCTCTATCTACGCTTCGCAAAGATCGCAGCCGTATTTTTTTTTTAGAATTTTTGGTGGGCATCTCGCAGGAGGTAATTCCCTGTTTTGCGGACAGATGTGCGATAAGGTTACTGTTTTGAATGATTTGAGCTTATCGCGATGCTCGGCTTATATCTCAGTGACCGGGGAGAGTTTTCTGTCAATTTTTAGTGTGTTGGAATCGTGGGAACATGAGGATTGCGCATGTTAAATTTCATCTCTTTTGGACTCCGGATCAATGTGCGCATTCAGGTGTTTTGGAATTCTTCCAAACTTTATGGAATGCCTTCTAATTCTGTTGAAAGCATATTTAACATGTCTAGTTAGCTGTTTTCATAGCTAGTGGAATCTGATAGTTACCTAGAAAATTACAGAATGACAGACCTGAACCCCAATTATCATTAGTATGATCTTGAGACTATTTGACACTAGATTGCATGATTAGTTGACATCTGGACTGTATCTAAACTGTTTTAAAAATCGTTGAACCCGTTTTAATGAAAAACTAGCTTTAAAAATAGTTTTTAAACATTGAGTTCGCCCAAAGGGCTTGGATAGGTTCATGATGCACGTACCCTCACGCCTGGGGGCCGAGGGGATTTTTTATTGACTCAGTGGATGGGTTTCCTAGTGTCTTGGGGGTTTGTGTGCATTATCAGATTGAGTCGTGGAGAGTTCTCCCACATGATTATAGGATGTTGGCATTCGAGTTTCCAATCTGTTTGATCATGGATTATAGCCTGCAGATGTCGCTTATTGAGCCAGATGAGACACGCTTATTACTTGGTGGGGTCGCTCCCCTCGAGTTGTCGCTCTGGATGCGATGGTGACGATTATGATGCGCTTGATGAGGCTACTTTGCGTGATACTATGATAGTCCGATTGGACACCCTATGTTGATACACTAGGGAGACGCAGGCTTGACTGGACCAGATTTGGCAGTCAGAGAGATTGGGTCGATGTGAGCACCTCGTGAGCAAGTGGATGCATTGCATGTTCATAGTTGAGTATTTTCCTTTGAGCATGATACTTGAGGCATAGTAGCGGTAACTTTCATATCAGCTTTCATATTTCAGATTACCTATCTTATTGCCTCCAATAGACTTAGTGGGCATACCGTGGATATTGGTGACGGTACCCACTAAGAACTACGTGTTGGTGTAGTTCTCACACCCGTTGTGGTGACAGATTTTCTAGAGGTAGCTGTTCCGGCTCCGGTTAGAGCGGAGGCAGCAGATCGAGGTAAAGGCGTGGCCGAGTAGCTCCCTACTAGCTTTCTTTTGAGAGTCAGAGGTAGATGTACCATGTATATGAGATTTATTTTATACTGGACAGTCAGAGAGATATGATGTATTATATTTTAGTTGTGTGATGACTATGTATTTTGGATATGTTTCTTCATATGTCTAGTGTTGGGATTCTGTAGCTACTTATTTTGTTTTTATAGCTCTGATACATGTTTAGCTATAGATTTGATTTGCAGGTTAGACGCTTCGTCTGTGCGGAGTTTTCCGTACAGATGGCGGATCTGTCGGCGAGCCCGGGTCGCAGTTCCGACCCCGGGGTGTGACATCAACTCCGGTGGGAAAACATCCGGGAACTCGTGAACAATAGGAATATCCCCGAGTCTCGGAGCCGCCGTAGGCCCCTTAACCACACTAGCCAAAAAGGCTACGCATCCTCTGCGATTCATTAAGGACTTAGAAACCCTAGGCTTGTGGTTGGACAGTAGAATGACTGATGTGAGATACGTGACTTTAGCGAGAGTCCTGACTGAGTTGTACTTCCCCTAGGGGATTGGGGTGAGAGATTTTGCATGTTTATTCTCTAAAGTGGTTATGTTGGCTGCAGACAACATAATGCTTTAGAATGAGTAACATGTTCTAGACTTTCGCTTGATTGGGTCGTGAGATTTTGGTGTCCTGACATTTGGTTTTGTTGCAGTTGTCTACGATGCCTTCGAGACGTCGTGCAGCGACGAGGGCACATCCTGCATCAGATGAGGAGCCCGAGCAGCGGGAGGCCGAGCAGACAGAGCAGAGTGAGGTCCGGGAGTTACGGGCCCAGGTAGCACAGATGTCAGAGGCGATGCGGCACCAGGAGGAGAATATGAAGCGCCAGGAGGAGAATATGGAGCGCATGATATGCATGCTTGAGCAGAGATCATCCCCTGCAGCACCTCCAGGTGTACCTCCTGCCGCGACATCGTCGCCTTCAATTCCCTATAATCCACGCAGAGCCTAAGTGAACCATCATTCTTTTTCTTTACGAATAGCACCGTGTTACGGAATTTGAGTTGGCGTATTTCGTGAATGTAATATGTCTTGAAGATTGAAGATGAAGAAACTTCGGATCGTATACCTCAATCTCAAGAAAGAAGAATTCAAAAGGATCAGGTACGTTTAACTAAAGAATTTTGATGATCCGAATACTTCTTATAGTGTAGAAACACCTGGAAGAGGTTTTAATTGCTTAACATCAAAAACTGGACATGGGACATGTTCAGGATCCGGATCAGGCTTGCAATCCGGATCCCGAAAGGTGTGTTGTTCATACACTGCTTCAATCCGGATCACAGCTTCTGCAATCCGGATCCCGAACATGGTATTTTGCAAAATGTATGAACGATCCGGATCGGGGACTACGATCCGGATCCCGAACAGCAATTTTCTGGAAACCGTATTTCATGCTTCTGCAATCCGGATCGCCAAATCCAATCCGGATCGCCGTCGGGATTTCTTTCCAGAAAAGTTTGTTTTTGATCCGAATATTCTTCCTAGGGTTTCTAACCTATAAATAGCCCTTCCTTTTCATTTCTAGGGCATCCGCAATAGATCGGCTGATTAAGAAAAGATAGCCGAAAAGAAAAATCCACATATATAGAGAAGAACGGAAATCATTAGATCTATTCAATGGTTCTTCATCTATATTGATTGATTTGATTCTAGGTTTTCCATACTCACATTTTGAGTAGAATCAAATCAATGAATACTTAGATGGTATTTCCGATCTATCTTTAATCTAAGTATTCGGCGGATCATCACCACCCAAACAAACAACGATTTATCCCAAAATCGGCGCGTGGACTCGCGTGGCCTTGTGGATTCAAGGTGTTATCGCTCTCGTGGATTCGGAGCGAGGTGCGTTCGTGGATTCGAAGCGTGCCATTGGGTGAAGACCGTGGATTCGGTTGGACGTCGTGGACTCGACGTTGGACGCTGTGGATTCAGCGTTGGGCGCGGATCGTGGATTCGAGAAGCGTCGTGGAGCGAGCGGAGAAGATCTACTAGGAGCGTATGGTAAGAGGTTGAGTCGTCAGTGAGTACGCTATATCACCTTGTACGTGTGTTAATTCTAGTGGATTTCGCCGTGTTATCGGTCCCGTGGTTTTTTACTCCGGTTTGGAGTTTTTCCACGTAAAAATCTTGCGTGTTCTTTTATTTTTCCGCATTGGGTTTATTTGCGCAATGATTTTTTGAGTGTTTATTGTTTACACCTATTCACCCCCCTCTAGGTGTTTTTTCCCCTATTTAGATCCTTATTAACCTAAACCCAACAAGTGGTATCAGAGCGGGAATAGGGTTGTAAACAATGGTTGAAGGTGGAAACATCAATCGACCCCCTTTCTTTGATGGAACTAATTATGCGTACTGGAAAGTACGGATGAAAGCTTTCTTAATTTCCATCGACGAAAGGGTGTGGCAATCAATTGAATTAGGATGGTCTAATCCAACTGAAATTTTAGATGATGTTCGCACCTTAAAACCTAGGTCGAAATGGACCAAGGAAGAGATAGACTTATCTTCTTACAATGGCAAAGGGATTAATGCTCTATTTAATGCTTTGTCACAAACTGAGTTCTCTCGCGTCTCGGCATGTGAGACTGCGAAAGAAATCTGGGATGTTCTTCAAGTTACGCATGAGGGAACTAACTTAGTGAAGATTCAGAAACTGCAAATGCTCACGAGCAAGTTTGACTCTATCTCTATGGCAGAGAATGAATCCTTCACTGACTATTACACACGATTGCAAGATATCGTGAACTCATGTGCTAACTTGGGAGAGAAGATTCCAGAATTTAAAGTTGTAAGAAAAATTCTAAGAACTCTTCCTGAACGATTTCGCCCGAAGGTCGCAGCCATTGAAACAATTAAACACCCGGACGAAATGCGTGTAGAAGAATTAGTAGGTGCTTTACAAACTTATGAAATGACTTTTCCTACTAACTATTCTTCTGGAAAGGCATCCTCTTCTAAGTCTTCAGGTTACGCATTGAAATCAACTAAAGAAGAAGACGCGGATTCATCCTCCTCGGACGACGACGAGAATCTTTCTATGGAGGACTTTGAGAAGCAGCTCGCTCTCTTGACAAGGAAGTTTCGCCGCAACTTTCGAAGGGGAAATTCAAGCAAACCTCAATCCTTCGGAAAGTCGAAGAAAGGCAAGGGTCCTTCAATCACAAGTCAAGAAAGCAAGAGAACTTCTCAAAGGATAAGAAAAGTTCTGAGGGACAAGTTCAGTGTTTCAAATGTCGAGGCTACGGCCACATTGCAACGGAATGTCCCAACAAGAATCCGGCTAAGAAGAAAGCGATGCAAGTAGTTACTTGGGATGACAACTCCACGTCAAATGAGTCATCGTCAAGTGATGAAGAAGACAACGCGACAGCTTTCCACGCGTCCACCACATCTTCACCCTTCATGTGCTTAATGGCAAGTACATCCGACTCACTGTCCAACTCCACTGTTGAAAAGATTGCAACGGACGATGAATCAGATGATTCGGAAGGTGAAGATTTTGTTTTAGCCTACCATAAGCTTTTGAGGGATTCAAAGAAACTGGCTAAGCAAAACAAGGGGTTGAAAGAGAGATTACAGGATCTTGAAGATGAAGTAAAAAGGGTAACCTCTATCTCAACCGATCTTGAAGTGGAAAGGGACAATCTGATTAAGACAAATGTTTCCCTTCAAGAGTCCAATGAGCAACTCGAGAAGAATTATATGGATATGGTGAACAAAGCGAATTACTTCTTGAAGCTCAACGGCGAGGCTCGACAGGAAAAATTGGAAATGACGGAGACCATACGCCAACTAAAGGATGACTTAAAGAGATTTTCTTCTGGAAGGAGTAAGTTGGACAGACTTCTTGGTCTCGGTCAAAGAAATAAGTTCGGCCTCGGATACACTCAAACTGGAGACATTCCAAGTTCGAGTGGTACAGTATTTGTGCCTCAGTCGGTATCTCCTCCTCCGACACCGGTGTTCACGACAAGCAACGACAACGAACCTACTACATCTTCCTCGGAATCGACAAGAACCAAGGTATGTTTTCGTTGTGGCATTTCAGGGCACATAAGAAGAAATTGCAAGACGGAAGCCAAACGCACACCTCAAGCACATCTTGCAATGACTACCAAAAGGGCTATTCCTCGGAAAACAAGTTCAATTCATTCAAAGGAAAAGAGCCTTGGTAGCACATCTCTCAAGACGACATCATCAAGGAGCAGCAATTCTTCAAGCAAGACGCTCTCACCTAGGAAATCAACTTCACGACCATTACCGACGCACTTCAAAAAGGTTTGGGTGCGCAAAGGTGAGATCTTTCCCTGTCTTGCTACCAATGTTTCTTTGCATGCATATGATAGTTCGTCTTGGTACCTGGATAGCGGGTGTTCCCGTCATATGACCGGCGATAAAAACTGTTTTCAAACATTTGAGAAAAACTCCGGAGGACTTGTTGTTTTCGGAGATGGTCGGTCTTCCAAAATTGTTGGAAAGGGAACGGTAGCTATTCCAGATGGCCCGGTTCTAGATAATGTGTTATTTGTTCATGGCCTTAAGACTAACCTCATAAGCATAAGTCAACTGTGTGATAGTGGTTATTCAGTTAATTTTTCATCTGATAAATGCACTGTAACTGACATGAACCATGCTTTCTTTTTAAAGGGGGTTAGATCAGAAAACAACTGTTATGTAGTTCCTTCTAAGATTTCTGAAAAATGTAACCTAGCATCTTTGAAAAATGAAACACTTTGGCATGAAAGGCTAGGTCACATAAACTTTAAGGAACTTGCTAGAATTTCAAATAAAGATGTGGTCAAGGGGGTTCCAAAACTTTCTTTTGAACAAAACCTTGTGTGTGGCGGTTGCCAAAAGGGAAAACAGTCTAGGACTGCACACAAGAACTTGAACCACATAGGTACAAAACGGCCTTTGGAACTGTTGCATATGGACTTAATGGGGCCAACTCGTCAACCATCTCTGGGAGGTAAATGGTATATTTTCTTGTTGGTTGATGACTTTTCTAGATATACTTGGGTAGCCTTCTTAAAAGAAAAAGCTGATACCTTTGATTCTTTTCTCGAAATCTGCAATCGTATTATGATAGAAAAGAATGATAGGATTACTCGAGTTAGGAGTGATAGAGGTGGGGAATTCATAAATTCCAAATTCATTGATTTTTGCACTTCTAATGGCATTAAACATGAATTCTCCGCACCTTACACACCTCAACAAAATGGTGTAGTCGAGCGCAAAAACAGGGTCGTACAGGAAATGGCACGTGTTATGCTTCACAGCCGGAACTTACCTTTTTATTTTTGGGCTGAAGCGGTGAACACTGCTGTTTATGTTATCAATCGCGTGTATTTGCGCCCGGGGACTTTGAATACACCATATGAACTTTGGTTTTGTAGAAAACCTAACATCAAATATTTTCGCATCTTTGGGAGTCGGTGTTTTATTTTACGTGATCGTGAGAATCTTGGAAAATTTGACTCTCGAAGTGACGAAGGGATTTTCTTAGGTTATTCTACAAACAGCAGAGCATATCGAGTTTTTAACTTAGAATCTAAGACGATCGTAGAATCGATAAATGTTAAGGTAGATGAAGCTTTTCATTTTGAATCTGAAAAATCTACCCTCGATATCTCTCTTGATGATGATACACCTGCTAATGCATCTTCTTCTAACAATTCTTTCGATAATAATGTTGATGCATCTAACGGTTCTTCAAGCTTATCTGATGTGCAGGAATCATCTCGTGTACCTCCGCCTACTCCTCTACCTCAAACGTTACGCATCTCCAAGGATCACCCTGAATCGAACATAATTGGAGATCCACAAGAAGGAGTTAGAACACGGAGACAATTGGTTTGCGGATTTGCATGCTATGTATCTCAAATCGAACCAAAGAATGTTGATGAAGCTCTCCAAGATGATTATTGGATTAAAGCAATGCAGGAAGAGCTCCATCAATTCGAGCGAAACAAAGTCTGGGAACTGACGAAGCCTCCGAAGCAACACAATGTGATAGGTACCAAATGGATCTTCAAGAACAAGAAAAACGAAGAAGGTACTATCATCAGGAACAAAGCAAGGTTAGTTGCTCAAGGCTATTCTCAAGTAGAAGGTATAGACTTTGATGAAACTTTCGCCCCTGTAGCTAGACTCGAGTCCATTCGTATATTGTTTGCGATCGCTTGTCATTTTAAAATCAGATTATTTCAAATGGACGTTAAGAGCGCCTTTTTAAATGGATTTTTAAATGAGGAAGTTTATGTAGCTCAACCGAAAGGTTTTGTGGATCATAAACTACCTAACCATGTTTTTCGTCTGAAAAAGGCTCTTTACGGTCTGAAACAAGCACCGCGAGCATGGTACGAAAGGTTGACAAAGCACCTTTTGGAAAAGGGCTACACTCGAGGGGGAGCTGACAGGACTCTCTTTGTGAAGCATTATCAAAACAATTTCATAGTTGCTCAAATCTATGTCGATGACATTGTTTTTGGAGCAACGAGAGATAATGATGCTTCTAAATTCGCGGAGACCATGGAAAGCGAATTTGAGATGTCCATGATGGGCGAATTGAATTATTTTCTTGGATTACAAGTTAAACAAAACGATGAAGGAATTCACTTGTGTCAATCCAAGTATGCACTGGAGTTGGTCAAAAAGTTTGATCTTGAAAATTCTAAGGATTTTCCGACTCCAATGGGAACTAGCCATAAGGGACTTGGAAGTGAATCACAAAGTGAGAATGTAGACGAGAAACTGTATCGCAGTATGATTGGAAGTCTACTATATCTCACGGCTAGTCGCCCGGATATATCCTTCAGTGTTGGGATTTGTGCGAGATATCAATCAGCACCGAAGGAGGTTCACCTGAAAGCGGTGAAACGGATCATCCGGTATATCAAAGGTACAATCAATTTCGGAATTTGGTATCCTATGGGAACGACTTTGGATATTGTTGGATACTCAGATGCCGATTGGGCTGGATCGGTGGATGACCGGAAAAGCACGAGTGGTGCATGCTTCTATCTTGGCCACTGCCTTGTTGCATGGCACAGTAAAAAGCAGAACTGCATAGCACTCTCGACTGCCGAAGCGGAGTACATTTCTGCAGGAAGTTGTTCAACCCAATTGATTTGGATGAAAAGCGTGTTGAGCGATTTCCGGATTTCAACATCTTCGGTAACCATTTTATGTGACAACACTAGTGCTATTAACATTTCTAAAAACCCTGTGTTGCACTCTAGAACAAAACATATTGAACTTAGATATCATTTTCTTAGAGAGCTAGTTGAATCAAACATTCTTCAACTGTCATATATTTCAACTGAGGATCAATTAGCCGACATCTTAACAAAACCTTTGGATCAAAAACGTTTTATTCACTTGCGTAAAGCAATTGGCATGCTTTCCTTGAAATAAACTCTTTTGAAACCTTTGCTTAGATTAGGTTTTGTTTTTGTTCTTTTTTTGTTTTGTTCTTTATCTATGTTCTGTACATAGCACATTAATTGAGCATAAATCATAATTGACTTTAATTGCATCCTTTTATGCATTTAGAAATTTATTATGCTTTTGATGTCATAATATTTCAATGTTGCAATGATCATTTACGTTAATTAAACCATCTTTTAAGTGATCAAAGTCAATTTCTCTCTCAATGATCTCTTGGTATAGTCATTATCATATTTGATTGCTTAGTCGAGTATGAATTCGAGATCAATGGTTTGGTTGAATACCTTATATATTAAATAATTGATAGCCAATTGAGGGGGAGTCAATGAAATGTGAAATGCTCAAAAGATGTGGAAAGAGTTACATCCCAATGAGGAGTGTGAAAACTACCACCACATGGAGGAAATGAAAGAAAAAGATACTCCATGAATGAAAAGCAAATTTTTGTTTTGAAAATGTTGATGAAATTCATATTGAAATACTTGACTCAGTCGTATTTCATGGTTGGTATAAGGTGGGATTTTTAATAAAAGATGCTCAAAGAGCCACTCCTTCAACAGATTGTCTAGATATATTATCTAACTTATCTGGGATTTCAAACATCTATTGATCTTGGTATTTCATTTTCTTTACCAAAATTGATGATTTGATAAAGGCATTACACATAAGATCAGGATAGATGTAATTGAAGTTGTTCAACTTTAAGTGTTTTAACTTTCGTAAATTTTCGTTTCATTTTTGGATATTTTTGATAGATTTTGCATAATCTATTTCTTGTTGTATGAAACGATGTCATTTGTTTAAAGTTGACATGGTAAAGTGCTTACATACTTTTTCTGGATTTTATTGAATTTTTCTAAATTTTTCTGAAGAAAAAGGTGTAGCCGATCCGGATCGGGCAAGTGATCCGGATCCCGAACGCAGGATTTTTCCTGCGGGTAGCCGATCCGGATCACATTCTCGATCCGATCCGGATCACGGCTAGGGTTTTTATAAAAACAACAGATTCTTGATTTCTTTTACCCTAATCTTTTGTTCTCAAATCTCTAGAGCTTCTCTCTCTAGATTTCTTGCTTTTGGAGCTTCAAAACTCAAAGTTCTTCGGATTCAAGTAAGTTTTATTGATCAAAACTCAGTTTTTATGGTTTTTCATCAAACGTGAGTAAAATCATGGATTTTTTCGTTTGTGAATGGTTTTTGATCAAATTTCTTTTGAAATAAGAACTCTGGGTCAATTAGTTTTGCTTTTATGCTGGGATTTCTCTGATTAACGAGTTTTTAGGCTTCGATTTCTAAAAATTCGGTTTTAGGGCATAAAAGAGGAATTTTTGTAAATCATGGAATTGATCTATTTTTAAAATTCTTTTTGGAAAACTAATTTGATTCTTGGCTTCTCTACATGATTATGATTGTCTAGGTACAATGTTTTCAAATTTTTCAAAATTGACGATTTTTCATATGTTCTTGAGTTGGTTTCACAGGACACTTTCTTAAACTCAAAGCACTAGACGCAATGGCATTCTCCTGGTTAATTCTGCTACTGGTTACAATGGTGCTCACAGAGCAACTAATAAGTTGAAAAGAGCCAAGAAACTCCAAAGAAAAGGAGAAGTCGATGTCATAAGTGACACTGAACTTGAAGAGAATGAGAATGAGATTCATTGGGACATGATAACAGATGATGAAGATGATGAGGTATTGCCGACTAACTCAACACGAAAAGGAAAAGCTCCCTTGGACACTGGGAAAGCTCCTATGCCTGCCCCAACTATCTCTATAAAACGTAAGCGACTTGCTCGACGTTTTGGACTGAGACAGGAGACCAAGGTTGACCCACCAATAGCTCCTGACTCTCCGCCACGTGTTGAAGAAGTATTTGTTAACAGTGACCGTCTTAGAGCGTTTGCACATCGCGAATGCATTGGCGAAAGGCATGTGAACATTGAGGCTCTACAAGGTCACTCCCCTGAATTTGGTACTTTGATTGAACAAGCAAATCTCATTCAAGTATGTCGCTTCCCAGAAACTCTCGGTTACTGCCTGCACCAGGTGAGGACCTTCTATACCAATGCACGGCATCTTCGCGAATTTGAAAACGGTCCTATGGAGTTCTACACGAATATCCAAGGCACGAGATTCAAAATCACTCCACAGTTGATTGGCGAGGTTTTGGAATGGAAGCCAGCAAGAAAGGAGTCCACTACCTGAAAGGGATAAATTTGACAAATACTTTATGGCGAAAAGTTATCGAAGGAATTTGTCTCGAGGGAACACAGTCAACCGAAAAATCAGTTCGATCTAAAGAACTTCGTCTTGAATATCGCTTCTTAAACTTCATCACGTGTTACAATATACTTCCAAACATGCAGACGAAGGTTGTGAGATGGGAACGATTGTTGTTCTTATATCTCATCGGACATCCATCAGAGGCAACGGCATTGAATATCAACATCCCGTACATCATCTGGAATAGAATGGCACGATATGTTGAGCATCCTCACCCCAGTGAAAGAATTCCTTTTCCACTGATTATAATGAGGATTTTAAAGAAATTTCAAGTTGACATCACTTCTACAACCTATCATCAATGTCTGAACATGATAGATGAGTCAACAATTGTCAAATCCCTTCACAAGTTGCCACATGTCACTCAAGCTTCTGCATCTGGGAAGAAGCCTGACCCAAGCACGGCTGCATCACCATCTCATCAAGCACCTGGCACAGATGATGAAGCATCATTGAATTCGATTTTCAAGTTACAACAACGGCTGTCTATCCAGCAGGAACAAATTTTGAAAGAACAACAGCGGATTACCAATGAGCTAGAAATATCACAGCAGCTCACATCACCATCACGAAGAAGATAAATTCAATGGACAAGCGGATGCGAAAGATAATGTCCAAGATTGGTTGCACAGATTCTGAAGATTCAGATTCTGAAAACTGACCTTTTCTTTTTGTGCAGGATTATTTTTTAACGATTCTTTTAGTTTAGTTTTCAGTTTGTGCATACTATTAGGACTTTATGTTTTTTTACTCTCCTTACATATTGTAGCTCATGCTACGTTTTGGCTTTGTTTTGTGACAAAAAGGGGGAGAGAGTTTGAGAGAGAGAGTTAGAGTTAACAATGAACTTTGAACAATGATTGTGAATATCAATGATAATCAAGGTAAGTATGACCTCAACTCAACTTTGGTTTTTCTTTTGTGATTTGTGACATGCTTCTATACTAACTATTCGACTAACTATTTGGGCATGTAATATGACTAACAAGTTGATGTTGGACTAACATACTTTGACATTTGGTTTTTGACTGCTTAGAAGATATGTTGGTTTTAACTATGATTTTCTTACATATCTGAATTTTTCAAATGTCATGATGAGAATAAACTCTATCTCTGTATTTGGTTTTGTATGTTTCAATTCTTGAGGTATCTAACGATTTTGTTTGTCAAGAATGTTTTCTGTGTGCAGAGATTACAGATGTCTAAGTCTAGAGTCTGTTTTAGGAGTTTATCTCATGTTTTTAATTTCTGGAACTCTTTTGTAAATTTTTGTTGTATGGTGATAGCAACAAAAATATCTTTTTGAATTTTCTTTTGTGGATTTGTGTTTTGTCACGAAACCGCCAAAGGGGGAGATTGTTACGGAATTTGAGTTGGCGTATTTCGTGAATGTATTAAGTCTTGAAGATTGAAGATGAAGAAACTTTGGATCGTATACCTCAATCTCAAGAAAGAAGAATTCAAAAGGATCAGGTACGTTTAACTAAAGAATTTTGATGATCCGAATACTTCTTATAGTGTAGAAACACCTGGAAGAGGTTTTAATTGCTTAACATCAAAAACTGGACATGGGACATGTTCAGGATCCGGATCGTGGCTTGCAATCCGGATCCCGAAAGGTGTGTTGTTCATACACTGCTTCAATCCGGATCACAGCTTCTGCAATCCGGATCCCGAACATGGTATTTTGCAAAATGTATGAACGATCCGGATCGGGGACTACGATCCGGATCCCGAACAGCAATTTTTCTGGAAACCGTCTTTCTTGCTTCTGCAATCCGGATCGCCAAATCCAATCCGGATCGCCGTCGGTAAAACTTTCCAGAAAAGTTTGTTTTTGATCCGAATATTCTTCCTAGGGTTTCTAACCTATAAATAGCCCTTCTTTTCATTTCTAGGGCATCCGCAATAGATCGGCTGATTAAGAAAAGATAGCCGAAAAGAAAAATCCACATATATAGAGAAGAACGGAAATCAATAGATCTATTCTATGTTTCTTCATCTATATTGATTGATTTGATTCTAGGTTTTCCATACTCACATTTTGAGTAGAATCAAATCAATGAATACTTAGATGGTATTTCCGATCTATCTTTAATCTAAGTATTCGGCGGATCATCACCACCCAAACAAACAACGATTTACCCAAAATCGGCGCGTGGACTCGCGTGGCCTTGTGGATTCAAGGTGTTATCGCTCTCGTGGATTCGGAGCGAGGTGCGTTCGTGGATTCGAAGCGTGCCATTGGGTGAAGACCGTGGATTCGGTTGGACGTCGTGGACTCGACGTTGGACGCTGTGGATTCAGCGTTGGGCGCGGATCGTGGATTCGAGAAGCGTCGTGGAGCGAGCGGAGAAGATCTACTAGGAGCGTATGGTAAGAGGTTGAGTCGTCAGTGAGTACGCTATATCACCTTGTACGTGTGTTAATTCTAGTGGATTTCGCCGTGTTATCGGTCCCGTGGTTTTTTTACTCCGGTTTGGAGTTTTTCCACGTAAAAATCTTGCGTGTTATTTTATTTTTCCGCATTGGGTTTATTTGCGCAATGATTTTTGAGTGTTTATTGTTTACACCTATTCACCCCCCTCTAGGTGTTTTTTCCCCTATTTAGATCCTTATTAACCTAAACCCAACACACCGGTGCTCCCAAAGGCGACACACTCGGTCTGACAAAACCTTTCTCCATCAAATCCTGGAGTTGCGCCTTTAACTCTCGCAGCTCTGCCGGTGCCATCCGGTAGGGGGCCTTAGAGATTGGTGCAGCTTTCGGAACTACGTCAATCATAAACTCAATCTCCCTATCCGACAGCATGCTCGTCAACTGTGATTATCCGGATCTCCGCGGTGGATTTTGACTGCGATCAGTGGCTTATGGAGGCGTAGGTTGTGTGATGGTGATGGCTGCGCGCGAATCGAACCTCAGAAATCAAGCCGGCGCGAAAATTGGATCAAGTTTGCCTATCCGGTTGCCATCGTCAAATTTTGGAAAAGGATTTTGGCAAAATGGACATCGGATTTGGATTCAGCGTGCGAAAACGATGAAAATCCGCTATTTACTTGTGACACCCCCGAAATTTGGATTAGTCCTATATATAAATGATATAATAGGACTAAATCTCTTAACCCGGCTATAGCATTTTGGATGGTAGCAAAATCCAAGAGGTTATGAGAGTTAAGCGTGCTAGAGCCAGAGTAGTTCTAGGATGGGTGACCCTCTGGGAAGTGGGGCGTCATAGTTGGTATCAGAGCCATTCACCAGTCGAAAATGTGAGATGAGTCTCGGCTGAGCCAGGGTTATATAGCGGGTAGAGCGAGGCTCCCCGGCTAATGACCGTTGTGGGTGGAGTGCAGCTCCCCACAAGGTCGGATAAGGCTAGCGAGACGAGTCTCACATTGCCTGGTGCTTGTGAGTGTGCTTGAGCCTGACGTGGACGTCAGGGCTTAAAGGGGGGAAGAATGTGACACCCCCGGAATTTGGATTAGTCCTATATATAAATGATATAATAGGACTAAATCTCTTAACCCGGCTATAGCATTTTGGATGGTAGCAAGATCCAAGTGGTTATGAGAGTTAAGCGTGCTAGAGCTAGAGTAGTTCTAGGATGGGTGACCTCCTGGGAAGTGGGGCGTCACATTACTTATATTTTTCGGAGACCGAACGCCCGAAAATGAATTTTAGGGCTTGGGTTACTGTTCTGGCCGGCCGGGCGGCGGCGGAGCGCAGCTGTGCAGTCGCGGGCAGGCACTGGCAGGCGTGGGAGCGGCCGCCCAAAAGTAAAAGTACAACAGTCTGAGTAAAATGGGTACACCAACAGTCCAGCTAACTCTCTCATCCTGCCAGAAGATCTATCTACTCAGCCGTCCTCTGTCCTCGACCCGCCGCTGAAAGCCCAGCAGCTCCCGCAGAAGACACTGCAAAACAAATAAGAAGAAAAAGAGGAAAAGAAAAATAGGGGTGAGAACTACTAGTAAACCAGTAGCCTCCCCTAGTGGGTAAATCCTCAGACTCCGACGCACCCACTAGGTCTACCAGAGGCAAAAAGGGGAAGAAGAGTGGTAAGCAATAAAACTGGTGAAAAAAAAAACTACCACTACTATGCCTCTAAATGCATCTACTATGCCTCTAAATGCATCAGTAACCAAAACCGTCCCGGTAACCCAATCTAACCACCAGTAAAAACTGGTACTGCCTGCTACCGCCCTCATCATCGGGCATATAAAGCAGCGCCGATGTGATGGCAAAACTCCTGCTGCCTCCCTCATCATCGGGCAAGTAAGCCGCGCCGATGTGATAGCAAAAACTCAGTAACTGTCTGACCCCCACGCTCCGGAGGGGAACTCGAGGGGAGCTACCCACACGAGGAAAGTAACCATATCACAAGTATCATAAAAGCAGGACTGGATCACTACAATGCCTAAGTGGAACAAATCCCTCCACTAAAGAAACCCCGATCCCCAATCTGATGCATAAGTGAACATCCAGTCAATCGCCCAATATCCGCGATTGCCGCAATACCCCACAATCTATAATCAAGTCCAATAACCGACATCCGGTCAACCGCCCAATATCCGCGGTTGCCACAATACCCTGCCATCCATAATCATGTCCCACTACCGACATCCGGTCAACTGCCCAATATCCGCGGTCGCCGCAATACCCCAGAATCCATAATCCAGGCCCCGGCTACACTATCCCAAACCCCTGCTCAAACCCGAGCAACAAGAACCACCTGACTAACGAATAAGGAGAAAAGAAGCAAACATGGTTTCTCCTAAGTCAAGTTCCAATATGATAGTATAGCAATAAAAGATGGCCTAACTAAATGTCCATACAAGCATGCAAGTGTTCTCTTTTGGAAAGAAAAGTAAAGAGTAGCAATAATCATAAATCTCACATAAACCGCTACTCACCCTCACATATACTATCCACCTATGAATGTCCAAAAACATCCCCAAGTGGTACCCACCATCAAGGTAAATCATTTATCCTAATTAATATTCAATTTCCACATGCAAGGTTAAACGCTAACAAAGCAAACCATAATTCCACACAAGCATGCATAATCCCAACCACAAACATGATTAATCATTAAATCTATTCTAGGGATCTTTCTAATATTCCTAGTGAGCTTGCCAAAGTAGAGGAATATAACAACCACCCACCTCGATCGCAGAGCATGTGAAGCAAAACCCAAATACGCCCTCACTCCAGGTAAACACGGCACACTGCATGGTAACCCAAACGGCATCCAATTAATCCAAGAATGCACAATAAACCGCTGTCCAAACAACCAGTCCCGAAAATGGCTAAATTTCACCAGCGAGATGATCTCGGAAAAATCCGGAAAAATAACCGTTATGATCCTCGCGTCGAGTAGATGCAAAACGAGTACTCGCACGCCCAATTCCGACACATGTAGGTCAAGATACAAAATAAACACCGCGGTACTCGCGAAACTCCCAAAAACACAAGTCTGTAATAATCCGCCCAGAAAAGTAGGATTTTCACCTTCGAGACAAGCTCCAAAAATCACAAAAAAATCACGACAATGTTCCTTGCAATGCGTAGATGAAAATCAAGTGCTTGCACTCCTCATTCCGATGCTTGTGGGCTGAGATATCCCACAATTACTCCCATGCTGTCCAAAACTCCGCCCTAGAAAATAGGGTCACAAAAGGTCCAAAAAAACTCAAGAAAACCTCGGAATGGGAAGAAAAAGTAGATACGGGAATCGTAGCCCTACCTGTCGTGGAAACACCGGCGTAAGAATCGTCCAAAAATTCCTTCGGGGTAGCCCAGGGGAGTCCGCGTACTGAAACACGACGAAAAAGGCTGCCGGGAGAGAAGCGTCGAAGCGCGCCGAAAAACCGAAAATGTCGATGTAGCAATCTCCAAAAATCCTAGAACTCCATCAAAGGGTGGAGGAGAGGGAGAGGTAGAACTTCACTGTAGAAAGCCCCGAGAGAAAACCCCAGAAAAATGAGAAAAGGAGGCTAGAAGGGGCATATTTATAGGCCCAACTTGAAAAAGAACCCAAATCCGGTTTTGGGTCAATTCGGGCCCAACAATTCGGGCGCTCGAATCCTTCGGGCGCACCAAACGCGCCCCGCCGCCTCGTCCGACTAGCGCCCGGATCCACCCGCGCTTGACGCATGTCCCGAACACGGGACAGTGCGTACAAGCGCGCCCAGGCGCTGCCGCGTGGCCGCGCCAGTCAACGCGGGTGGTTGGCACCCGCGAATCAGCGGGCGCCACGTGGCTCGCCCTGACATGCCGCCCGACCGCCCCAACGTGCCCGCCTGCCACGCTGCCTGCCCCCACCTACCGCGCACGCATCCCGAGGCGCCCCCTGCGCGGTCTAGTACTGGCGGCGCGTGCCCCCGCGTTGCGTGGGCATGCGCCCGCAGCGCCCCGCGTGGCCATGCTGGCGGCGCACGGCCCCGCGTTGCGAGGCATGCGCCCGCAGCGCGGTAGGGCCCCACGCGGCCAAGTACTGGCGGCGTGCAGCCCCGCGCTGCGCGGCCTGCGCCCGCAGCGCGGCTAGGCATACGGCAGCCGCACGGCTAGGGCGTCGCGGCGGCGGTGCGCTAGGGCTTCGCGATGGTGGTGCGCTAGGGCGTCGCGACGGCGGCGGGCTTGGGCGTCGCGGCGCTATCATCGGCACCAACAAACGATCCGCCGAAAACCCCGAGTTAAAAGAATAACGCATGAAACGAAAGCACAAAACAACCGAAAACTAACGGGCAAGCTAACCTCGTAAGAACGAAACGGCGACGCGATCCTGCCTTCCGGTGACGATGGTTCTCCTGGATTCGTTCTTCGGCGTTGGCGTCATTCCCGTCTTTGGTCCCCGGCACCACGAGGAGGGACGAGAAGGAAGTAAAGAAACCCCAGATGGGATACGATAAATTTAATGGTTTAATTATTGTGTACGTACCACCCCAAGTCTCGGGTATAAATAGAAGGGAAATTCCCAACCGACTTCTCGATAAGCGTGCCACCTACGCAACATTTCTAAAATAGCCGGTGCGGATTTCGATGCACCAAGGCCTTAACGGGTTCAACTTATCCGATCGTACCCGTTATCACTAAAAGGATCATTTCGGGAGATCCGTAAGTCAGATTTTCCCCCCGATCGCATCGTTGGTCAACGTTAAGCGAGCTCTACCGCAATATAGTACTTATACCCGAAAACTCACAAAAGATAAATACCTAAAAACTCAGAAAGTAAATTAAAAGTGTCATTACACACATGCAAGGTATGGTCGGGAATCTGAACCTCACGTGCATGTGGTAATCGTCCTACCTCTATCCCATGCAACATTGCGAATGCTCTACTAACAAAAGAATGAGATGCTCCAGTATCAAATAAAGTGCGAATCCTAATGCTAGAAAGTAATGTGATATCTGCCACCACATGGTCGGCTGCTGACGAGTCCTCCACCTGAGCGGCATAAACCCGACCGCTCTGAGCTGGCGGTTGGTAATCAGAAGGGCGGAATGAAGGAGATCTGCTAGCAGGAGTATAAGGCCGCTGAGCTGTCGACCTCTGCTGGGATACGATAGGAGCCGAGGCGGAAGATGGTGCCGCGGCGATCAACAGGGGGCATGAAGCTCGGATGTGCCCAGACTGTCCACATCTGTAACAACGACCCCACCTATGATCACAGGTATCCGGCTGATGCTGTCCCCCACAGAAAATACATCGGTCAGAGTACCGTGGCTGCCTCGGCTGCTGCTGCTGCTGTGGTCTCTGCTGCCGCGACTGTGACCTCTGCTGCTGCTGCTGTTGCGGTGGTCTCTGGGATCCACTAGGCCCTCACAGATCAGAACACCCATGGTCGCAAAACTGAGGCCGCGGCGGTCGTGGCGGTCTCCAAGAACTGGCCTGTCCTCCATCATCGGGCGCTGGCCGCTTCCTCTCAGAACTCTGCGCGGCCAACCCCCCCTCCTAGCAACAACAACGTCGCCCCGCTCCACCCATAGGACATGCTTAATAGCCTCATCGAGAGTCTGAAGCCTCTGAGCATGCACTAGGGTATAAATCTCACTGCGAAGGCCGCTCTCAAATAGATGGACCTAGTGTGGCCCATCACGGGCAACGAAAGGTACGCAGTTAAGCAACTGCGTGAACTCCTGGTAGTACTCCTACACTGACCTACTGCCCTGCTGCAAGTTTTTCAAATCATCCTACAATTTCTGCTTCACGCTGCTTGAAAAATAAGTCCCAAGTAGCAGGCAACGAAACTCGGACCAGGGCAGCTGCCGGGTGGTCTGGAACTCCAGTGGCTCCACCCGACGCCACCAGGCTGTCACGCCCCGGGGGTAAACCAGAACCCGGGGTCGTCCACAGATCCGCCGTGTACACGGAATTTCCCGTGTACACGAAGCGCTGGTAACCTGCTCAGAATAAGATGATATAATAAAAGAGCATAAACAGAGCTAAATAGTACTAGTACATCTCAGATGGAGTAGAAAAGTAAAGTGCAGAAAGTAAACTCTCAATAGTACAAATATCTCTCACAGCTCACTGATCAAATACAAACAGCCGGTCGCAGCCGGACCCAAAAAGAAATGAAGAGTAGAGTATCTGAGAGTATCAGGGGTACTACTAAGGATAGAACTGGTGCCTGGTCGACCGCTATCTAATCCGCGATCCTCTTACCTCGGTCCGCTGCGGAGGGTCCTGCAACTCCCGCAGACGACTCTGCAAAACAAAGGGGAAGAACAAAGAAATGCAGTGGGGAGTGAGAACTACTATAAAACAGTAGCCTCCTCCTAGTGGGTAAACCTCAACTCACATGTGCCCACTAGGACTATAAGAGGCAGAAAAGATGAACAAAGGTGGTAAGCTGTAAATAAAACTGCAGATGATGAATAGAGCTACCACTACATGCCTCTAGTGAGCTAACAGATAGAATAGCTATAAGTATGCATCAGAATGTAAATGCCTGCCTGCCTAGACCCAATCGATACACCAGTAAGCACTGGTACTGCCTGCTCTGCCTGCCAAATCGGGTATGCCAGCCTACGCATAACACCGATAGGAAAAGAGAGTCTCGAAGACTCGAAGCCTGTATGACGCACACTCCGGAGTGGCACTCGAGGGGAGCGACCCACACGAGTATAATGCCTGGGTAACAAGTACCAAAATAATGCCTGGGTAACAAGTACCAAATCAGCAGGACTGGATCATGACTCTGACCAAAGTGGGAAAACCCATCCACTAAAAGAAAGCCCAAAGCCTCTATCCCAATCTGATGCAATGACCACTGTCCGGTCAACCGCCAAGGATCCGCGGTTGCCGCAATGCCCTATCCTCACAGCCTGTCTGTCCCAAAGCCCACAACTGTCTGACTACACTATCCCAGCCCCTGCTCGAACCCGAGCGCACTATCCCCCAAATATAAATAAAAGAAGAGAAAAGCATGGTTTCTCCTAAGTCAATTCCAGCATGATAGTGTAGCAGAAAAAGGTGGCCTAACTAGATGTCCATTTAAGCATGCAAAGTCCTTTATTTAAAACAGGGTTAAATAATATCATCTTTCCCAATATTAAATGACATATTTTAATAAGAATCATCCGTTTACTAATACTTAGTCCATTTTTAAAATGTAGCCCAAGCAATAAGTCCAATCTCAATAAAAGTGCCATTTTAACTTTTCCCGGTTCATTTAGCAATATAATAATGAAGCAACTCCAATAGGCCTAGTGGGGACATCATAAGTGGGAGGTTAAACAACGGTACCCACCTCGAGCGCTAAATCCAAGTTCCGACGGCGAAGTCCGCGCTCGGTCTCCAAGAATCACCGCAACACTGTGCCAAGGGTCCCACAGAATACACACAAATTACTATTCAAGTTTCACCCAAAATTCTGTCCCCAAAAAATCAGATTCACTGTTCGATAATTTTTACCTGCGAAACGTGCCCAATAAATCTCCAGAAAAATACTATCACGATCTACGCGACGATACGGTCGAAACGAGTACCTGCACGTTTTCCCACGATTTTTCTGTGCTGAGAACGAAAATCGACAAGAGGACTATCTCAACAATATTTTCATCCCAAAACAGCAGTAAAAATATCTGTAAAAAGGGATTCCTCACCCTCAGGGAAAATCCACGAAATTCCAAGAAAATTCCAGTAGACTCCTCGCGATGTGTAGATGCAAATCCCCTTTTGAATCGCCCTGTTTCGATGCTCGAGCGCAAAGTTATCGCCAAAACAAGTTGGTGCTGTCCGAAAACTCCGCGACGGAAAAAGGGTCAGAAAGAAGCCTCAAAATCATCATCAAAACCTCTGAACCAGGAGAAACCCATTAGAAGAGGAATTGAAGCCCTACCTGTCTAGGAATCCAACGGCGCAAAAATCGTGAAAATACGATGTCGGGGTGAACCGGGGGAGCTTGAACACCGAGAAGCGACGAATCTGGTAGCCGTAGAACAATCGTCGCGCCGCGCCGGAAAATTTGCAAACCTCGGGATCCGAGCTTCTACAAATCTCGGGGAAGCTACAGTAGATAGAGGACTCGAAGAAGAAGAAATGTCTCAGAGAGGAGCTCGGGCTAAAACCAAACCGAAAGAGAGAAAAACCCCTCTCAAATGCCTTAGGAAGCTTAAAAAGGAGAAATACCCCTTTTTATCGGATTCGGGCCGAATTTGGGCCCGGATCCGCTCGGCCGGGTCGGACGCGCCCCGTCCGACCGGGCGGAGCCAACCAAAAAGCGCCGCGCGTCCCCACAGGGGATCGGCGCGCATCCCGCACAGCGAACAGCCGTGCGGGGCGCGCCAGCGGCCGACGCGCGTCCCGACCGCGCAGTCAACCCGCAGGCGACCGCCAATCGGAGCGCGACGCGCGTCCCGGCACTGTGCGGTCAGGCGCGCGGGCGGCGCCGCCTGACCGGCCGCCTGACATGCGCCAGGCTTGTCCCCGTGCGCCGTCTCCCGTGAGCCAGCCAACGAGCGTGCGCCACGTGTCCCTGCGCCGGGTCCATGCACCCGCGCAGGGAACTCCGTAGACCGCCGCCCTGGACCGCGCCACTCCGCGGCCGACGCGTGGCTCCCGCCTGTTGCCGTGCACCGCCGCTCGAATCCCTGCACCGGCCGCCTCCATTCCGTGGACCGCGCCCCGTAAGCCCGCCAATAGGCGCGTGCCACGTGGCTGTGCGCCGGGTCCGTGCACCCCGCCGCGCCGTTCCATGCACCGGGCGCTGCGGGCCGCCCAATGAGGGCCCGCCACGTGGCATCCGGCGGTCCACGGCCTTCCCCCATGCACCCGAAGACACCAGAAACTTCCGGGAGTCCGTTTTTGGGCATCCGGACTCCAAATTCGGCAAATAAATAGCCGTTTTCAAGCGTTTTTCCGCGCTGAATCCAAATACGCCATCCGTTTGGCCTAGAAACTTTTCTAAAATTCGGCAAATCCCGCCGAAGGCCAAACTAACAATAAATACTGCCACGGACCCATCTGTGCTGTCCCTTTGACACACTGTGGGTCAAACACCATCAATAGGTGTGCCACCCTTGGATTCACGGAAAAACAGTGCATGGAAACCTGGATCACTACATCCTCCCCCACTAAAAGAAAGTTTCGTCCTCGAAACTAAAATCATACCTCAAGCCGGGGCCTCGAACAGGTGGGGGTGGGCATCCATCATCGCTGACTCCAGCTCCCATGTAGCCTCGCGCTCGTCCTGGTTGCTCCACTGAACCTTCACATAAGGAATGGCCCGGCTGCGCAGCTCTCTAACCTCGCGGTCCAAAATCCGCAGTGGGCGCTCGACATAGCTCAAGTCCTCTGCAACCTCCAGTGGGGCGAAATCAATGATGTGCGACGGGTCATGAACATATCTCCTCAGGGTGGATACATGAAACACGTCGTGAACACTAGCCAATCTGGGAGGAAGTGCAAGCCGGTAGGCAACTGGCCCAATGCGCTCCAATACCTCAAAAGGTCCGATATAACGAGGGCTCAGTTTTCCACGAATCCCAAATCTCCGAATCCCTTTCGACGGCGAGACTTTCAAAAAGACATGATCGCCCACCTGAAACTCCAAGTCTCGTCGTCGGGTGTCAGCATAACTCTTCTGCCGGCTCTGAGCTGTCTCCAGGTGTCGACGAATCAGTCTGACCTTCTCCTCTGCCTCCAACAGTAGATCAGGACCCAAAGTCTTCTTCTCGCCCACATCACTCCAATATAGGGGTGACCGACACTTGCGTCCATACAACGCTTCAAACGGAGCCATCTGGATGCTCGCTTGATAGCTGTTGTTGTACGCAAACTCAACCAATCCGAGATGTCGGTACCACCCGCCTCCAAAATCCAGGACACATGCTCGCAGCATATCCTCGAGAGTCTGAATAGTGCGCTCTGACTGCCCGTCCGTCTGTGGGTGAAACGCTGTGCTGAAGCGAAGCCGTGTCCCTGTACCGTAGTACTCCCGAAGCATCAACTGAGAAATCCCCTGTCTCGCCAGCCTGAATCTGCTCTCGAATCCTCATCAGATGGGGGTCCTCACTCTGTTTCTCCCGAATCCTGTCCAACAGAGTGGGCTGCACGACCAAGGACAACAGTCTAGCAGAAACCCCAGGGGACACCACCTCCAGCTCTAACCGCCTCATCTGCTCCAGTAATGGTGCCTGATCGGTGATCATCATAGATAAGCTCTGCACTGCTCTCCTGCTCAGGGCATCAGCGACCACGTTTGCCTTGCCGGGATGGTAGAGTATGTCCACATCGTAGTCCTTTAACAGTTCCAACCATCTGCGCTGCCTCAAATTGAGCTCCTTCTGTGTGAACAGATATTTCAGGCTCTTGTGGTCGGTGTAAATCTCGCAGTGCTCCCCATACAGATAGTGGCGCCACAACTTCAGTGCAAAGATCACAGCCGCTAGCTCCAAGTCGTGGGTAGGGTAATTCTTCTCATAATCCTTGAGTTGCCGCGAAGCATAAGCGATTACCTTACCCTCCTGCATCAGCACGCAACCAAGTCCACTGTGCGATGCATCACTGTAGATCACGTATCCTTTCCCCATAACAGGGAGGGAAAGGATAGGAGCTGACATCAATCTGCTCTTCAGTTCCTCGAAGCTCCTCTGGCAATCCTCACTCCAGATGAACTTGATTCCTTTGCGCGTCAAACGGGTGAGTGGGGCGGAAAGTTTCGCAAAACCTTCCACAAACCGACGGTAATAACCTGCCAAGCCCATAAAACTGCGAACCTCTGCTACCGTCGTCGGTCGGGGCCAATCCCGGATCGCCTCAATCTTCGCCGGGTCTACCGCCACTCCCGCGGCTGAGATCACATGGCCTAAAAAGGCAACCTCTCGAAGCCAAAACTCGCACTTAGACAACTTGGCATACAACTTCTTCTCCCTCAGAAGTTGCAGCACTATCCTCAGATGCTCCTCGTGCTCCACATCGCTCCGAGAGTAAATCAGGATGTCATCGATGAACACTACCACAAACCGGTCAAGATAAGGTCGGAAGATCCTGTTCATCAAATCCATGAATGCGGCAGGGGCATTAGTCAATCCAAAAGGCATGACGGTGAACTCATAATGCCCGTACCGAGTCCTGAATGCTGTCTTCGAGACATCCTCGGCCTTCACCTTCAGTTGGTGGTAACCAGACTGTAAGTCAATCTTGGAGAAGACACAAGACCCTTGCAGCTGATCAAATAAGTCATCGATGCGCGGCAAAGGGTACTTGTTCTTGATGGTCACTTTATTCAGCTCCCGGTAATCCACACAAAGTCGAAGTGAACCATCTTTCTTCTTCACGAACAGCACCGGTGCTCCCCAAGGTGATACACTCGGCCTCACAAAACCTTTATCCAATAGGTCCTGGAGTTGCGCCTTCAACTCCCGCAGCTCCGCCGGTGCCATTCGATAAGGGGCCTTGGAGATTGGCGCAGTTCCTGGGACTACGTCAATCAAAAACTCGATCTCCCTATCCGGCGGCATACTAGTCAGCTCTGGTGGGAAAACATCCGGGAACTCGTGGACTATAGGGATATCCGCGAGTCCCGGTGCCGCCGTAGGCCCCTCAACCACACTGGCCAAAAAGGCCACGCATCCACTGCGCATCATCTGCCTCGCACGAGAAGTCGAAACTATCGCGGCGAAGAAAGTACTCTGGCATCCTCTGTACACAATCACCTCCTGGCCTGGCTCGCTAAAAGTCACCGTCCTCGCGGCACAATCAATAGTGGCATAATAGCGAGTCAGCCAGTCCATCCCAAGTACCATATCAAAGTCTCGCAGCTGACTCAGGACCATCAGGTCCGCTGGCAAGATCCACGACTCGATCTGTACAGGGCAAGACCAACAACACTCCTCTACAAGTAAAGTATGCTCCGGAACCCGTACCTCTAATGCACGTGGCAACCGACCTAACTCTAGTCCATGAGATGATGCAAATGCTCTACTGATGAAAGAATGTGATGCACCGGTATCAAATAAAGTGCGAGCTCTACTGCCAGAAAGTAAAACGATACCTGCCACCACGTGGTCGGCTGCCAGGGAGTCCTCAACCTGGGCGGCATAAACCCGCCCGCTCTGTGCCGGTAGTCGGTGGTCTGCCGGGTGAGAAGAAGGGGCCCTGCTCGCTGGAGCATAGGACCGCTGCTGGGGCGCCGGTGGGGCTGATGCTGAGGAAGGAGCCGGTGCTGGCGCATATGGGCAAGTAGCTCGAACATGGCCCGACTGTCCGCACCGGTAACAGCGGCCAAACCTCTGGTCACACGTATCAGGAGAATGCTGTCCCTGGCAAAAGATGCACCTGGCTGGGGTCTGGGGCTGCCTCCCCTGCTGCTGCTGCCTCTGCCGCTGAGATCCCTGCTGCCGGGACTGTGACCTCTGCTGCTGAGAATGCTGCTGCTGTCGTGAGTGCTGCTGCTGGTGCTGTGGGGGCCTCTGAGATCCACCATGCCCACGCCGCTCCGAACGCCCGCGGCCAGAGAACTGAGGCGGCGGGGGTCGGGGCGGCCTCCAGGAGCTGGTCTGTCCCCCATCGTCCTGTGCTGGCCGCTTCCTGTCAGATCCCTGAGCGACCAGGCCCCCACGTCTGGCGACAACGTGGTCTCCTCTCTCGATCCACTGTGCATGCTCGGCCGCCTCCTCCAGGGTCTGTAGTCTCTGCGCATGCACCAAGGTATAGAGCTCCGGGCGCAGGCCCGACTCGAAGAGCTCCACCTGATGTGGTCCATCCCTCGCGACATAGGGAACGCAGCTGAGCAGTCGCGAAAACTCCTGGAAGTAGTCCCATGCCGACCGGTCGCCCTGCTGGAGATTCTTCAGGTCATCCTCTACCTTTTTCTTCACGCTGGTGGAAAGTAAGTGTCCAGGACCATCCTCTTGAACTCTGCCCAAGGTAGCTGCCGGGTGATCTGAAACTCCAGGGGCTCCACCCGACGCCACCACGTATCCGCATCTCCATCCAGACAATGCACAGCCATGTGTACTCGGTACTTCTGATCGATGAAGAAGTCTCGGAACAACTTCTCCATTGCTGAAAGCCAAGTCCCAACCTCCCAAGGGTGAGTGCTCCGCCCCGAGAACCTAGGCGGTCCCCGCTTGCAGAAATGGGTGAGTTTATCAGTAAACTCCTGCTCCTCCTCGGGAGTCAAAGGTCGGATCGCTCCCGGGGCCCCGCTGCTCGAAGATGGTGCCGTAGGCACAAGCGGTACAGTCGGTGGTACAACAGGTGGTGCGGGGGCCTCAGTAGTAACAGTAGGGGGAGGGGCCCTAACCTGAGCAAGCAGCTGCTCAAACCTCTCCTCCTGCCGGCGGTGACCCTCCGCCAGCTGGGCCACCATGGCCCTCAACTCAGCAATCTCTGAAGATCCGGACTGCTCCGGCCCCTCCGGGGGTGTGGGGGTACCCCGGGTAGGAATCCGCCGCCTGGGAGGCATCCTGCCACACAAGAAACCACAGATCAGTAACGAAACCACACTCGACCCAATCTAGCGAAAGTCAAAGGCATCCTCCTATTTCTGTAACCTTATGTTGTCTGCAGCCAACATAATAGTTCGCCAGAAATAGGACATGCCAATCCCTCTTCACTCCCTGGAAGAGTCAAAATAATATATGACCAAATTGCCGACTTTCGCATAATGTCACGTCACTCACGTCTTGCCTTCCTAGGGTCTGCCAAAAGCCTAGGGTTTCCTAAGTCCCAATTGACCTATCCCTAAGCTCTGATACCAACTTAATCTGTCACGCCCCGGGGGTAAACCAGAACCCGGGGTCGTCCACAGATCCGCCGTGTACACGGAATTTCCCGTGTACACGAAGCGCTGGTAACCTGCTCAGAATAAGATGATATAATAAAAGAGCATAAACAGAGCTAAATAGTACTAGTACATCTCAGATGGAGTAGAAAAGTAAAGTGCAGAAAGTAAACTCTCAATAATACAAATATCTCTCCCAGCTCACTGATCAAATACAACAGCCGGTCGCAGCCAGACCCAAAAAGAAATGAAAAGTAGAGTATCTGAGAGTATCAGGGGTACATCTAATAATAGAACTGGTGCCTGGTCGACCGCTATCTAATCCGCGATCCTCTTACCTCGGTCCGCTGCGGAGGGTCCTGCAACTCCCGCAGACGACTCTGCAAAACAAAGGGGAAGAACAAAAGAAATGCAGTGGGGAGTGAGAACTACTATAAAACAGTAGCCTCCTCCTAGTGGGTAAACCTCAACTCAAATGTGCCCACTAGGACTATAAGAGGCAGAAAAGATGAACAAAGGTGGTAAGCTGTAAATAAAACTGCAGATGATGAATAGAGCTACCACTACATGCCTCTAGTGAGCTAACAGATAGAATAGCTATAAGTATGCATCAGAATGTAAATGCCTGCCTGCCTAGACCCAATCGATACACCAGTAAGCACTGGTACTGCCTGCTCTGCCTGCCAAATCGGGTATGCCAGCCTACGCATAACACCGATAGGAAAAGAGAGTCTCGAAGACTCGAAGCCTGTATGACGCACACTCCGGAGTGGCACTCGAGGGGAGCGACCCACACGAGTATAATGCCTGGGTAACAAGTACCAAAATAATGCCTGGGTAACAAGTACCAAATCAGCAGGACTGGATCATGACTCTGACCAAAGTGGGAAAACCCATCCACTAAAAGAAAGCCCAAAGCCTCTATCCCAATCTGATGCAATGACCACTGTCCGGTCAACCGCCAAGGATCCGCGGTTGCCGCAATGCCCTATCCTCACAGCCTGCCTGTCCCAAAGCCCACAACTGTCTGACTACACTATCCCAGCCCCTGCTCGAACCCGAGCGCACTATCCCCCAAATATAAATAAAAGAAGAGAGAAGCATGGTTTCTCCTAAGTCAATTCCAGCATGATAGTGTAGCAGAAAAAGGTGGCCTAACTAGATGTCCGTTTAAGCATGCAAAGTCCGTTATTTAAAACAGGGTTAAATAATATCATCTTTCCCAATATTAAATGACATATTTTAATAAGAATCATCCGTTTACTAATACTTAGTCCATTTTTAAAATGTAGCCCAAGCAATAAGTCCGAATCTCAATAAAAGTGCCATTTTAACTTTTCCCGGTTCATTTAGCAATATAATAATGAAGCAACTCCAATAGGCCTAGTGGGGACATTATAAGTGGGAGGTTAAACAACGGTACCCACCTCGAGCGCTAAATCCAAGTTCCGACGGCGAAGTCCGCGCTCGGTCTCCAAGAATCACCGCAACACTGTGCCAAGGGTCCCACAGAATACACACAAATTACTATTCAAGTTTCACCCAAAATTCTGTCCCCAAAAAAACAGATTCTCTGTTCGATAATTTTTACCTGCGAAACGTGCCCAATAAATCTCCAGAAAAATACTATCACGATCTACGCGACGATACGGTCGAAACGAGTACCTGCACGTTTTCCCACGATTTTTCTGTGCTGAGAACGAAAATCGACAAGAGGACTATCTCAACAATATTTTCATCCCAAAACAGCAGTAAAAATATCTGTAAAAAGGAATTCCTCACCCTCAGGGAAAATCCACGAAATTCCAAGAAAATTCCAGTAGACTCCTCGCGATGTGTAGATGCAAATCCCCTTTTGAATCGCCCTGTTTCGATGCTCGAGCGCAAAGTTATCGCCAAAATAAGTTGGTGCTGTCCGAAAACTCCGCGACGGAAAAAGGGTCAGAAAGAAGCCTCAAAATCATCATCAAAACCTCTGAACCAGGAGAAACCCATTAGAAGAGGAATTGAAGCCCTACCTGCTAGGAATCCAACGGCGCAAAAATCGTGAAAATACGATGTCGGGGTGAACCGGGGGAGCTTGAACACCGAGAAGCGACGAATCTGGTAGCCGTAGAACAATCGTCGCGCCGCGCCGGAAAATTTGCAAACCTCGGGATCCGAGCTTCTACAAATCTCGGGGAAGCTACAGTAGATAGAGGACTCGAAGAAGAAGAAATGTCTCAGAGAGGAGCTCGGGCTAAAACCAAACCGAAAGAGAGAAAAACCCCTCTCAAATGCCTTAGGAAGCTTAAAAAGGAGAAATACCCCTTTTTATCGGATTCGGGCCGAATTTGGGCCCGGATCCGCTCGGCCGGGTCGGACGCGCCCCGTCCGACCAGGCGGAGCCAACCAAAAAGCGCCGCGCGTCCCCACAGGGGATCGGCGCGCATCCCGCACAGCAAACAGCCGTGCGGGGCGCGCCAGCGGCCGACGCGCGTCCCCGACCGCGCAGTCAACCCGCAGGCGACCGCCAATCGGAGCGCGACGCGCGTCCCGGCACTGTGCGGTCAGGCGCGCGGGCGGCGCCGCCTGACCGGCCGCCTGACATGCGCCAGGCTTGTCCCCGTGCGCCGTCTCCCGTGAGCCATCCAACGAGCGTGCGCCACGTGTCCCTGCGCCGGGTCCATGCACCCGTGCAGGGAACTCCGTAGACCGCCGCCCTGGACCGCGCCACTCCGCGGCCGACGCGTGGCTCCCGCCTGTTGCCGTGCACCGCCGCTCGAATCCCTGCACCGGCCGCCTCCATTCCGTGGACCGCGCCCCGTAAGCCCGCCAATAGGCGCGTGCCACGTGGCTGTGCGCCGGGTCCGTGCACCCCGCCGCGCCGTTCCATGCACCGGGCGCTGCGGGCCGCCCAATGAGGGCCCGCCACGTGGCATCCGGCGGTCCACGGCCTTCCCCCATGCACCCGAAGACACCAGAAACTTCCGGGAGTCCGTTTTTGGGCATCCGGACTCCAAATTCGGCAAATAAATAGCCGTTTTCAAGCGTTTTTCCGCGCTGAATCCAAATACGCCATCCGTTTGGCCTAGAAACTTTTCTAAAATTCGGCAAATCCCGCCGAAGGCCAAACTAACAATAAATACTGCCACGGACCCATCTGTGCTGTCCCTTTGACACACTGTGGGTCAAACACCATCAATAGGTGTGCCACCCTTGGATTCACGGAAAAATAGTGCATGGAAACCTGGATCACTACACAGGCACCAGCATCTCCATCCAGACAGTGAACCGCCATATGATCCCTATACATCTCATCAATGAAGAAATCCCTGAACAACTTCTCCATCGCAGCAATCCATGCCTCCACCTTCCATGGCTCAGTATTCCGCCCCAAGAATCTATGCAGACCAAACTGGCAAAATTTGGCCAACTTCTCAGCAACCATCTCCTCCTCGGCCGATGTCATCGGCTGGGCCGCTCCCTGGGCTCCACTACTGGAAGAAGGTGCGGTCGATACGCGGGGTACAACCGGAGGTGCATGGGCCTCCAAAACAGTCGGGGGTGGCTCCTCTCTCTGAGCTAGTAGCTGATCTATCCGCTACTCCTGTCGGCGAGTACTCTCAGCCAACTGGGCCACCAAGGCCCTCAACTCTCTCATCTCTGCAGATCCTGACTACTCCGGCTCCTCAAGGGGTGTAGGGGTACCCCAGGTAGAAATACGACGTCGGGGAGGCATCCTGTCACAAGAAAACCACAAGTCAGAAACACAACCACACTCGACCCAATCTAGCGAAAGTCAAAGATGTCCCTCTATTTCTGTAACTTTATGTTGTCTGCAGAAAATAGGGTATGTCGATCCCTCTTCATTCACTGGAAGGGTTAAGTAAACAAATCACCGACTTTCGCAAAGTATCCCACCTCTCACGCCCTATCATCCTAGGGTGTGCCAAAAGCCTAGGGTTTCCTAAGTCCCAACTGATCTATCCCTAAGCTCTGATACCAACCTAATCTGTCACGCCCCGGGGGTAAACTGAAACCCGGGCCCATCTACAGATCCGCCGTGCACACGAAATTTTCCGCGTACATGAAGCGCCAAAACCTGCGCAGATATAAGATAAGTAATAAAATGGCACAAGTACATAGCTAAAACTAAAAGCTATATCATCTCAGAATGAAACTGAAACTAAAAGTGGAGTACAGCTATAATAAATACAATGATCTCTCCCAGCTCACCAAAATAATACAACCAGCTGGCTAAAACCAGTCCCAAAAATAAGAATACATCAGTCTGAGTAAAAGGGGTACACCAAAAGTCTAGCTACAATCTCATTGTCAGGCAGAAGATCTATCTACTCAACGATCCCCTTACATCGATCAGCTGCCGAAGCCCTAGCAGCTCCCGCAGAAGACTCTGCAAAATAAATAGGAGAAAAGGGAAACAACAATGGGTGTGAGAACCGCTGGTAAAACCAGTAGCCCCCAGTGGGTAAATCCTCAAACTCTGACGTGCCCACTAAGTCTACCACAGGCAAAAAGAAAAGTAAAGTCTGAAATAATCTGATGATAAAGAGAACTACCACTACTATGCCTCTAATGTAGTACCGAATAAAGCGACTATGTAAATATATATGCATCAGATAGTGAGAACTGCCAAAATAACCCAATCAACGGACCAGTAAGAAAAATCCGGTACCGCCTGCTCTGCCGTCACCATCGGTTATGCCAGCTAACGCATATCGCCGATGTGATATCAAACTCAAGAACCCAGTAACCGACCGACACCTACCCCGGTCCTGCCTCACACTCCGGAGTGGCACTCGAGGGGAGCTACCTGCACGAGGAAGTAATCAGCTAAAAGTATCTCAATCCAGCAGGGCTTAGTCACGACTATGCTCAAAGTGGGAAACTCCGTCCACTAGTGAAACCTCGATCCCCAATCCAATGCAAAAATTAATACCCGGTCAACCGCCTAATATCCGCGGTTGCCGTGACCCCCACAAGTCCAAAAATCTAGTGCAATCCTCCCAGACTCAATAATCACGACTACACTATCCCAAGACCCTACTCGTAATCCGAGCAACATGAATCCCATGTCTATAAGTAAGAATGAGAAGTAGAGGAACAAACATGTTTTCTCCTAAGTCAAATCCCAATATGATAGTGTAGCGAGAAAAGATGGCCTATCTAAATGTCCATACAAGCATGCAATTGTTCTCATGTAGAATAAAATGAAGAGCATCAAATAGTAACCTCACATAGGATAGATCATAGTGTCCCAACGAATAACCAATTGCACATGAAAGACTAAGTGCTAACAATGTATGTTAATATATCATCACTATATCATACGAATCCCACATATATAGGCTAAGAATTAATCAGAATAATTTATTCATGCATGATCTCCAATGGGGTAGCGCAACAATAAATACAAGTCGGGGTCACTCTAATAGCCTTGGAGAGTAAGCCGTAAAAAGTTGTGCTCAACAACCCACCTGGAACGCATATCCGGAATCCGATTAGGCTAAAATTCGGCGTGCGCGTTCCCTCAGCGTCTACGGTTCCAATGAATCCAATATCTCCCAAAAACTCCTCCCGGATCAGCGGTGGCAAGCAAAACGGTGAGGTGCTGTCCAATAATGTAGTGCAAAATTAGCGGGCGTGTCACAAAGGCAAAGATGTGCATTCGAGCACAATTTCTGTCCTGGGCCAAAAAAAAAAATGCTCACCTTGATCGTGACGAAATGTTTCAACTTTCCCTTTCCTCACGAAACTCTAAAATCTCGGCAAAAACTGTAACAAGAGCCGAACACTGTAAATTTTAGTCCCAAAAATTTTGCATTTGCTGTTTGCGCAAATAGTCCAGAAAACTACAATTTTTAACCTATGAAAAGTCCTCAAAAAATTCTAGAAAAATTAGGCTGCGATCCTTGCTAAGCGTAGATACAAATCAAGTCCTTGAACTCCCAGTTCCGACACCCGTAGGCCGAGAAAAGGCAAGATCTCTCATCTGCTGTCCAGAAATTGCTACAGAAAAAGGGTGTCTAAATATGTTCCAAAAAACCCAATAAAAGCTCAAAATAGAGGAAAATGGTAAGCACGGAAAACGAAGGTCTACCTCTCGTGGAAACGTTGCCGCAAAAATCAGCTAAAAACTTCTTCGGGTCAGCTCAGGGGAGCCCGCGGACGGAACTGCGACGGAGAAAGCCACCAAAAGAGGAATGTCGAAGCGCGCCGAGTCGCTGAAATCGTCGATGTCGCGACCTCCTAAAATCCCCAAGATCCGTCAAAAGATGGTGGACAAGGTGAGGGTGTGCTCAGCCAAAGGGGGCTTTAAAAGAAATTTCCAAAATCCCGAAAATGGGGGAGTGGAGGGCCTATTTATAGGCAAATCCCAAAAAAACCCAATTTCCGGGTTTGGGGGAGAGTTTCGGGCGCCCGAAACTTTCGGGCGCCGAAACACGGGACAGCGTCCCCGATCCGCGCAGCGCCTGGATCTTTCCAAGCGCGCCGCGTGTCCCGCCCACGGGACAGCGGGAGCCCCGCCAACCGGGCCACGCCACGTGGCCTGACCGACTGTGCGGAGCGGGTGGCGCCAGCCAACCGCGGGGCGCCACGTGGCGCCCCCGCGTGCGGGTCTCTCCGCCCGCCCGTTTGCCCCGCCTATGTGAGGACCCGAATCCCCACAATAGGACTACTGTTGGATCAGCAGCTTTTGGAGGCTTATGTTGAGTATTGGAGGTGTTTATGCGCAAATTGGACACAAGTGATGGGCTCAGTGTGAAAAATGGATCACGGGTGTATTTTGGATGCCCCACCGAATTTTAGGAGTGGAATTGGGTAAAACGGACATCGGATTTGGACTCAGTGCGCGAAAATGATGGAAATCGACTACTTGCTTGTATTTTTCTGAGTCCGGACGGCCGAAAACGGACACCCGGAAGTTTTCTAGTGTTTTGGGTGCACGGTGGACCGGTGGACCAACGGAGTGCCACGTGGCGGCTTCTGATTGGCGCTGTACGCCACGTGGTAGTGCAGGAGAGGCGGCGCAGTGGACCCGGCCCACGGGAACAGGCGCGGGCAGCGTGCGGGAGTGGGCAGGTGCGCTGGCCGGCGCGCGGTGCAGCAGGGGCGGCGTGCCACGTGGCAGCATCCCGATGGCCATGGACACGTGGCAGCGGTTCATTCGGTGGTGTAGTTGGCGCGGTCCACTGGCTGGCGTGGCAGGCCTCGGGAAGCGTGCGCAGCAGAGGGCGCAGGCGGCGCTGGCAGCGCGCACGTGGGCGCGGCAGGCGGGCGTTGACCGGGCTGCGCGCCACGCGTCAGCCTCCGCGCGGTCCACGCGACTCTTGGCGATTCGCAGTTTTGGCTGTTGCCTGTTCGGTAGTGACGTGGCGCTCCCAGGATGTTTCGGGCGCAGGTCGGACGGGGGGTGTCCGACGGGGTTTCGGCGCCCGAATGATTCGGGCTCCCAAAACTGGGGATACCCCGAGTATTTTCGGATTTGTTCACAAAGCCTATAAATAGGCTTTTGGTGCCTCTGGTGCGGGTTTTTGGCGTTTTTCTGGAGCTCCCCTGTGAGCAGAGACCTCACCCCTTCGTCCTCTACTCCCGACGGATCTAGGATATTTCTGGAGGCCTCGGGATCGGCGTTTTCTACGACGCGGCGCACTTCGACGCTCCTTCTTTTTTGGGCTTCTACCGTCGCTTTTCAGTCCGAGAGACCCCCTGGACTACTCCGATAGACTTTTGAGTCAATTTTTATAGCAACGCGTTCACGAGAGGTACGCCTTTGATTTTTGTATTGATTACCTTGTCTCATTTTGAGTTTTTGGCACAGTTCCCGATGTAGTGTTCTGGTTTTTCCCATGCAATTTCCCCGATGAATCCACTGTGTATAACACCTAGTGTTGGTGTCTGGGCCATGGTGCATCAAAGGGATGCCACAGATGGACCCTGTGTGATTTTGTAGCTGTTTGGGCCTTCGGCTGTATTTACCGAAATTTAGAAAAAGAATTTGGCCAAACGGAGGTTGGATTTGGATTCAGCGCGGAAAAACGCTTGAAAACGGCTATTTGCTTGTTGAATTTGGAGTCCGGATGACCAAAAAGGGCTTCCGGAAATTTTCTGGGCTTTTAGGTGCATGGGGGGTGTCGGTGGACCGCCGGCTGCCACGTGGCGGCCTGTAATTGGCCGGTTCGTGACGTTCGGTCCACAAAGCGGCGCGGCTGGGTGCATGAGCCCGGCGCAGGACACGTGGCAGGCAGGGATTGGCAGGCTTTTGGTGCGCGGTCCACGGGAATTTGACCGGCTGGTGCACTGTTTGAGCGCCGGTGCACTGGATCGGGCGGGAAACACGTTTCGATCCCTGATTGGCGGGCGCATGGGTGCGCGGTCCACGGAGTTCCCCGCGCGGGTGCATGGACCCGGCGCAGGGACACGTGGCAGCAGGTGAGTGGCGGGCTCAGCTTGCGCGGTGCACAGAGTCCGTGAGGTCCTGCCTCGGGACAGAGCGCGCACAGGGGGGCGCTGACGCGGCTGTCGGCCGCACTCGAGTGCGCCACGCGTCGCAACGCGAGCGGCGGCCGTACTCGAGTGCGCCACGCGTCAGCTCGCGGTTGGCGGTCCGTACCTACCCCGCTGACCGCGGGAGGACACGTGGCGCACGGCAGGGTACCTTGCACCGCTGTTCCCTGTTGTGGGGACACGTGTCAGCCCCAGAAACTTTCGGGCGCGTCGGATGGGGGCCGTCCGACCCTTCTTCGGGTTTTCGGGCGCCCGAAAGTTGCGCCCGAAAACCCGGCCCACTTGTAGCTTTAGGCTGAGCCTATAAAAAGGCTTCCTGGGTCCTTTTTCGGGCTTTTTACACCTCTTTTTGCTGTGAAGTCTTCAGAGAAGTTTTTCCCCACACAGAGCACTATCCATTAGAGGACTTTGAGGATTTACGGAGGCACGCATCCCGAGGTTAACTATTTTACGGCGCGGCGCGATGCTTGTTCACCTTCGACCCGCTTCGACCCTTTTCAGTGTTTTGGCTCTCCCGACTCACCCCGACCTCCTTTTTTGACGATTTTTGCGCCATCGGACTCTCGACTGGTAGGACTTCAACTTCTGTGTTTCGAGCTTCCTCGATTTCCGTGCTGATCTTAGAGTTTTTCGAGCTCCCATTTGACCCATTTTTCTTCGCAGATTTTTGGACAGCACCGCAGTGTTCTGGCTGTAACTTTGCGCACAGGCATCGGATCGAGCGATTCAAAAGGCAAAGTTCATCTACATTTCGCAAGGAATCTCCTGGATTTTTCTCAGATTTTTCTGGATTTTTCACGAAGGTGAGAACCTCCTTTTTCTGTTGTTCTTTGTTACAGAAATTTGGTACAATTTTGTTTGGGGTGTTCCCCTTGCCGGATTTTTATCTCAGCGTAGGAAACTCCGATTTGGACGTGCAGGTACTCGTTTCGACGGGTTCGTCGCGAGGATCGCGATAGTATTTTCTTGGATTTTTCTGGGCATTTTTTGCAGGTAAAAATTTGAGAATTCTGGATTGTGGTATTAGGGGACAGATTTTGGGAAAATGAGAATGAATAGCTTATGTACTTTCCTTTGGGGTATTTTGTACAGATTTGTGACGAGTTTTGGACAGAGCATGGGATTCGCATTTGGGGACTTGGATTAGCGCTCGAGGTGGGTGATGTTGTGAACCTCCTACTTGTGAATGTCACTAGGCCTATTAGAATGCCTTGATCATGTGCTATTAAGTGTGAATGTATCTAGCATGCTTGTATGGGATTAAGGTTCTTTGTTAATATTTGCATTGTTAGCAAGCTACAAGTTAGTGAGTGGTGTTTCCATGTTTTTAGTTATGCAGTTTAATTATTTGGAAATAATACTAAAGCCATATCATGTTGTATGTTAAGGGAAGGTCTGGGCATGTGGTTAGAATTCATGTTGTAAAAAGGGGAACTCGCTAGTAGATTATGCATCTAAATGGTATCATGAATCATATATCATGCCACATATACATCAGAGGTTCCAAACACTTAATGTTGCATGTGTTAGAATAATTGAAATGGTTTTATCAAGTAAAGGACTTTGCATGCTTGAATGGTCATCTAGTTAGGCCACCTTTTTCTGCTACACATACATGCTGGAATTGACTTAGGAGAAACCATACTTTTTATTCATTCTCCTATTGTCTAGTCTTAAGGGATTGTGTTGTCAGATGTTCAGAGTTGGGACAGTCGGGGATTGATGGTTGGGTGTTGCGGCAACCGCGGACTGTGGGCGGTTGACCGGCTTATTAGTATTATTATTATTATTGCATCAGATTGGAGGTGAGGGATCGGGCTTCTTTAGTGGATGGTCTTACCCACATGTTTAGAGTCTTGATCCAGTCCTGCTACATCAGATACTTATGGTTACATACTTTACTCGTGTGGGTCGCTCCCCTCGAGTGCCACTCCGGAGTAGGCTTAGGGCCGAGCCGTGTGCCGGTCGATTGGATACTTTTGGGATCGTGCCGTGTGCCGATCAGTTACTGGTTCTTGAGTGACAGCAGAGCAGGCAGTACCAGTGTTACTGGTGTTTCGATTGGGTTGGTCTTGTAGTCTGTGATATTCTGGTGCATATCATTAGCTATTCTTTTAGCTAGGCATCTTTGAGGCATATTAGTGGTAGCTCTTTATCAGTAGGGTTACTCGTAGCTTACCACCTTCATTTGCATTTTTGCCTCTGATAGTCCTAGTGGGCATGCATGAGTTTGAGGTCTACCCACTAGGGGAGGCTACTGTTTTTATAGTAGTTCTCACCCCCCACTGTTTTCTCTTTTCTTTCCCCTCTTTGTTTTGCAGAGTCTTCTGCGGGAGTTGCGGGACCCTCTACCCAGGATCGAGGTAAGAGGATAGCTGATTAGATAGTTACTTCCCCGATTTTGAGCTTTGTAGTTTTGGATGTATCCCCTGTACTCTCAGACAGTTGTATTTTCTTTTATTTTGGGTCTGGCTTCTGCCAGCTGGTTGTATTTATTTCGTGAGCTGGGAGAGACACATGTACTTATTTGAGAGCTTTATTGTACTTTTATTTTCCAGCTTTTGTCTGAGATGTATTAGTTTTAGTTTAGCTCTATTGTATGCTCCTTTATTATATTTCTTATATCTGAGCAGGTTACCAGCGCTTCGTGTACACGGGAAATACCGTGTGCACGGCGGATCTGTGATTGAGCCCGGGTTCTGGTTTACACCCGGGGCGTGACAGATTAAGTTGGTATCAGAGCTTAGGGATAGGTCAGTTGGGACTTAGGAAACCCTAGGCATTGGACAGACCCTAGGATGGCAGGGCGTGAGTGACGTGATATTTTGTGAAAGTCGGTAATTTATTGTATTAGACTCTTCCTGTGAGTGAAGAGGGACTGACATATCCTATTTCTGGGGAACCATTATGTTGGCTGCAGACAACATAAGGTCACAGAAATAGGAGGATGACCATGACTTTCGCTGGATTGGGTCGAGAGTGGTTTTGTTTACTGACCCGTGGTTCTTGTGTGACAGGATGCCTCCTAGGCGGCAGATCCCTACCCGGGGTACTCCTATACCCCCGGAGGAGCCGGAGCAGTCTGGGCCGTCCGAGATTAGTGAGCTGAGGGCCATGGTGGCCCAGTTGGCGGAGAGTCACCGCCGACAGGAGCAGAGGTTCGAGCAGTTGCTTGTCCAGGTTGGGGCACCTCCCCCTACTACTGTAGAGGCCCCTGTTCCCCAAGTTGTACCACCGATTATTCCACCTGCCCTTTCGGCACCGTCGTCGAGCAGTGGGGCTCAGGGAGCGTTCAGGCCTTTGACCACGACGGAGGAGTTTGTCAGCGAGGACCACCTAGGTTCTCTGGACGGAGCACCCACCCTTGGGAGATTGGATCATTGTAAGACCCGACCTTCCCTTTGACTTTACCATTCGCCTTTTCTTTTGACGGTTCAACTTAGGGCCTGATTTTTGGGTTTTTCCCAGGCTGTCCGTCGGGGCTCGCGGACATTTTTAGGCGGTAGGGTTCGCGAAACGGAGCACGGGGACGCGATCGGTTCCGGATTCCGACTCCCGGTTCGTCCAGAATCAATTTTCAAAGTTTGGACCCCCTGGTAAGTGCCCCGGGATCCGTGTTGGATCTGTACGGCTCGGGTTATATTTAATAGAAAGAAAAGAAGGGACTTAGGGTTCCTTTTCTTTTGTCCGCCTACTTTTCTCATTTCTTTCCTCACGTAGCCGCCGGCAAGGGTGAACCGAGGAAACGGAAGGGGGACGGAGACGATTTGGACGGTCTACCGAGGAGGAAATCCTACCGACGCGGTCTTCTTCCCTCTAGGTGTAATCGAGGACTCGAGCTAGCGGACGATCCCTCTCCCTCCTTCTCCTTTGCGCATCGAGGTGAGCACTGTGGCATTCTTGTTTTCCTAGGATTATCATCTCGAAATTCCGGGTTGGGGGCGTCCGGCGTCGGGGGTGCCGCCATGGGCAAGCGGGAACCGCGGGCGGCGCGCCCGCGCGGCTCTAGGCCGCGCGGGGCCGCCGCGGGCGGGGTGCCCGCGCGGGCTGGTGCCGCGCGGGGTCACCCCGCAACCGCGGGCGGCGCGCCCGCGCGGCGCTAGGCCGCGCGGGGCCGCCGCGGGCGGGGTGCCCGCGCGGGCTGGTGCCGCGCGGGGTCACCCCGCAACCGCGGGCGGCGCGCCCGCGCGGCGCTAGGCCGCGCGGGGCCGCCGCGGGCGGGGTGCCCGCGCGGGCTGGTGCCGCGCGGGGTCACCCCGCACCCGCGGGCGGCGCGCCCGCGCGGCGCTAGGCCGCGCGGGGCCGCCGCGGGCGGGGTGCCCGCGCGGGCTGGTGCCGCGCGGGGTCACCCCGCACCCGCGGGTATCGCGCCCGCGCGGCGCTAGGCCGCACGGGGCCGCCGTGGGCGGGGTGCCCGCGCGGGCTGGTGCCGCGCGGGGCCACCCCGCGCCCGCGGGCGGCGCGGCCGCGCGGCGCTAGGCTGCGCGGGGCCGCCACGGGCGGGGTGCCCGCGCGGGCCGGTGCCGCGCGGGGCCACCCCGCACCCGCGGGCGGCGCGCCCGCGCGGCGCTAGGCCGCGCGGGGCCGCCACGGGCGGGGTGCCCGCGCGGGCCGGTGCCGCGCGGGGTTGCCCCGCACGCGCGGACGGAGCGCCGCGCGGCACTTGACCGCGCGGGGCCGCCCGCAGGTGGGACACCCGCGCGGGCTGGTGCCGCGCGGGACCTCGCGCTGGCGGGGTGCACGCCGTACGGGTCGGTACCGTGCGGGGAACTCTGCCACCCGGAGACCAGAGCTACGTCCACCATCTGGTTTCAGTCGGGGGTCAGTGTGGGTTTCAGATCTCGTAGTTTGACTTGCTCTTGTTCTCTCAGGAGTGCGGGACGTTGTAGGCGCGCGGACACGGACGAGTTGAGTTCCGGACGACATACACGAGGTGGGTACATTCCCGGGAACTGCGGGAATAGGATTTTAATTATAGAGATAGTATGTTGGGGCAAGGTGAATAGTAAGTCTTCTCTCGTTTTTGAACTAACCCTGTTTTGGTATCATTCCGTTTTATTATTGATCTGAGGCTCTTGTTTTGCTACACGCACACCGGCGGATTGGCCTCCGCCAGGGTGTGCTTTTCCGGAAAAGTGGTACGTTGACCCGTGTACCCCACGCGATGGTGGCGTTAGGAATGGGGGCCCTCATAGGTGGGGGGTGTGAGCGGTGACGCCGAGGTGGGTGCTCGGCGGCCGAGGCAGGTGCTCGGCAGGGGACACCGGGGTGGGGGCCCGTTGTGGTGGTCGGGAAAGGTGCCCGGTTGTGGTATAATACAGGATGTGATTATCGTAGGAGGTGTTTGAGAGAGACGGTTGCTCCGGTTACAGTGGTTTGCTATGTTTCTAGTTTTTCTGCTTATCATACTATTTCTAGTCACTGACTTCCCACTTCGTGACAGGTTCGTCCAGGGGCGAGTGCTAGGGCACCGGTGAGGCCGCGAGAGTACTATTCTGACATTAGTTGACTTCAGACTCTGTGATTCGTTCCCCTTGGTACTGTATTCATTATTCATATTAGTTAGTTGTGGATTGCGACACCCTCGTGGGGTCGATGTGGATGTCACCGCTTTTCATGCATATACTATTGAATGTTTTCTTCTTGCTCGGCTGTTTTGAACAACGGAAACAAAGATAAAAGAAAACTGATTGTGAAAACTGCTTTTAAAATAGGGGTGCCGAGTGGGCACCGGATTTCAAAACCTTGTGGGATTTATGGGGTTTCAAACTGGATTCTTTTAAAGATTGGCATCGGGTGGGTGCCGCTTTCAAAACTCTGGGGTTTTATGTGGTTGTAAAACAGATTTCTAAAACCAAGGCGTCGAGTGGGCGTCGCTTTCAAACCGTGTGATTAATTATCCTTTCAAATCAGTCGGCTCTCTCTCTCTTACTTGTTAAAGGTTGTTGAAATGTTTAGAATGCATGTTGTATGTGTTTGTACCTCGATTAGTGTGGTTAATGCTTGAGACGAATGTATGTTGTAATCAGGACGCCGTGCATATACAAAGGAAACTCTGTCCGTTTGTAGAGTAAATTTGTATATGCGGCGGGTCTGGGCTCGCGCCGGGGTGCAATGGTTTTCAAAAAAAAATTTAACTGGATTTAGGGAGGAGCACCGGTGGCTCTGCTTCCGCGCATTCAAACCCCGGGGCGTGACAATCATGGTTAGCGTCAATGGAGAAGTTATTCAGAGACTTCTTCATCGACCCGAAGTACAGAGTACATATGGCTGTGCATTGTTTGAAGGGGGACGCAGATGTTTGGTGGCGCCGGGTCGAGCCGTTGGAGTTCCAGATTACCCGGCAGCTACCGTGGTCGGAGTTCAGGCGGATGATCCTCGACACTTATTTCTCCACGAGCGTGAAGAAAAAGATAGAAGATGACTTGAAGAATCTCCAGCAGGGGGATCGGCCAGTGTGGGACTATTACCAGGAGTTTACGCAGTTGCTCAACTGCGTGCCTTATGTCGCCAGGGATGGGCCGCACCAGGTGGAGCTTTTTGAGACAGGACTGCGCCCTGAGAGCTATACCTTGGTGCACGCCCAGAGGCTCCAGACTTTATCAGAGGCAGTGGATCATGCCCAGTGGGTCGAGAGGGGAGACCATGTTGTCTCTAGACGTGGAGGTCTGGTCGCTCAGAGTTCTGAGAGGAAGCGACCAGCGACTGATGATGGGGGACAGGCCAGTTCCTGGAGGCCGCCCCGGCCGCCACCGCCTCAGTTTTCGGGCCGTGGGCGTTCGGAGCGGCGAGGGCCTGGGGGATCCCAGAGGCCCCCGCAGCAGCAGCAGCAGCAGCCCCAGCGACAGCAGCAGCACTCGCAGCAGCAGAGGTCGCAGTCGCGACAGCAGGGGTCACAGCGGCAGTCACAGCGGCAGCAGCAGCAGCAGTCTCGGAGACCACAGCAGCAGTCCCGACAGCCCCAGTCGTCAGATAGATGTATTTTCTGTGGAGGGCAGCACTATCCCAGTACTTGTGATCAGCGATGGGGACGCTGTTATATTTGTGGACAGTCTAGTCATATGCGAGCTACTTGCCCTTATGCGGCGTCGACGGCTCCTTCCTCAGCCTCAGCCCCTTCAGTGCCACAGCAGCGGCCTTATACTCCAGCGAGTAGGGCTCCTTCCTCCCACCCTGCTGACCATCGACCACCAGCTCAGAGCGGGCGAGTCTACGCCGCCCAGGTAGGGGACTCCGCGGCAGCCGATCATGTGGTGGCAGGTATCACTTACTTTTGGTACTAGAGCTCGCACTTTATTTGATACCGGTGCATCACATTCTTTTATCAGTAGATCTTTTACATCATCTCATGGACTAGAGTTAGATCGGTTGCCACATGCATTAGAGGTGCAGATTCCTGATCATACATTGCATGTAGAGGAGTGTTGTTGGTCTAGTCCTGTACAGATTGAGTCCTGGATTTTGCCAGCGGACCTGATGGTCCTTAGTCAGCTGCGAGATTTCGACATTGTACTTGGGATGGATTGGCTGGCTCGCTACTTCGCGACGATTGATTGCGCCGCGAGGACTGTGACTTTTAGCGAGCCAGGCCAGGAGGTGTTGGTTTACAGGGGGGGCCGGAGTGCTTTCTTCGCCTCGGTAGTTTCGACTTCCCGTGCGAGGCAGATGATGCGCAGTGGATGCGTGGCCTTTTTGGCTTCTGTGGTTAAGGAGCCTACGGCGGCATCGGGACTCGCGGATATCCCTATTGTCCACGAGTTCCCGGATGTGTTCCCTCCAGAGCTGATTAGCATGCCGCCGGATAGGGAGATTGAGTTTTTGATTGACGTAGTTCCAGGAACTGCGCCAATCTCTAAGGCTCCTTACCGTATGGCACCGGCTGAGTTGCGAGAGTTAAAGGCGCAACTACAGGACTTAATGGATAAAGGTTTTGTAAGACCGAGTGTATCGCCGTGGGGAGCGCCGGTGCTATTTGTGAAGAAGAAGGATGGTTCACTTCGACTTTGTGTTGATTACCGGGAGCTGAATAAAGTGACCATCAAGAACAAGTACCCTTTGCCGCGCATTGATGACTTATTTGATCAGCTGCAAGGGTCTTGTGTCTTCTCCAAAATTGATTTACAGTCTGGTTACCACCAATTGAAGGTGAAGGCCGAGGACATCCCTAAGACGGCGTTCAGGACGCGGTACGGGCATTATGAGTTCACCGTCATGCCTTTTGGATTGACAAATGCCCCTGCTGCCTTTATGGATTTAATGAACAGGATTTTTCGACCATACCTGGATCGGTTCGTCGTCGTTTTCATTGATGATATCCTGGTTTACTCCCGGAGCGATGCAGAGCATGAGGAGCACTTGAGGATTGTGCTGCAACTTCTGAGAGAGAGGAAGTTGTATGCCAAGTTGTCTAAGTGCGAATTTTGGCTTCGGGAGGTTGTCTTTTTGGGCCACGTGATTTCAGCCGCTGGAGTGGCAGTAGACCCGGCGAAGATTGAGGCAGTCCGGGATTGGCCCCGACCGACGACGGTATCTGAGGTCCGCAGTTTTATGGGCTTGGCTGGATATTACCGTCGGTTTGTGGAAGGTTTTGCGAAACTTTCCACACCCCTCACTCGTCTGACGCAAAAGGGATTAAGTTTGTTTGGAGTGAGGATTGCCAGAGGAGCTTTGAGGAATTAAAGAACAGATTGATGACGGCTCCTATCCTTTCCCTCCCGTTATGGGGAAAGGATACGTGATTTATAGTGATGCATCGCACAGTGGACTTGGTTGCGTGCTGATGCAGGAGGGTAGGGTAATCGCTTATGCCTCTCGGCAACTGAAGGATTACGAAAAGAATTACCCCACCCATGACTTGGAGCTAGCTGCAGTGATTTTCGCATTGAAGTTGTGGCGCCATTACCTGTATGGGAAGCACTGCGAGATATACACAGACCACAAGAGCCTGAAATACCTGTTTACACAGAAGGAGCTCAACCTGAGGCAGCGCAGATGGTTGGAATTGTTGAAGGACTTCGATGTGGACATATTATACCATCCTGGCAAGGCCAACGTGGTTGCTGATGCCCTGAGCAGGAGAGCAGTACAGAGTCTATCCTTGATGATCACTGAGCAGGCGCCACTACTTGAGCAGATGAGGCGGCTGGAGCTCGAGGTTGTGTCCCCTGGGGTCTCTGCTAGACTTATGTCTCTAGTCGTGCAGCCCACTCTGCTGGACAGGATTCGGGAGAAACAGAGTGAGGACCCCCACCTGATGAGGATTCGAGAGCAGGTCCAGACCGGTTCGACAGGGGATTTTACAGTTGATGCTTCGGGAGTACTGCGGTACAGGGACCGAGCTTGCGTGCCTATGGATTCAGAGATTCGAGAGCAGATTTTGAGGGAGGCCCACTATACACCTTATACCATCCACCCTGGTGGGACTAAGATGTATAGGGACCTCAAGGCACAGTTTTGGTGGAATGGGATGAAAAGAGACATTGGGAGATTTGTAGCACACTGCTTAACTTGTCAGCAAGTAAAGGCTGAGCATCGTGTACCTGCTGGCAAGTTACAAAGTCTCCCAATCCCTGAATGGAAATGGGAACATGTTACCATGGATTTTGTCACCGGGTTGCCGAGAGCACAGACAGGAGCGGATGCTATTTGGGTAGTCGTGGACAGGCTTACCAAGTCCGCTCACTTTCTACCGGTTCAGATGACTTGGTCGATGGATCGACTGGCACAGGTTTACTTGGCTGAGGTGGTCAGATTGCACGGGGTACCCGTTTCCATCGTATCAGATAGAGACCCGAGGTTTGTCTCGCATTTCTGGAGGAGTTTACAGACAGCCTTGGGGACACAGCTCCGGTTTAGCACAGCATTCCACCCACAGACCGATGGACAGTCAGAGCGCACGATTCAGACCCTCGAGGATATGTTGAGAGCCTGCGTTCTGGACTTTGGAGGAGGGTGGTACCGACACTTGGGATTAGTTGAGTTTGCGTACAACAACAGCTATCAAGCGAGCATTCAGATGGCTCCGTTTGAAGCGTTGTATGGACGCAAGTGTCGGTCACCCCTGTATTGGAGTGACGTGGGTGAGAAGAAGACTTTGGGTCCTGATCTACTACTTGAGGCAGAGGAAAAGGTCAGATTGGTACGACGACATCTCGAGACTGCCCAGAGTCGACAGAGGAGTTATGCTGATACTCGACGGCGAGACTTAGAGTTCCAGGTGGGCGACCATGTCTTTTTGAAAGTCTCGCCTTCGAAGGGGATTCGGAGATTTGGTATTCGTGGGAAACTGAGCCCTCGTTATATTGGACCTTTCGAGGTGTTGGAGCGCATAGGGCCAGTTGCCTACAGGCTTGCACTTCCTCCCAGATTAGCAGGTGTCCACGATGTGTTTCATGTATCGACTCTGAGGAGGTATGTGTTTGACCCGTCGCACATTATCGATTTCGCCCCATTGGAGATCGCCGAGGACTTGAGCTACGTCGAGCGACCGTTGAGGATATTGGACCGGGAGGTTAGGGAGTTGCGCAGCCGAGCCATCCCTTATGTGAAGATCCTCTGGAGCAGTCATGATGAGCGCGAGGCTACTTGGGAGCTGGAGTCAGCGATGATGGATGCTTACCCCTACTTGTTCGAGGCCCCAGCCTGAGGTATGACTTTTGTTTCGAGGACGAAACTTTTCCTTGTAGGGGAGGATGTAGTGTTCTGGTTTTCCCCATGCAATTTCCCCGATGAATCCACTGTGTATAACACCTAGTGTTGGTGTCTGGGCCATGGTGCATCAAAGGGATGCCACAGATGGACCCTGTGTGATTTTGTAGCTGTTTGGGCCTTCGGCTGTATTTACCGAAATTTAGAAAAAGAATTTGGCCAAACGGAGGTTGGATTTGGATTCAGCGCGGAAAAACGCTTGAAAACGGCTATTTGCTTGTTGAATTTGGAGTCCGGATGACCAAAAACGGGCTTCCGGAAGTTTTCAGGGCTTTTAGGTGCATGGGGGGTGTCGGTGGACCGCCGGCTGCCACGTGGCGGCCTGTAATTGGCCGGTTCGCGACGTTCGGTCCACGGAGCGGCGCGGCTGGGTGCATGAGCCCGGCGCAGGACACGTGGCAGGCGGGGATTGGCAGGCTTTTGGTGCGCGGTCCACGGGAATTTGACCGGCTGGTGCACTGTTTGAGCGCCGGTGCACGGGATCGGGCTGGAAACACGTTTCGATCCCTGATTGGCGGGCGCATGGGTGCGCGGTCCACGGAGTTCCCCGCGCGGGTGCATGGACCCGGCGCAGGGACACGTGGCAGCAGGTGAGTGGCGGGCTCAGCTTGCGCGGTGCACAGAGTCCGTGAGGTCCTGCCTCGGGACAGAGCGCGCACAGGGGGGCGCTGACGCGGCTGTCGGCCGCACTCGAGTGCGCCACGCGTCGCAACGCGAGCGGCGGCCGTACTCGAGTGCGCCACGCGTCAGCTCGCGGTTGGCGGTCCGTACCTACCCCGCTGACCGCGGGAGGACACGTGGCGCACGGCAGGGTACCTTGCACCGCTGTTCCCTGTTGTGGGGACACGTGTCAGCCCCAGAAACTTTCGGGCGCGTCGGACAGGGGCCGTCCGACCCTTCTTCGGGTTTTCGGGCGCCCGAAAGTTGCGCCCGAAAACCCGGCCCACTTGTAGCTTTGGGCTGAGCCTATAAAAAGGCTTCCTGGGTCCTCTTTCGGGCTTTTTACACCTCTTTTCGCTGTGGAGTCTTCAGAGAAGTTTTTCCCCACACAGAGCACTATCCATTGGAGGACTTTGAGGATTTACGGAGGCACGCATCCCGAGGTTAGCTATTTTACGGCGCGGCGCGACGCTTGTTCACCTTCGACCCGCTTCGACCCTTTTCAGTGTTTTGGCACTCCCGACTCACTCCGACCTCCTTTTTCGACGATTTTTGGGCCATCGGACTCTCGACTGGTAGGACTTCAACTTCTGTGTTTCGAGCTTCCTCGATTTCCATGCTGATCTTAGAGTTTTTCGAGCTCCCATTTGACCCATTTTTCTTCGCGGATTTTTGGACAGCACCGCAGTGTTCTGGCTGTAACTTTTCGCACAGGCATCGGATCGAGGCGATTCAGAAGGCAAAGTTCATCTACATTTCGCAAGGAATCTCCTGGATTTTTCTCAGATTTTTCTGGATTTTTCACGAAGGTGAGAACCTCCTTTTTCTGTGGTTCTTTGTTACAGAAATTTGGTACAGTTTTGTTTGGGGTGTTCCCCTTGCCGGATTTTTATCTCAGCGTAGGAAACTCCGATTTAGACGTGCAGGTACTCGTTTCGACGGGTTCGTCGTGAGGATCGCGATAGTATTTTTCTTGGATTTTTTTGGGCATTTTTCGCAGGTAAATATTTGAGAATTCTGGACTGTGGTATTAGGGGACAGATTTTGGAAAAATGAGAATGAATAGCTTATGTACTTTCCTTTGGGGTATTTTGTACAGATTTGTGACGAGTTTTGGACAGAGCGTGGGATTCGCATTTGGGGACTTGGATTAGCACTCGAGGTGGGTGATGTTGTGAACCTCCTACTTGTGAATGTCACTAGGCCTATTAGAATGCCTTGATCATGTACTATTAAGTGTGAATGTATCTAGCATGCTTGTATGGGATTAAGGTTCTTTGTTAATATTTGCATTGTTAGCAAGCTACAAGTTAGTGAGTGGTGTTTCCATATTTTTAGTTATGCAGTTTAATTATTTGGAAATAATACTAAAGCCATATCATGTTGTATGTTAAGGGAAGGTCTGGGCATGTGGTTAGAATTCATGTTGTAAAAAGGGGAACTTGCTAGTAGATTATGCATCTAAATGGTATCATGAATCATATATCATGCCATATATACATCAGAGGTTCCAAACACTTAATGTTGCATGTGTTAGAATAATTGAAATGGTTTTATCAAGTAAAGGACTTTGCATGCTTGAATGGTCATCTAGTTAGGCCACCTTTTTCTGCTACACATACATGCTGGAATTGACTTAGGAGAAACCATGCTTTTTATTCATTCTCCTGTTGTCTAGTCTTAAGGGATTGTGTTGTCAGATGTTCAGAGTTGGGACAGTCGGGGATTGATGGTTGGGTGTTGCGGCAACCGCGGACTGTGGGCGGTTGACCGGCTTATTAGTATTATTATTATTATTGCATCAGATTGGAGGTGAGGGATCGGGCTTCTTTAGTGGATGGTCTTACCCACATGTTTAGAGTCTTAATCCAGTCCTGCTACATCACATACTTATGGTTACATACTTTACTCATATGGGTCGCTCCCCTCGAGTGCCACTCCGGAGTAGGCTTAGGGCCGAGCCGTGTGCCGGTCGATTGGATACTTTTGGGATCGTGCCGTGTGCCGATCAGTTACTGGTTCTTGAAGTGACAGCAGAGCAGGCAGTACCAGTGTTACTGGTGTTTCGATTGGGTTGGTCTTGTAGTCTGTGATATTCTGGTGCATATCATTAGCTATTCTTTTAGCTAGGCATCTTTGAGGCATATTAGTGGTAGCTCTTTATCAGTAGGGTTACTCGTAGCTTACCACCTTCATTTGCATTTTCGCCTCTGATAGTCCTAGTGGGCATGCATGAGTTTGAGGTCTACCCACTAGGGGAGGCTACTGTTTTTATAGTAGTTCTCACCCCCCACTGTTTTCTCTTTTCTTTCCCCTCTTTGTTTTGCAGAGTCTTCTGCGGGAGTTGCAGGACCCTCTACCCAGGATCGAGGTAAGAGGATAGCTGATTAGATAGTTACTTCCCCGATTTCGAGCTTTGTAGTTTTGGATGTATCCCCTGTACTCTCAGACAGTTGTATTTTCTTTTATTTTGGGTCTGGCTTCTGCCAGCTGGTTGTATTTATTTCGTGAGTTGGGAGAGACACATGTACTTATTTGAGAGCTTTACTGTACTTTTATTTTTCAGCTTTTGTCTGAGATGTATTAGTTTTAGTTTAGCTCTGTTGTATGCTCCTTTATTATATTTCTTATATCTGAGCAGGTTACCAGCGCTTCGTGTACACGGGAAATACCGTGTGCACGGCGGATCTGTGATTGAGCCCGGGTTCTGGTTTACACCCGGGCGTGACACCCGAGGCTTTTCCGTGACCCTTTGTACTACTGCGAGGTACTTGACAGCGGTGGAGTATTGTTGGATTTTCTCGTCTACGAGCATCGGAATGAGGCGTTTAAGGACTCGATTGATATCTACACTCGAGAGGAACGTGCCCGTATTTTTTATCGGAATTTTTGGAGGACTCTCGAAGGTGATATTTATTTTCTTTCATACTGGTTTCCTACAGATTTGTTTGTGGATACTTCGATATACCCGCATTGTTATATTTATATCTTGGCCTACAGGTGTCGGAACTGGGTGTAATAAATACTCGTTTTGGATCTACTCGTCGCGAGGATCGCAACCGTAATTTTTTTGGAATTTTTGGGAGGACTGTACGCAGGTTAAATTCCCCTCTTCTCTGCTGGTTTGATAAACACATGTGCT